>CM052288.1:9385526-9526757 GCA_028455765.1 Lasioglossum oenotherae
AACAAAAACCTCGGCCACATCTATCCGCCAGCCCTCGGCTCGTAACACACGCATCTCGATCGATTGTCTGTAATCATTTCTTTCAATTCATTGCATCGTCGTCACGATTACAATCCTGTCCGTAACAATTTCTTCGAATTTGTTCGTTCGTGTTCGTCGTTAAAAATATTATTGCCGGTAGGAAAGACGGTTACGAACGCTGTAACGTTCTGATGGCGGCTCGGCTCGGCTCTGCTCGGTCGCGCGCGAGCACCAAAGCCGTATAAATACAAACATGCATAAATGCATAAGGCTGCAGATTGCTTCGAATATATCGATGCGTCGCTGCATTCTTCCCCGCTGCATAATTCTTGCGCGTATCACCGGGGTGGCAAAGCGCTTTGTCGTGCCTGACAATCGGATACCCTTGTTTTATTCTGTATGAAGCTCACGCCGCGAAATATCATGCCGTTCGAAATGTGACGAAATTCCTTTATATCGTTTTTACACTCTTTACCGTCGCCTGCGAACGCAAAACGGTCGTGCACTTTTATACCCCCTCGCAAATTGACCGTTCCGAATTATTTAATTATTTCGTTCGAAAACAGAGTCCGCTGTGTCGGAATTCGTGTACGGGAAATTGATATTCGTGTGACATTCTCAAATGGCGCCGCTTTTTCATTTTCTTTCACGTAGAAAGCAATTTGAACTCACTTAGAAAATCAACTACTGAACTTAAAACACCGTCCACCTCACGAGAATATCATTCTTTTATTAAAAATTGGGATTCGTTTGACATTCTCAAATGGCGCCGCTTTTTCATTTTCTTTCACGAAGAAAGCAATTTGAACCCCTATAGAAAATCTAGTACTGAACTTTAAAGACCGTCCACTCCACGTGAATATCATTCTTTCATTAAAAATTGGGATTCGTTTGACATTTTCAAATAGCGCTGCTTTTGAAATATTTTTATGCAGGGAGACATTTGAAGCCACTTGGAAAATGAAGTTCTGAACTTTCAACAAACCATGACGTTTTTAAATGGCGAGAAAGGTCTGTCGCAGTGTTCCAGCATAATTTATGTAACGCTATGTCGGCAGGTCGCATTTAGTATCATTTGGAGGATGGTGGTGCAGGTCACGATAATTATTTATTCGTGTATTGGCCGCGGAGAGACAGTTGTTTGGCCGCTTTGTCAACGGTTTCTCGGCTGCCAGGAATTCCGTCTTATTCTCGCGGGTTTTTTCTCTGTTCTATAGTAAATAGATTTACTAGCGCAACCTTAGTATTTTGCGGTCAAGGATTGATCAAGCCCTCCGCGAAGCCGATGGTGATCTAATTTTCGACGA
Source organism: Lasioglossum oenotherae (assembly GCA_028455765.1). NCBI lineage: Eukaryota > Metazoa > Arthropoda > Insecta > Hymenoptera > Halictidae > Lasioglossum > Lasioglossum oenotherae. The sequence continues at coordinate 9,386,855 of CM052288.1, forward strand.
TGTTCGGCCGCGGATTCGGATACATGTACAGCCGCGCCGTCTAAATAAAGACGTATCCTCCGACGTCAGTCGAAGTGTCATTTAGAAACGGTGTTGCGAGCGTCAAAGCTGTTTTCACCGGCGAGAGAGAGAGAGAGAGAGGATCCTTGCGATTTCTGGTGACACCGACGCCCTGTCACTCTTCCCCGGCGATCGTGCATTTAAATATCTTGCTCCCGATGCGATTTCCAGACGCCATAATTTAATTGGCTCGCATCTAGACGAGAGTGGAAGTCGCAGCTCGACTCTCGTTGCAATTCGAGGGAATATTTAACTTCGTTCTCGCGGATAATCCGATTCCCCATTTATTATATCGCGTTCGTCGCTCGAAAACGACGCCGAAACAATTACCGTTTACAGAAATGTCAGTCGACGAGTGAAACGGCTCTTGCTACCTTCAATTAAGCCGTGGAAATTCCCTCATTGGATAAATAAACTCGCGACAACCATATATAACTCCATCCGCGAAACTCTCGGAGTGGAAGCTGCAGGATTTCTTTTCAGACATACTCAAATATTTCACTGGTCAATTCTCGTGTCAAGGATACTATTTATTTTACCGTGGATCGTACTGTTTTTTTTTATTGAGCCACTGATTATAGGTTTATTTTAGCTTTAACAATTATACAGTGGGCTTGCAGTTAGTGTACAATGACAGACGTAATATTCGCTAGAGATGTAGATTGCAGTCGTTTAAACTTCCGTTACTCGCGGCTTCTGCCCGACAAGTATAGTCGCTTTGTATCTCTCAGATACACATATGTTTAATCAGAAAAACAAAACATGTGTTTAGAGTGTCGAATCATATTTCTACACTATAAATTTAAATAAATAAGTCAATTGGGCATTATTTTTCGAGCGAGCTCGATTCCCACCACAAATTACCTACTACTTTAGACGCATTCGATGCAACGGAACGACGTAACGGAAGGTTAAAAACTGGAAGATATATTCGCAGGCTTTAACATTAGGTTTAGCATAGATAGACGATTTTTTGGATAGATGAAAATATTTAGGATCGTACTGTTAATTAATAATATTTACAACAAAATCTATTCCCTGATTGGATAAATCAGCTCGCGACAACCATAAATAGTTACACCCGCGAAACTCTCGGAGAAGAAGGTAAAGTTACCAGGATGCAATTTATCTTATCGCAGATCACACCATTAATGAAGAATATTTGCAACAAAATCTATCACTACGCCATCGATAAACGTTCGACGTATTCCTCTCTGCGCGCGACAAACTTCCGACGCGACGGTGTAAACACGACAATGCTAGTCGATACTAATTACCATTGCGAGCCGCGTAACAGGAAGAACAACGGGTATTAACATCACCTTAATTGCTGATTTTAACGAGGGAAACACTGTTATTGGAAATGTCGTTTGCAACAAACGGGATAATAGAAATTTTTAATAATCACGTGTCTTCAGCCGCGCTTTAGTGATAACGACCAATTACGTCACGACCGCTTACGTCGTTAATAACAATTTTATGTTACACTACTTTTCCGTCCGTGTGTGGATCATTCTACTCGGTCGAAGAGGATTCACAGCGAAGACATAAAATGTTTCACAGTGAATTTCGCGCTTTCAGAATCAGTTTGAAATTGTTTAAAGTCGAGGAATAGTTTGTTTAAGAATCACAAGGGGTGGCGAGACCGATTGTTGCGGTGGAACATAGTAAACTAGCTCGAAGATGTACACAAGTCGCCTTTTGTCGACGATTAACCCCTACGGAATCCGAGACGAGGTACGTAGAAACCTGCGTCGTTTATTTGCCAACGGGGCTAAAACCGTTCGGAACTCAATTTCCACAGGGCGTCATTATACTTACGTATCGAAACCGTGGACCGACGCGGCGTATGCATATGCATACGAGCTAGTGAATGCACGTCAGAGCGAGCTCACAGAGGTGGCGCGTGCATAAACTCCGAACGTCGCGGTCGCGTATTGTCTCTGCAGCTCGAAACGGTGTTCGATGGGAGAGATTCGAACCCGAGAACACGCATCTAATTCTCATGGAAGTTCGTTCCACCCTTCTTCGTGCACAGGGTATCTCATTTGTATGTACAATCAACGTCAACTTCGAAACCGTCGATCGCAAAAGATATGTAAATAGGAAATACTTCGAGACGTAGATTTTACATTTACATGAAACTTTGAATTTCCACCTTTGAACAGGATCGTCTGAAAAATTCTTGTGAACTGCGTAAACAGAGAACGCGACAGTTACGAAAGGATAGAGGTGTCGCGGATGACTGTTTATTACGAAATATACGAGTTAGATGGAGCTCGTAATAAATATCTCGGGACGAATAAAAAGTTCATCGCTATTACTTAACAACGAGTGTCACGGATCCTGCTAAACGATCAGCCGGAACGCAGAGCAATATCAATACTCGGCGTGCCAAAGCCGCGGAATCCATCATGTCCAGGCAATAGATTTCATCCAATTATATAGATCCGCTCGCGTATAAACTGGCTTGACAAAAAGAAGCCGGATAATCTACGATATAGGATTTCCATTCAAATGAACAGAATCCCACCGATCAATCTTAACGCGAGCATAAATCATAAACTCCATTATTTAGAGGAATCTGGTGCAAATTACGACACCAGATAAAAACATCATCCCCTTTAATAAAATACACATATTGATTATTATTATTATTATTATTATATACGGACCGAGATCCTTTTGTACAAATGTTCACAGTTGTTTACATATCTCTCTCTCTCTCTTTGTATACATATCTCTAAACGGTTTTAATCAGTTTATTGTCTAAACTTCTACCGATAAATGCAGAAAATCCTCGGTTCCCTAATTACTCAGCCAAGAACATCCCCAGCGAACTCCGTCGAAGTCGGAATTGCAAAATGGACGTGTCCGAAGGAAAACAGCGATTCCACATTCATCTAAGTCTCGCTATCGTCTGTTTCATTACCAGAAACAGTCGCTGCCACGGTAAGGTTTCCATTAACCCCTGGCGAAACGTTCACTGCTAGAAGCTCAGAATTTTCGGTGGTATTCTGTTTCCGGATGCCATGCCCGGACGGCACGGCACTCGCTCGCTCTAGCTCATCGAGCCGCCAACCTATAAATCACGTAATTCTCATCCCCCATTATGGTTAATCTCCGCATATACTCTGTCTCCCTCCGCGTCTGACTTTGGATTTCCATTCCGGGTCCGCCGCTTCATCCGCTTCATCTCCTGATGATTCTCGAATCAATGTCAGATCGCGATTTATGGAGACACCGGCAACCCGTGCGGAATGTAACGCTGCAACGGCGGGGTTGTAAACGTCACAGAAGCTTCAAATTGTCTCTTCTGATCGCCTACAATTGGACCAGTCAACGCGTAAAAGCTATTTTTGATGTTCCGCTGCCGGGTCGCGATCTTTTGTTGCGATGAATTCTACGAAGTCTGCCATGAACCTGTACGCCGTTTGCAACAACATTCTAAAACACAAAAACTGATCATATTAGCGAAAATTAATGAAACTTCCAATAGGCAAAACAAATTTTTCTGTTTACTTAGTTTATAGTAACTCAATTAAAAATCTGCGAAAATACTTGTACGTGTACAGTGTACAGTTTAAGATTAATGACAATCTTATCTAATTTTTATCTAAAGAAACTTCCAATAGGCAAAACAATTTTTTCTCTTTACTTACGTTATAGATGTTCGATAAAAATCTGCGAAAATACTTGTACGTGCGCAGTTTAAGATTACACAATTTTCAAAAGAAGTGAACAGAAGTTTCACATTAATTTTAAGTTCACTGGGCTCACGAGGGACTCCAGTTTCGGGGTTAGGCGTGCACATTGCGACAAAAACTTTTGGGACAACCCAGCAAAATTCGTAAAGAATTGAAGAAGAGGGGAAGGAGTCCCGGAGACGCAAAAATCGTTATCACGTGCGAATCCGCTCCTCCAGCCATGTTTCCAGCCGCCATGACGCACGCAAACTACTTGCCCGGACAATGTGGAAATTATAATCCACTTGACGAAGATCCGGTCTCGTTAGAATTTCATTAGAAGCATCTGCTTCGGCGGACGAGGCGAGGTGACGTTGCCCCGGGTTATTCCTAACGAGGCCTGATTGAACAAGTGACTACATGGTACCCGGTCAAGGTACCGGCTGGCAGGGCGGGGACTGCCGGGAAAACCCGAGGAAACCTTAAAACCAGCTGCACCGGAAGACGGCGAAAAGGTATAGGACGAAGGGAGGGAGAGAGAGAGAGAGAGAAAGATAGGAAAAAAAGCAGCGAAGAAGGGCGGAGAACAATGGCACCTAGATGAAAGAGTTTGCAGGCCCCGGGCCACACCGGGGCTTTTCTATATTCCCCGCACCCCTACCCTCGTCTCGTTGATACCGAAACGCTCGCAATTAGTCGAGCGAATTGAAACAAAACAGCGACCTTAGTTTCCACCGACGACGCGCACACGTCGAACTGCGTTTCACGTGCGAATTGCTGGCGCGATTTTAAGCGTGTTCTCCAAATGTTTATGGGGCCGTGTGTCTTTGTCTTTTCCTTAATATTGAATGAAAATGGAAGCCTCGCGAGCAGCCTATTAAAATCAATTTTCATAAAGATCCGACACTCGAAATGTATCAGGCTTCTTGTGACTCTGAGTCACTGAAATTGCTGTGCCATTATGCAAAATATTCTGTACGTTATTAAAAATGTGCTGGTACCTAATCGATTACTAAACATTTAAAAAATATTACACGAGGTATTATATGTAATATTTATTATATGTAATGGGTATTTCATACCCATAAAATGAACAAGATCATACGTAGAAAATTGTTTAGCGACTTCGACACACACAAGACGAAGAAGTTGTTACTGTTATGTGTGACAACACCCGATTAATATCAAAGCGAACGACCCGAAGATTTATTACCAAGACGATTATCTCACACCCACGACAACCTCCACAAACAGTTTAGAACCGAGAGAACGATGTACCGAGCACTTAGCGGGACATCGACATACATTGTTACCTGTTCGGCACTCTTTCACTTCTCGCTGCGAAAATAATATCCGCGGATTTAAATGGAATCGGCCCTCCGTGAGGTTGTTTTGAGGAATTAAGGATCATTTGAGAGTTTGTAATCCTGCTGCGCTGCAAAGTGAGGAGTAGAGGGGATGTTCGTGTACGAAGAGAGGTAACGTTTCCGCGGGAAATCTGACTAATTAGGAAACGAAGATTACAGACTGGCGAAAAATTGTAGAACGGAAGTCTCGCATTTTCGCGAATACCCCGGGATATAATCGCCCAAGTTTCATCCCCTACGGATCGTTCGGTCGAAATCTAAAATTATCGCTGATGCAAACTTTGTTCGCATAAGGTTTTGGTTTTTTTAACACGTTCCGTGCCGAACCGTTTTTGCTCGACTTTTCACTCAGGCCATTTGTTTTGTTCTGTACTGCATTTTTTATAATACCTTATTCTTTTTTTGTGGGAATATATTTTCTTAGCACTCGTATGGCGACTCTGGGACGCCACTAAAAATTGCTGTATCATCATTGAGAATATTGTTTACATGATTAAATATGCAGGTATCTAATCAATTACTAAACACTTAGGTATTTTATAAGGTATCATACTGATTTCATATCCAGAAAATTTGAAAAATCGTTTGGAATGGATATATTCTAGGTCGGAAGAAATGTTTAATTTTTGAGCTAAAATATCTCCGAGTGCAAAGGGTTAAGCTTGTTATAAAATACATGTATTTAGCGCATTAAATCAATATGTCAGTGTGTACACACACAACACGCGGCCTGAATGGATTTTTATTTTATTATTTTAACCATCGGTCGTACACGTGGCACGAAACGTGTTAAGTAAAATTCGAGGTTCGGATCTCGCAGAGATGATTCCGGACGGATCGAGGGGAAGGTTTTCGAAAGGCGAGCATTCAGCCATTTTCTGACACCAAGAAATACGCACCCGTTTGCTCGAATGGTAGCATATTCACGCGTCCGATGGGTGGTAGACGGTCGGGCCAAGAGTCATTTCAATAACCGCTCGTAGAGCTCCAATAACTGTACGGCTTATCCCCATATCGTCCCCCCCCCCCTCGCTATCCATCCATTTTTTCCCCGGCATATCGAACCACGGGGATTCCCGTGACTGGCTTCTATCCGGGTCAAAATCTTGTCGCGGCCGTAGACGTCGCGTCGCTCTCATTTCCGTCAATCTTAACGTTCTCCGGCGGATTTCTCGTCTGAGAACACCCAGCCAGCCGCCCCTTCGTTTCCATAGGGGTTGGCTTTTCGCCTGTGTGCTGGGTTTTCATCGGACGTCGAATCGCGCCGCGTACCGTTTCGCGTTTGTTTGCGTGGCTCGATCCTGAGATGTCTGCGTTCGAGAAGGAAATGGAGGCGGCGACGAACAAGAAACCACCGAGGTCGACCTCCATTTCTGGCTTCTGAGACGCGACCTCACAATCCTGACTCGCTCCGAAGCTGAGTTGCGTCGCACTGCAACGCTTCTTTCCCGAATCTCGCGAAAAACCTGGCTGAAATTGCCAATTTTGCAAAAACGGTAACACTACCACCTTTTCAAGAGTAATTGTACCCAGTAAGCAAACATGCTCGATTTTGGACACTGGGCAGTGCCAGTAAAACAACATACTTCTGCGTCCGAATAAGTATCGCTTTATGCTGGCACGGTGTGCCGGCACAAGCTGATGGCAGAAGTAGAGCAGAACGAAGGCAGCTCGGTCCTTCGTTTAAGAGGGCACTAACGTGGCGGACGTCGGATAATATCCCTTGTGTAATTAACCTAAATGTACAGAATATTTAAAACCTTTCTATATTTAACATGTTTGCACAAATTCTCATTATAAGACTATGTATAAATTAACTATGCCACTATGTATAAGACTATGTATAAATTAATATATTAGCGAGTAAATATGGGAATTCAGAGAAATTTTGTAATATATTTTAGAGGAATATTAACAAATTGTTGAAATAAATACAGTAAATGCATACGTGGGTACTCGGCTGACAACACAAGGAATATGCATGATCGACATTCGCCATATTAGTGCGACCGTGCTGCCCTCTTACGCGAAGGACCTAATCCAGACCGGGCCAGCATAAAGTCTACGTCCGAATAAGTATCACTTTATGCTGGCAGAGTGTGCTGTCTAAAATTGAGCAGATTCCGAGCATCCTCAGCTTCGAGCGCGTTCTGGCAGTTTAATGCTCGCCATCTGCTGACATCGCACGATTGCAGGCTGTGGGTTGTTACGACTGTAATGTCTCGCATGCTTAGAAAAAAATTAATAATGCAGGGAGGATAGTAGATACGATTGAGGAGCAGTTCAAACAAGTACCAGATAATTAATAACAATTTCCGTATTTAATTCGCGATTTAGTAGAACCTCTAAAGAAGCGATTTCGCGGCGGTTTCTTTTGAACTTGATCTTAAAATGTGATCAGGCTAATGCTACCCCAAGAAATTGTAGAATAACGTATGAATAATTCAGTATCATTTTACAATGCTTGCAACGCAGCAGCATTCGGCCAGGCAGCAGAGAAGTTTCCAGATATTTGTCCATTGCTTCGCGTCGCGCGGAGAACCGAAAGGGATGAAATAGTAGACAATAATTTTGCGGCTTGCTGCCGAGGTCTGAATCAAGTTTAAACCCACGGATTAGCATTCTTTCAACATACCACGGCGCGCGGTCAGAGTTGGCTGAGGTTTAAAGTAGATCTACGAAAACCGAGCGTTCTCTCTCCGATGCTGCTTTTCCGGAAAACAATAGCATCCGGAACAGGCATATTTCACGCAAATAGGTCGTTCCAACGACACTTTAACTCTGCTAATATAATATCAAGAAATAGTCACCGACATGTGTACCGAATTTACATAAATAAGTATATTAATTTATATCCGAGGCATAGAAATGTACGTTGGAACTGTAAAGTGCAACATCAGACAGTTTGATGCATAAAAAAATAAGTAGGCGTGATTCAAAACAGTAAAAGCATTGGGAGAATTTAAAAGTACTGTGACATTATTTTCAACCTATTAACCATATTTTTCTTTTATTGAGCCACTGAAACCTATTATAGGTTTATTTCAGCTTTAACAATTATACAGTAGGCTTACGGTTAGTGTACAATGACAGACTTAATAATCGCTAGAGATGTAGATTGTAGTCGTTTAAAAACTGGAAGATATATTCGCAGGCTTTAACATTAGGTTTAGCAAAGAAAATGTCCGCATTTAATGGTAGAAAAAACTTCATTTTGCACAACTTATTTACTAATTTTATTCTTTGGGTATCATAAAGACGACACTGCCATAGAACATGGTCCAAGTCCTCGGAGCTATAATTACACTTACAACTAGGATCACTAACAATATTTACTCGATACAGAGAGGCAACGAGATTATAATGATTGGCCCTGATACGGTTTACTGTGGATATAAAACCCCTTTTAATGTAGCCATCAAAATTTTGAGCAAACCAGGGAGTTTGATTGGGTTGTAGAATTTTTGGAAATAATGTCACCCTTGATGGTGGCTTGCTCAGTAATTGAGGGGCGAGTGTTGAGAATGCCTTTTAGTCTGAGGTGGCAAGTAAAATCGGTGAAAGGAACTTGAGAAATGTCCGCTGAGTTGGAAGCTTTTGCAAGGGAGTCCGCATCTTCATTTCCATGCACTCCTATGTGTGAAGGGATCCAGAAAAATTTTATGGAATGTGAGTTGTCGTGACTGAATTTCACATACTTCCTTTTAATTTCGAGAATGAAAGGATTTGTGCTGATTTTGAAGCTGATGGAATTTAGACTAAGCAAGGCACTCAAAGAATCAGTAAAAATAACAAAAGAGCGATTTCTATGCTAAAGTGTAATGTCCATAGCGTCGCACAGGGCCAAGCATTCCGCTGTAAAGATCGACGCGTTTCTATCGATACTTTTTTTTAAAACGAATGTTTAAGTCGTAGCAAATACAAGAACAACCAACATAATCAGCATTAGCGATTTCGCTGTCATCGGTAAATATGGCCGTGGCGCTGTTGTCTATTAGGATTTTTTTAATTTGAGGTTTAGGATCAACTGGATCTCTAAGCTCTGAACCCAGAGTTGTGTTAATTGGGATGGATGTTACCAGTGTATTGAAATCATGGCAATATAATTGTAATTATTATTAGAGATAATTTTATCTCAGGCAGACGATCAATGCATATGTCAAGAATTTTGTTTTTGAATCTAGAGTTTTTCCTTTTGGATAGATGAAAGTATTTAGTGACGGAATTAACAATTTTGGAGCCTTTGTTTGAGACAATTTTAGCAAGGTATCGTTCGCATAGAAAAATTGATCTGTCCGATAGTAGCATCAACTTGGATTCTGCAATCATTACACTGAGAGGAGTGTAATGTCCATAGCGTATTAACCATATTAAGAGAGAAAATAAATTTCTATCTCGCTCCGGTTTGTTGCAATTCGAGCAGACAATTTTGATTTCGCGTGAAGATCCGCTGTCTACTGATTAGTATACATTGTATGTGTGAAGCGTGCGAATTTCCATTGGGAAGCGGTTGTAACGCCGCATTTGTAAGTCGGGCAACGCCATTACGGCTCGATATTATCAGCTAGCAGGATCGGAAGGAGCTTAGGAGCAGGAAATTGTGAACCGGGAACAGTAATACGACGGGATGACGAAGTTCAAAGACGATCCTCTGCTATATATTTGCCGTGGCAGTGCACTCTGAAAAATTGCGGACAGTTGTACCGTTTCGAATAACACACATTGGCCCGTTGAAATCGAAGCAGCCGGATACGGAACGCGAGCGCGCGGCAATCGCAATATGGTAGATCGAGGAAACGTATAATATTTTCTGAGTGGTTAGAACGCGGGATATCTATGCTCTCGGCTGTGACACAATTCCCGGGATGTTCTCCATCGCTCGGAAAACTGTTCGTCACCGAAGCCACCGGGAATACACATCGAATATCGCTTGTATTTCCCGTTCATGCGCGACGATCGCTCGAAAAACCTGTCGCTAGGATGAAGGACATTAAATATTTCTGTTCGAGCGGGATTTATATCGCTGCTTCATCCTCCCACGGTTTCCCGAGACCTTAAAGCTTTACGCCCTGCAGGTACTCTGCCGAATCACTTTCCATTCAAATTCTGTGTTACCACAGATATATGTTCACATGTTCCGGAAAAATTAATTTCATTTCGCCAGAATGTACTTGTGTTTGTGCCCCTCGTTTGAAGAAACGACATCGTTCAGTATGAACGGGATTAATTTATCCCTTTGGTCGGAAAAATTCAGTTCTACGTCCATTTGATTATCCTTCGATAAAATAATTCTGTCGAGGTATTTCTAACACAGTTTATCAATCTAATTTGTAAAAATATACGTTGACCGAATCTCACAGGAAATAGCGACTTACAATATAACATGCGGCCACGATAAACTCGTTTTACGTTTAAAAAGTAATCGCTTCTGTCGCCGGAATGTCCCGAAATTTTTCAGAAACTCCTCCGCAACTTCGCGATCCCGGGAATTGCCCTCGTCCGTCTGAAGGAATTCTTCTGCCACAAAGGAGCACCGAATTTCTAGCTTTTCACGGTAGAAATTGATATATTTTCAGGATCATATAACCAGCTATTTTAGCTCCTCTCGTTAAATCGACGTTCCGTCTGCATTCAATGGTTCGAAATTACCGAAGACCGTTGAATGCACCCTTAACCTGAATGCATCGTCTGGCAATGTAAATGAATTATTGCGCCCGTCATTATTATCAAGGAATGCGCCCGCGAAGTGAAGCTACTGCCAATGAATGATTACTTTATCGCGCATAATATGAATTGCTGAATCGTTTTTTTCGTTTTGCGAGAGAGGAAACCATTGAATAGAACAGCTTTTTACATAGGACCACTGATTTTCCCGAGTTAAATGTCTCTCGTCGGTCTTGCAGGTAGAACACAGACAAACTCGATGACTCGTGTTGCAACGACATTCAAATGATCTTAGACCTCAATGTGCGCGTTGGAAATATGTATGCGCAGCCTTGTCAACATACAACCTCTTGGACGGTCATTGATATTCAAGGCTCCGTGAAGTAGTTTTTGTTCATTATTTATTCTACTTGTGAGTCGCTCCGAGCTAACAAAGTCGAGGAAAAGTGTAGTCAAATTTTCGAATAAAACTGAAACACTTGTGAAGTTGTTCTGTATCGATTATGGGAAACGGGGATAAGACAAAAGTTGACTTCATCTTTTAATAACTTTGTTACATTCAAAGCAATACTAAAAACTTCACCAAATTTTCCTAGACTGTTTTATATTTTACCCAATCATTTTCTTTATAAATTCTTCATTTTCTTGCATGAAACAAAATGATAAGACACCTCTAGATTTCTAATGTTTCTCAATACCAATGGTGTGTATAAACATTTTGTATATGTATAGATCTGTGTAGCATATCCTCTGTCTAGTAACATACGAAGTAATTGCTATTATTTACGCTGTGTCTTAGGAATTATATCAGTTTACATGAAAAACCGGTGTGTGAAAACGATAAGACACGGTGAAGAAGGATAGTGATTTAATTACACTGTCCAACACCCAATTTGTTTCACAATTACTGTTGGGTGGCTCTTATAAAGTTCTTTGCGCTGATTCCGAATCTGCCCGTAATTTTTCTCCTAGACTAAAAAAAGCGTATTTTTCAACTTTAAACAAATATTGTGATGTTATTATAAAAGATATTGAATTGTTCTTCGCAGCAAAAAATTCTGTAGACTTTCCCGTATACAATGATATACAATATTAATACATTATGAATGTTTAAACACGTTTAAACAACCGTTAAAGACGGAGAGACACCACTTTGCACATATTTTTTTTTTTTTTTAATTTTTCTCAAAAAAATAAGGTTCCAGCGGAAAATTGAACTATATCACCCGATAGAGCAGACTTTTATGTCGAGAAATCACCCTTTGAAGTTTGCAACTATGACGTTTTTTTCGAACCACAAAACAAAATATCTTCGCACGGCATAAGTTGCCGCCAGTGGCGTTCACCACAAGTGCGGTCTCAACATAAATTGGCCAACTCGTATTGGGCGAAAATATTTTGCTTTGTGGTCCGAAAGAAACGTCAAAGTTGCAAACTTCAGAGCGATTTCTCAAGATAAAAGCCTGCTCTATTGGGTGATATAGTTCAATTTTCCGCTGGACCCTTATTTTTTTAAATAAATTCAAAAATATCCTCAAAAATTGGTGCAAAGTGGTGTCTCTCCGTCTTTAATGATTATTTGAACATGTTTAAACATTCATAATGTATTAAGAGCGGGATGTCAAAAAATTGATTCTAATATCCGGGCAAACGATGCGCGGAGTGATGGCCATAGTATAGCACGGCGGAAATATTATTTCCAATCAGCGTCCGCAATTTCATATTTATCGAACCGTCGTTGGCTGGGCGTGTACGCGTGCCCAAAGTGCACCACTTAGAGTATAGCATAATCGCGGAGAAAAGTGCTTCCTAATGAGCTCGGTCTTTCGCAGGTGTGCGGAAGTAGTAGTGGTCCACGTTAGTCTGGATCGAGGTTCCATTGGCCATTGCAAACTGAATTTCCGATAATTGCTTTCCGCACCGCCTAAAATGATAATTAAATTCCTGGTCGCGCTATTACCCATGGCAAGCCATTGTCGTCATAATGGCCTTTCCGGGAAGCGTCGTAAGGGGAAGTCGTGGCTACATTTAAGGATGTTCTACAAACAACATCTCCGGTACGCGGGAGCATGGTAATGAACCAAATGGGCAACGAGTCCGAGGGACCGTGCCGCCGATGCAAGGACGACGTGTAACATTTAATTAATCGCGTATTTAATACCTGCCTTTTCATACGCCTCACTTCAAACACGGCTGTTTATGCGAACGAGCGTTGACGGCGAACAGCTGCGCCGCACGCCTGAAATTATGAGCCACGTTGCTGCTACACAAGAATGTGTGTCACTCTCCACTCGAAAACGGAAGAAAGAACCTTCGAATTTCGTCGTTGTTCGACCACGTGGTAAAAATTATTTAATATATTAGGCCGTTCGGAAAGTAATTCATTTATTATTAACATACTGCAGATTTTTGTGCATTTATGAAGGGGTAATGAAAAATTGCATGTTGTTTTTAAAATGTAACCAAGTCATTATGTGATGAAATCAATTTTCATTTTATTACTGCTTCCCACAATAAATGCAAAACATTTGTATGCATTTATGAAGAAATTAACCGGATGTTCTCGCTTTCCTCAACAATTTTTATGCGGCACAAATCTCATTTCAAACGAAGTCGTGTAAAGTCATCTAACTGAATTGTTTGCTAATAGAAAACAGAAATTCTACGAGCATGGTAAATGGTAAAAGATTGGTTTTCATTTTCCCATAACTTTTAATTACTCACATATAGTATTTACAATCTAGAAACTTTAAATTTAGTGTTTCAAGCATAAACAAACGTGTAGACCACACTAGCAAATGTTTATTTCGCATTAAAGTAGTTATTTCATTGAATAGAACTTAATGTATGTCGTAATTGTAGGTTAAGACAACGAAACGAATATACGAACCAAATGGAAATTTGTTTCTCTTTTTAGCGATTTTATTATTTGTAAGAAATCTATCGACACTCTTAAGTTCTTCAAATTTTGGTATTCTTTGAAATTACATGCACCAATTTTTCCCATAAATGGATACAGTTCTTTATCTGCTAATACGAATAAATAGTACGACCTTTTCATCATAACACGAATAGTGTCGTAAAATATCAATTTTCCAACTGAAGCGGTTTGCGAGAGCTATTCCAGTATGGCGGCTGCGGACGTTGATGTACCATGCACACTTATTCCGGCCTTTTTACCCGATAAATGAGGTAATAGAGAAAAATCGGAGGAGATTGTTAAACCGAACAGTAAGCTAATCGGAGTACAAAATTACAGAACTCACTACAGTCGAAAACGAATACAAACTTCCTTGTAATCGACGCTTTAAACGTTTTAAAAACAATATAAAAAGTGAATAAACACTGTTCTCTCAATACATGCGCAGCGCTGTTAACACAGTATGCATCAGGCAGGTGAAATTTAAATTCCAATCAATTTACGTTTATAAATTTCAGCGTAAAAGGATCGATAAAGGAATTCAATTAGAGCAATTTGTTAGCATTAATTCGCTAATCAACTCCGTATGATTTAAATTCGCGCGTGCAATAAATCAGCTGCGTTTTAACAACGCGCGAAAATATCGCCGACCGTCTCTGGTTGAACGTGCCGCCTACATTTAGAAGCATAATAAAATCAGGTTTCATTAAAATGGTAATTATCGGGTCTGGATCTCTCTCTCTCTCTCTCTCTCTCTCTCTCTCTCTCTCTCGCTCTCTCGGTGGCGTGCAGAATGCTCGTCCGTTAGTTACAAGCATGCTCATTCATCCAGAAACGGGAGCCTTTTGTTTAGCTACTCCTGTTCTACCTTTTATTATCAAGTTTGACACGGCAACGTTCACTTTTACACGGGATTGGATTCGTTTCAGCAGCGGCGACGTCGACTTGTCCTTCGACTGACAGAGGAAAGTTGAATGACTATGGTCCGGATCGAGGTAGGGAAACACTAGTTTAAATCGGAAAATCCGTCACCAACGTTACAGTCACCCGGTTGCGGTGTGATTAGTGGCGGCTCATAATTCGGCGAAACGATTTTAACTGGCCGACCGATTGCCGGTGATTACTCCAGATGCGATTTACAAATGATCATCATCGAGGCACCGCGACGATTATATCGTCGTAGACGTTCATTTCCAAAACGTGGGTCCACGGGATTACGTTGTTGTTGTTCGACAACGCGTCCGGCTTGGAATTAACGCTATAGAGAAGCAATTTTCAATATCCTGCCCGGCTTCGTTACAACGATTTGTTTGCAAATACCGTCGCGTGCAAAATGAGCATTTGCATATTGAAATGTATATTTGCACGAACAGATATTATGTTGAACAAACAGCCGGGGCGCGTACGGGTAATATGATTCGTTTTTCACCGTAAATCGTGCACAGACCGAGGAACATTACCTAATACACGGCAATTACAATCATCCGCGTCGTTATCATTTTACGTCATGATCCGATGAATACTGTTTTCCGTTTAACCTTTTCGCTGGTGAGCGATGCCGTTCCAAACCAGATCGAAAGGTTCTGATTATTTTATTTATGTGTATCGCGCGACACGCCGCGTTCGTACTATAGAAGCCCATTTTTTCCCGTCGTAATATGTACACCTGTTTTTATGCATTGTTTTTTTTTTACAGCGTGGTAATAAAGGGAATTGCATTTTGAAAGCTTGGGCACCTTTTATACGATTTGGAGTACATTCATTTTAAATGAATTCATGTTTGGAACTTTCATCTATTTAAATATATTCAATAATTGAATATATTAGGTTGTTGCATATGAAATGTCCGATTTTTAGCAGTGACATTGAACAAACGCAGTTTTGTACCCAATGTATACTATTTTGAAATTTTTAGTTTCTTGATTGTCACCCACGTTTTTCATTTACAAGATTGCCATCTTGATTTTATAGTTCTTTTTACCATCAACGACTAGTACGTTAATTAATCACCACATTTTCACCAAAAATCACGTAATGCCATCGATATGAAATAAATTTGATTTAAAAGCAAAATTATACAATAAACATGAAACTTTAAAAGTGACAGGCACGTGGATGCCTTACAGAAATGACAATAATTAATTTATTTAGACTTTGCCGAATCTTATTATATCACTTGCTCTAATAAAGATATTTATTAAATCATTTCTTATGAAAGCATTTTTATAATTTCAGTAATTGTGATATAATATAGAATATAATCTTTTATTTATATAATAAACCCCTATAGACTGTAATAGAATTTCTTGATCGAAACGTTTTCTAAGAGTTGCATTCTACAATCGGACATTTCATATGCAACAACCTAACACTTCGTTTTGGACATATTCGATTATTGAGTATATCTATTGTGTGATTTTATGACCAATAAATTTTTCTTATAACAAAATGAATATCAAGATCTTACGTGAAATTCTTACAACAAAATGAATATCGAAGTTTAATGATATCGATCACTTCCAAGCGGTAGAGAACGTGAATTGGGTTACGGAGGGTTGAACGGAGCGTTCGAACTTGGCGCGTGTTCGGCGGTAGAGCGGTAAAGCATTACTGCCATTGGCTGACCAATGGTGTGCGCCCGTGGTTCGAGATGTCGCGAGGTGCCGCGAGAGGGCGATAGGTTTGCACGGCGAACACGCATCAGCGGCGCGCACAGCGCCGCGCATCGACGGAATAGAGCGAGACTGGACGTAAGAGAGAACGAGCTAGACTCGTTCGCGTTCCGCCGAGGTGGTGCAGTTTTCCAGTGTCGCGTAGAGTGTAGTGTTTTTCTTCCTTTCCCCCCGTTTCCGTGGATCGAGTGTAGTGTGCGTCGATGAAGCGAGCCAGATCTATCCCCGATGATTAAGGAGTGCATTTAGGTAATTAAGAATATTCTGATACGGCCGCGCCCCATTAAAATACGAACCTCGTCCCTTCGGGACGCCTCGCGACGACGGGAACAACGATGGTGCGCCACTATAGCGCACACGCCGCGCCGCCGGCGTTATTACAGTCGTTCGTTCAATCTCGTCGGAATTCTACCAACGATTATATGTGTTCGGACGCGCGTCAACAAACCCGTGCACTCTGATCGTCCCGTCTCGAGCTTGGATCGCGTGTGTTGCGTTTTCGTGTGCAAGGTGTGCACATCGGGGGAAAAATATGTACGTATGCACACGGTGCCGGGAGGGAGACACGGTTTGCAGCGTGGTGTGACGCCGCGTCAATGTCGAATCTCCTTCGTAATGAAATTCACGAACGCTTTTCTACCTGCCAACAACGGTTTCCAACGGTTCTCCTGATATACGCGCAACGTGTACGATACGTCTGAATCTGTATATACACGTCCGTAACCCGTAATAATAATACCTCGGACTATCTTATCGGTCCGCGGTCGGTACAGTGGCAAGTGAACCAGTGTTTTCGTTGCCGCGTGTCGCCTCTTTCGTTCCATCTTCCGTCTCGCGTTCTCAAAGGTATATAATACGTATACGTTCGGCTGCGTAATTCAAACGGACACGGAATACAAACCGACCAGCAACGAACGAAGATAGGAAAGCTGATGCTGGCAAATCGAACGATCGGTTCTTTTACCCCTCCTACATGGGATATTAACGAAAGAGGGAGAGATACTAGTGCGCGAGATACATATGTATATATGTACACATATACACATTCACCGAGAGATAGATAGAGAACGACTTGCCCCGTCGAACAGTGCGACCGAGACAGACGTGTTTCTACCGATTAGTTTTCTACCGAGACTGTACCGCTTCTGGTCGTCGACTTTTGTATTTGCGTACCTTTTCCCCTCCTCGTTCTCCTCCTCCCCCCCTCTCACGCGTACTACCGTCTGCGAAACAATGCCGCTTTTCGCCGCACGCTTTTCAACCCGAAACCGAACGATCTTACCACCGGCGGCGTTCGCAGTATAGTCTCTACATGCACGCACGCCTTTAATTGTGTTCTTCCGGCGGAGTACGTTTCTGCAACGTGCTGTCCGTGTCAGCGTTCGAACACGCTCAAATTGTTTACCTCTCTCGCGACCGACCGTTTCCATTCTCCAGATGATAGTCTAGGGCAGGGTTTCCCAAACTTTTTCACTGGTGCAGCACTTCAACCCCTTGCCGTACCATTTTCTTTACAGTTACGGTGAAATGTAGAAGAAAAAAGAAAATTTATATTTTTCGTGTGGCTACATTTATTTTAATGCTAACGAATCAAATTTTATTTCATCTAAAAAGAAAAGCATAACATTCATATTCGTTAGACTTTGTTAAAATCTTCATCACCAGTGTGACTCGTTAAATTACGGCAAGGGGTTGAGGAAGTAGACTCGTTTTTCCAGGATTGAAAGGGTGCGGCATGCGCCTTCTCATTTCTCGATAATAATTGTCATGGGATTTTTCAGTAGTGAAAAGCGCTAGATAAAAGATCAATCTAGGCCGCGATCGCTCTCAGAAATTCTATTTTCACGTTCACGAGGCGTAATTTGCATTATTCGGAAGGATACAGCTGCGCATGTAGCTATTTTCATAAAGCTGCGACAGCTACATGCTGCCGAATAATGGAAATTACGTGGCGATCGTGGCCTAGATCGATCTTTTATCTAGCACTTTTGACTATACTGAAAAAACCCATTTTTGCGTTATTTGGAAACGAGTCTACCCCCCTTAAGGATGTTCTGGAGATACAATGGGAGACAAAAGTACAAGAAATTCGAAATCCATCAATATATTGGCATTGAAAGCCATTCATGAGTAGATTTTTGTTTTTGAGTGTACTTTTTGGAGTCTCTAGTTGCGTTTTTTCAAGGTTTAAATAGGGTTTGAAGTGGAATTTTATGAATTCTCCATAAGAAGACGTGTTAAAATGTGCAAACTTTGCTATAATTCAAAAAGTTGCTATAATTCTTAAACGGTGCAGTGAATCGAACCCAAACTTTGGTAATTGCATTAATTTAATAAGAATTAAAAATTTCAAAAATTTTGTTGCGTTTCTATATACCTCCAGAACACATTCTTAAGGTTGTTTGAATTTTGGCGGAGCACCTTGTGCAACTTGAACCTCCTTCGCTTCTCCCTCTCTCCGATACGATAGGAAGCATAATGGAAATTGGAATGTAGTATCTTGATCCTGTAAAGTTCGACTGTGGAACTTCGCAGGCCTCTGTAGCGACGGGTGTACCTACAAGCGGAATAGCTATCGCGCCGTGAAACTCGTCGGCCGGTTGCGTTTATGGAAAAGCCGGGTTTCTGCGTTACATAAAGAGACAGGACGTACGTGTGTGGCTGTCGGTGAAAGAGGAAATTTTACGCGAGCGTATACCGTTTAGCAGCGACGGACAGCGGCAGCGTTGTTATTTGGTTTTCCTCGATCACGAGTAGGGCTGGTACTTTTCCGAAGATTCGACGGAGCGAGGGGAACTTCGAAGTGCACGAATTCTTCGAACCGTATATTTTTGTTCGAAATGTGGAAGTGTCCGTAATTGTATCAAACACAACTCAGCAGCGAAATTTCGAAGTTCAAAGTTCCGAAACTCTGTTTTTCTTTCAATCCTGCGGAGGTTTGAATTTCGAAGAAAATCTTCGACTTTCGAAGGAAAGTAACAGCCCTAATCGCGAGCCCCCTCTCCCGGTGTGTTCTAGACTACGATATTCGTCGAGCGAATTCGCGCACCGGATCGCGCGGATTACCGACGGGTCGTGATTGCTCGAATTAGTCGGGGGTCGTCCGTTAACATTACGCAATGTCTGGTGCAACGACCCGCCGGCGTGGCGCGTTACACACACCGAAAAAAAAAGCGAATGATTTTGCGGCAATGGGATGGTGGGGGGCTAGGAGAGGCGCGGGAGAGGGTAGAACAGAGAGAGGATCTCGAACGGTTTTAAACGATTCGACCGTTGGCGTCGTTAAGTCGGCGTGTGCACGCGCAGGTATAACGGAACGCGGATTGCACTAAATTCCACGGTGCAATTGCATTGCGGGGACAGCAGCGGAGCGAAACGGTCACAGTCGCCGGTACAGGCGCGCATGGTCGATTAGAAAGACAGGGCAAGGCTAAATATAGTGCGTGCGCTCGCGTTAACAGAGCTTTTCGATTTGAAATTCAGATATTACGCGCGCGCGACGTCGTGACGCGTGCTCCGCTAATCAGCTAGCCCGCGGACAACACAACCGATGAAAGTTGTTGTGTTTACGTTGTTCGAAAGGTTGACTGCCTCGGCGAACCGTGACAGAGTATTTATCAGCGAGAGCATTGTCTCGGATTATAGCGATTCCGCGTCGAAATTAACGTTCCGCAACCGGTGTGTCACAATGTTTCATTAGGAACCCGTTTGATTTCGCCGCGAATACGGTTTCAACGACAATTTTCATTTCTGCCCGTGTCTCGCGGTCGATCGAATGTAGATGCAGCTTTATTCACGGACGATAACAATCGGGCTGCCGCTCTATGTCTCTCCTGTTCCCGCGTCAATATTCGCGGTTATGTACATTCCAGCGAACAGTACATGCATCCGATTCACGTTGCCCGCGCTTATTGTGTGAAAACGCGCAAGCGCTACCGCCATCTGGCGACCCGACGCGACGTCGCGCGAATTCTCTGCTTCCCGTCCGCGAAAAAAAAACCACGCGGCCTCCCGACACTTTGTACCGCGATCTTTTTTTGCGACGTTTTGAAACGCGACGCGCTTACTTCGCGAATACTATTAGGTCGTTCGGAAAGTCTTTTCGTTAGGAAAGTAATTATTCAGATTACGAAGTGTGTCGCCACCTTTCTAAAATTCTGTATAAATTCTTTAAGATATGCTTAAGCTGCAAGTCGTTTCTATTTTTTACCATATAGAATCAGTTTTATGACATTTTGTTCTATGATTTCTCATAATTATTAACTAGCAGAATCAATTTTTAGTTACCTCCTATATATATATATTTATTGTAATTGATGTATACAATTTTATTTTGCATACTTGCCGAACGACGAGCTCACAAAACTAACCGGAGCACTTGATACTTCCTCCAATCGTTGCGATTTAGAGTTCTTTAAAATTTAAATTATATCTGACGTCTGCGGTCGCGCAGAGTAGGTTAGCGTAAATAGGGACAGTGGATAAGTATTTCCGTTATTTATGGGCGTGTTAGAATAGCTCTCTTCATTTGAAAAGTCGTACGATCATCCTCGACAAACTGAGTATCCCACTTTAATTTATACATTTTACAATTTTTCTGCAAGTGTTCGAACTTGTCGAGCGTCGTGGAACATAGCAGACTGAATAGATTCAATGAACAATGGTCTATAAATACGATTATTAAAGATGAAATGACCGACGAATGATTTACTCTGAATGGTCGTATGTGTTTCTAAAAGTAGGACAAGCTTTAGGGTTCTTTTTCTGCGATCGCGAATAACGGACATATTATTTAGGTGTTCCCATTTAGATGCCCTGCACACAGCGACCCGCACAATTGGAACAGGTTAAAATCCCGCTGTAGAACATGCATTCTTCAATGGGCAATTAAAATTCGAAAGCATATTTTCCTATGATATTCATTTTTAAAAGATGAACTAATAATAGAGGTTGAGAAAGAAAATGGGCCGTTCTTTTACGCTGTTCAACTTCCGCTTTTGTGTCTCTTTCCTCTTCAATCAAACGGGAGAGAGAGATAGTCGATCCCAATTGCGTTACTGACCCTGTATGTACTCGGAGCAAATTAAATTCACTGCGCCAGATTCATCGTTCCATTAAACTATTACAGTACTGCACATACCGTTATGATCCGAAGTAACTGATTATAGCGAATAATTCCTGGCGTTTTCCGGCATTTTATCATTCGAACGGCCCATGCAAAACCGTGGAACGCGATCAAAAGAGGTCGCCAGAGCCGGCTGGTTGGTTAATTTTTCAAAAATTACAATTCCCGTTTAACCGAACGGTAATTCTTTCCATTCCCGATGCTCTCTCCGCGCAGGCTGAATGTTTCGTTCGGTGTATTATTGCGCGAAAATCCAGCGACCGTTAAAAGTGCGGATACCGTCGTCGGGATCGATATATATATATATACCGGTCTCGGTGCAGGAAAAAATCCGACGGAGATAACGCGCCTCTGTCTGATAATGCGGTATGCAGAGCATGCGACCGGGGTGTCTTTGTTGAAACAAAGTGTCTGTCGCTACGTGTGCGACACGCAGCCAGACGTGCAAGTCGAGAGAGAACGACCGATGCATCGGACAGAGCAAGAAACCTGTCCGGTGCACTTTTAGCAGTGGGGGCACGAGAGAGGGGGTCATTGAGAAAGGGGCGTAGCGACCGACGAGGGTACCCCTACCCACAATCTGCCTGAAATGGGATACCGTTTATGAAGCGCGTGCTCATTCAGGAGAAAAATGATCCGTAGGAAGGAGCAGGAAAATTTTCAAAATTTCCTCCGCAGGAAAATTGCCGAATTAAAATGTTCAAATACGTCGAAACGTTATTAACCAATCGAACGAATACAGTCTTGTTATTTGCATAAAGTGAAATACAATCACTTTTGGTTCTTCCGTCTTAGTGTGAACTCGCTCGGTGTAGAAAGCTCGTTACAATCACGGAAGCAAACGCATCTGCGCGCAGTCAAGGCTAGCTCCATAAATCAAAATGATTAAGTTTCTTTTTATTCCAGTGGAAATTTGTGAAGCAATATTCATGATGTACTTTCTAAAACCGAACTCTTTTGTAGTAATGCGTGCTGATTGAGTTGTTACGTGTGCAAGTAAAATTCCTTCCACTATCCTGTTAAAGATAGCATCGATTTTAGAAGACACTGTCGTACTTTTCAACACGATCTATCAAATACGTGTATCATTAAATGGTTTCAACGCGAAAATCAATTTCTATTTAATTCCGTTTGTCGCGAGAGCATCATTTTCAGATCCTCTATAGTTTAGAAAATTTACAATTCCCTTCCCAGAACGTCTCTAAATTCAGTCGGGATTTCAGAATCTCGTGTTCGATAAAGGTGGCAGTCGACAGGCTCATGCTAAGCGTCTTGGTTCCCCGACAACAGGGAATTTAGGGAGATTTACTCGAGCGAAAGCTTGGACAGCGGGGAATTGAATCGCCGAATTTGTTTTAATGGAACTGTATGCAAAAACAATGGGAGATTGCGAGCTTTTGGGTACACCGCGATTTTGTAGAACGCGGTTTCACACGAATTGCCGAGCTGAATGAGAAATATCGAGCCGTAAAAAATAGGTTAACGTTCGAAAGATAGTGCATCGATGTTCCCCGCGAACCTTCAACTTCGACGATTCACGAATAAACAACTCCGTTCGAGAATGTCACACGTTACGTGGTTCGCGTACTAAAAAGGGTCGCTTGCTCTCTGTTATCGACGCGACCATTACTTTCTGCATAATCACGGCTACATTTTTATGTATATCAGCTCATGTTTATCAAAACGTTGTGTACCGAATTCGTGTTGCTCGACAGAGTAAGTGCACGCGAGCACGCGATGCCGTGAATAATTGTGCCTAATAGTTCTTTTGAAATAAAATTTACGACACGCTCTCGATATCTTTCCAATAGAGTGACGCTGTAAAAGATATAATTCGCGATATTAATAATCATATACAGGATAAAAATCGACTTTTAACTCCGAAGCACAATCTTATTCAGCTTTTATTCAGTTACGTCAACGACGTGACGTCGATTATTATCGATATGAAACTTGTTTCATTATTCGATCCGACGGTTATGATTAGATATTCGAATAAAGCATCGCTCCATCTCCGAAACGATAATACTGATAGGAAGATAACGATTTCGCGGTCGAAACAGATAAAGTTCCACAATTATTTCCGAGAAAGATCTGTCGGACTCTGGAAGGAGGCGAACGATCACAGCTGGACTGTGAGCGTTTCAAGGAGTCGGAATAATTGTATTCGGTGCATGAAAGTAAAATAAGCAACGTCGAGCAGCCTGGTGCCCCCTCCGGGACAGTTTGGCTGCACTTTTAGGTATTTATCGCCTGACCTGAAAACTGAACAAGCGAAGCCATAGTCGGAGGCATTATACACCTTCGTTTCCCTCGAACGACGAACATTTCGTCACCCCGAATCCCTTTACCTGCGCTTCAGGCTCGGGAAGATTCGCGTGTGCACCTCGTAATGTCTTAATTCCACGACAAACGAGTCGTCGGAAGCCTAATACGACGCCGTTCGTGAACTCTGCCCTATCACCTTAATAACTATTAATAGTTATCTGTTACTTTGTTTCACGTTTCGCAACCTTCCTGAAAAATCACTTCAGATTGTCGCAATTTCATAAAAACACGTGTGCCAATCGAGTTAATACGCGCATCGATCTTTCATTGTTCGCTGTTGGATACATTTATCGCGCCACATAAATTCGCCTGTCGTTCAACAATTCACACTTTTGTGTGTTTGTCGGAGGAATTGGTATCGAGTTTATTTTTCCGAGGGATTAAGCTGCATGCAGTATTTTATCGATAATTCACCCCAAAACGGGTCTGCCCAAGGACAATTATCCGCTGGGGATACTATTCTTTGACTTTTGCCGAACGTAGAAAAGGACGGCGGAACTTGAGAGGCCTCGATCGTCGAGAAGTGTAAACATAACTAATCTAATAACAAAACTTCTTTATTTTTTTATGGAACTTTGACAAATATATTCGTGGCATTTTTCTAATGAAAATTATACCAAATATGGTGTTACTTTTGATTGCACAGGCGATCCAGGACTACGATTGAAGAATTACTGTATTTGGTATCATTTTCATTAATAAATGCCACGAATATGTTGAAAAATATAGAAGTTTTGTCATTGGATTAGCGGTACATTATCTGACCGATATACCCGAGCCGTATGATGTAATACTTCTCGGCGACCGAGCCCTCTCTAGCTTCTGGGCCCCTCAAGGGGGTTCACCCCGCAGGAGTGGGGATAGTCCTGGGACAATTGTCGGCATTTGGGACATTTATGGATAAAATACTGTATTTTCAGTGCAAATAACTGGTCCCGCCGATTTTCTTCCCGGAAGAGTCGTTTAACCCTCATCCGTCCATCATTTCACAAACTGAATCTGTCCCTCGGTGTCAAATTGATACAGTGGTTAAAGATCAATGAAATAACAAGGTAAACAGTTATTTTTCGATGTTTTTTTCATTCAAATTGATGATTTTACATTTACGTCTTAGGTTTTTCGATTATTTTGTTTTGGGCAAATTTACCTACAAATAACAGAATACATAGTATAATTTATTTCAGGAGACCTGTGTCTCCAATCATATATGTATTTTTATATTTTCTCTTTATATCATCTACCGTGACACGAGATTGATGATTCCATGATCAATACTATTACGAAACTGAAAAGATGTCCGTAATGTTTGCGCATGAAGAAGATTTTATTTAAGTGGCTTCTACTATACTCGGCCCCTAACGAGGAAGCGGTTCGTTAGAACGCCAACAAAGACCGTTACACGTGCGCATTGGAAATTCCGATCGATCCGAAACAGAATTTTCTTTACAATCACTCGACGTCGATAATAATGCATACCTCGGCGACGACTATAGATATTAGGCGAGCTCGCGTGTATTACGCTTCCGACGGTTCCCGGAATTCCGTGCATCATACTAACGACCGTAGTACATACATATGTATACTCCTAAAGCAGCATTGTTGGCGCTCGCGATCCTTGGTTCGTTTGCAAGTCGCGTGATTCCTAAGAAAGTATAGTTTATCGAGCCTCGCGGATGATGACGTGGGCCTCCTTTGTCATTGGACTGTCGGCAATTATTCGAACTGTCTGATGATTATCGTGCTAGCCTCTGGAATGGCATCGAATCATCCATATTGGATGACGAAGAAGCCGACATTTAGTTCGTTCTAAATGTCGATCACCCGTTCGATCGATATCGATCGAGAAAATCACCAGATACATATAGGAATTTAACGAGCGTTGTATGATGTTGTTTTTCTTGTAGTTCTCAAAGAACATTTTTATGTGTGTGATTTTAACCCTTCTGCACTGATCGAGCCAATTTCATTCAGAAACAGATTTTCACTTATTGCAAAAATAAATATTAACCCCTTGCTGTATTTCGACGAGCCAGACTCGTGATTAAGGTTTCTTAACAAAGTGTAACAAATACGAATGTTACGCTATTCATTTTTGATGAAATAAAATTTGATTCAATATTTAAACATTAAAATAAATGTAGCCATACAAAAAATATAAATTTCTCTTCTGCGACATTTTTCTGGATGAAGGCGGTCTAGTCACTGTAACTGTAAAAGAAAAGGCACAGCAAGGGGTTAAGCGTGCCGAGTTGTTGCATCTTTTTACGTCCACGTCGAAGGACCGGCTCGGAAGCAAGATTTTTCCATCGGGTTAATTTGAAAAAAACGTTTGCTCGAGAATTGCAGAAATGTTTAAGATCGCAGGAAAATATTTTTGATGTCTCTGTGTGCAAGTCGATCCCGGCGATGATTTAATAACGGAGTAAACATTTTGATTGCAGTGCAAGGACTGAGCATACCTGGGAGCGTTTGAGAAGCACGTCCCCCGAGACCCCTCCAGCCAAAGTCACTCGCCTAACCTCTCCCCTGTCCTCCTTATCCTCCTCCACACCCTTTCCCTCCGCAAATCTCGAGAAGAAAACTCCTTACCGTAATCACAGAACTCGTGACTTTGTTATGGACGGTATGGATTCCAAACCGGTCTTGAACGACGACCCTTCGGTCACCCTAACCATCCGCCTGATTATGCAGGGCAAGGTAAGAGGTTTGCCAGTTCTGTTTATTGATTAACGCCTGATTCCTTGGTTCGTTCGCTCTCTCGACTATCCCGTCGAGAACCACCTGTTCATTTTCGAAACTTGTGCGGCACATTTAGCCGCAACCCTACGGTACTTGAAGCAGCGAAACTTTGGAGATTTTGGGACATCCAAGTTGATCTTTGACGAATGGATAAAATCGTCGGCTCTTCTCAAATGTTGCTCATCTGATTGAAAGTGTTGACTTTTTAATAATTATCCCGCTTGGATAAAAATTGGAACACTTTCCTGATGCTGGAAAAAGAAACTTTTAAAAGATAATACATCACAAAATTTCGTGAAAATCGAGAACCGTGAGCCAATTTGGTAATGGAGCGAGCCTCCAACTATAGTTAACAGCGTATGGCGTGCCTGGTTAAATTCGCTTATTGTTTTGATTGGGTCGACGGACTTTCGCGATGTTGTTACAAAGTAAATAGTTCATCCTCGGGTCTCCAGTAATTCAATCGCCGCCCGGTGAGGGTTGAAGTTGCCGTCCACTAACGTCTCTCGTTGACTCGCTTATGTCACATTCGAGTAAAGTATTTTCGTGTAGGAGTTCTCGCGTCTAGTGATGCACCACGTTACACGCTTGTAACACTAGGAAATCTGACATCTCGAACGCGACAGTGGCGGTAATTTTGACACCTTAGATCGCGTTTTATTTTTGGAAAACGCGAATTCGCGCTCGAGTTTCGCCAGCTTTCACAAAATTTTTGAGACGCGGTTATTATTGGACTTCGAGACAAATGCCAAGTTATTGAGCTGACGTGTGGAAAGTGAATCGAACTCTCCGCTTGTTGTTGACACCATTTTATGTTTCAGTCGTTACAAATAAATTAAAGCGAGACAATTTCGAATTCAATAATTTCTTATATATTTTTACGAATGAATTTTAGTAGTGAATTAAATACTTTGATTCGTGACAAATAAATTAAAGCGAGACAATTTTCAAGTCAATAAGTTCTTATATATTTTTACGAATGAATTTTAGTAGTGAATTAAATACTTTGATACGTGATAAATAAATTACAGCGAGACAATTTTCAAGTCAATAATTTCTTATACATTTTTACGAATGAATTTTAGTAGTGAATTAAATACTTTGATACATGATAAATAAATTACAGCGAGACAATTTTGAAGTCAATAATTTCTTATATATTTTTACGAATGAATTTTAATAGTGAATTAAATACTTTGATACGTGACAAATAAATTAAAGCGAGACAATTTTCAAGTCAATAAGTTCTTATATATTTTTACGAATGAATTTTAGTAGTGAATTTAGTACTTTTATTCGTGACAAATAAATTAAAGCGAGACAATTTTCAAGTCAATAATTTCTTATATATTTTTATGAATGAATTTTAGTAGTGAATTTAGTACTTTTATTCGTGACAAATAAATTAAAGCGAGACAATTTTCAAGTCAATAATTTCTTATATATTTTTACGAATGAATTTTAGTAGTGAATTAAATACTTTGATACATGATAAATAAATTACAGCGAGACAATTTTGAAGTCAATAATTTCTTATATATTTTTACGAATGAATTTTAATAGTGAATTAAATACTTTGATACGTGACAAATAAATTAAAGCGAGACAATTTTCAATTCAATAAGTTCTTATATATTTTTACGAATGAATTTTAGTAGTGAATTAAGTACTTTGATTCGTGACAAATAAATTGAAGATGAATTTGAAGTTTTAATAATTCCGTAACCGCGATGCAAAGGCAATGCAGCTGGTAATACAGCGACGGTATTTTACGATGTCTCTGGTGTGTGTGCTATGTTAATTCATCCGCACAATGAGAGTGCAGCGCAATTAGTGGTTTTGCGAGTACTTATAAACCGTTTCAATTGTCCAACAATTATGTAAGGATACATGGCGCACGTGGTTAACCAGCCAACGCAATTCCATTTAACGTCGAAGACAAATTGCAAATATAAATCAGGAACTGCTATTGCACAACGTTGCAGGGTAATACTGATTTATCATTCTAGCGCGCATCGAAGAGTTTTCGGCCACTGTGATAATATTATTTCCGCCGAATTTTCAACATGCCCAACACACTCCGAGAATAGTTAAAGTACCAATTCAATCGGATACTGAAAGCGACAGTATTGACGTACTTCTGCGAGCAAATCGAACATGAATTTATTTACAGTGAGAAACTTCTAAATCAGGCCTGGCCAACCCAAATGGTTTCACGGGCCACTTTGATGACGCACTTTAGGTGTAAACATGCTTTTAACAAATGTAATACAAATACAAAATGAATGGAACTTTATATTGTTATACTACGATTCAATATAATTAACTCTCGAGTCTTAATGAGTGAGATATTTGTTTATCCTTCCTTTCACTTAATTTTTGTAAATCTATATTTATGTTTGACGTCGCACATCTTTTGTTAGTTGGTTTTCTAAATTGGCATCAGTTAATGAAGCACGTGATGAACTCTTTGGAAATTTCATCTTTGAAACACATGTGTCACGAACATATGTGGATCCAAAAGCACTTACAACTCGTTGTGCAAAATATCTTAAGTTGGAATATCTCTCGGATGTAATATAAGTATTGTAAAAATTAATTACTAATGTGGACGCAAAAATTTGTTTCATTTCGTTGTTGCACTGTAACTCACTTATATCAAAGATATCAAATATAGAACTGGAGTTCGTAGTCGCACTTGCGCATTATAACAATGACTCTTTATTTATTTAATATTTTTTATATACATACAACGAGAAACAAAAGTTTGAATAGAAATATAAAATCGCCCACGCAACGGATCGCGTGTTGGCCAGGCCTGTTCTAAATCATATTTTCACCAACACAAATTTTAGTTTCAAAGAATTTTTCGATCTTGCACGGGAGTTTGTGGCAATGTTTTTAATTTATCATGGATTTTCAAACACTGTCGTGATATTAACCCATTACCGCCTCTGTACTCGCGCGAGTACACCTACAAAATGCAATTTCATTCTTAATCCGCCCGTTGTACTCGGCCCAGTACACCCTTGTAATTTCCAAGTTAGATACATACTACCTTTTACCTGTACTACCGTGTACCTTTTATTGAAACAGTTTTATTTTGTTCGTGAATGGGTTAAAACAAAGAGTCTGTACGTATATAAATGTGCAAGATATTGTTTAGAAAGCTTGTTGCCCCGGAGCAAACAATGTATACACAGGCGTTCCAAACAATTGTTCCATCATGCACGGGGGTTTGTATTCCCGCGTGTCGCGATGCCTCGCATAAATTTCTCGAGCCGGCTGATTGATACTCCGCCGTTTAGCCAAGATCAAACAAGTATTGCACTTCGCGCGACAGATGTGTCTATTTCTCGGTCCCTCCCATTTCCTCGGGTCCTCGTCGAACCGTGACAAGGCGCGGCGATGTTATCGATTGCAGACGCGTTGATACACAGACCAGCCATCAATTACCAAATTCAAAGAAGCCGCTAACACGCGGTTATTCTCGGCTGGTAATCCAAGACGAAAATACCGGCCTACCACCAGCGAACGGGAAATCCAAAATAAAAACCACGATTGTCGAAGAGGAGGACAGTGTCTTCTTGGCTCCCGTCGCCAAGTATATCGTCGCTGTAAATTTCAGCATAGCCGTTTGTCTATCCACCTGCCACTCACGCTACAACCCTTCCCGACGATCGTCGCAGCATATTTACGATTTTACTCCACGCTTCCTTTCGTCACGACGTCATTTGTCCACCAGCACTGCTCTTCGTTAAGTACTTTCCGAACAATTACAAACAGACCCCTGATTTAGGGCTGAACATTCTCGAAAGATATGCTATCCCAGATTTTCCGTCCGAGGTTTATGGCGTGCCGAGTCTCTCTTTGGTGTTCCAGAACCGTGAAATGAAGCTGAAGATTTATATGTACACTGTCTCGACAAATTCGTTTCCGTCATCCCCTCGTGCTCCTCGGAAGTAGAGGCACATAATTTAATTCACCCTATTGTGTTGATAATATTGTATTCGAAACATATAAGAGAGGGGGGGGGGGAGGATGTATTCGCTGAATAATCCTAACACTTACCAACTGC
Organism: Lasioglossum oenotherae; assembly: GCA_028455765.1. NCBI lineage: Eukaryota > Metazoa > Arthropoda > Insecta > Hymenoptera > Halictidae > Lasioglossum > Lasioglossum oenotherae. Next base: position 9,417,494 of record CM052288.1, read on the forward strand.
TCCACCAATTGCTGTCTTCGCACCCCTCGCCGTAGTTCTCCATCAAGCTACAACCTCACTTATGTCTCTGAAAGCACTATAATCCCGAGCTTAGATGCCCCGAAGCCACCCTCATTGAACGAAGGAAATACAACATAGATTCCATAATGTGTATAGCTGCGAACTCCGACACTTTTACGGCAGTGTACGAGGTAATTGCCACGTTTATAGCGGTGGCTCTGTTAATACAATGTCTAACGCTGGGAATTGCAAAGTGGCGTGTATAATACCTCATGCAAATTGAGAGAGTGCTTTTCGCTAGAATGCAATAGACATCTGCAATGAATGTGCAATGAAGTACTTGACTGACATCAATTTTCCTGTTAGAAATATTAGCTCAAAATTATCCTGTAACGATGATTGCGGTTACTGTTCTTGAATTTTGCAGTTACATATTGATTTGCCGGTTCTGGTTCCAAAATATTGATTTTCAAAAATTATTCTGCAATAACGATTGCGGTTATCGTTGTTAAATTTTGAAGTTATGTATGCACATATTTACTTGCCGGATCCGGTTCGATAATATTAACATTGCGAACATTTTATCGGATGGTGGAGGTCTCCTTGCTATTCGACATGGTATCGCGCAACATATCGTGTATCCGAGACACGATGCGTGTCCCGTTCCTCATATTGTGTCTTGTTCGCATTTTCACGCAGTCTGAGAACCCACCTCCACCCGGAAGGCAAACTTGCCCCCTCGCCGGATCCCGTTTGATGAAAGGTCGGCTCAAAACGCGGAACAAAACGCAAAATTGCGGCTCTCCGGGGGCGCGCGGACCGCTTTATACGGTTTGTTCTTTGCTTCTCATTGTCGTGCCCGAGGTTTTGCCTCGCAATAAAACCACCCGGCCGGATGAGAGTGCGTGTCCTTTCATCCTCCTCTCCCCGCGGCCCTCTATCGTTCTATCTTTCTCTTTTTCGTGGTTGTTCCCGCGGATATTTGCGAGTTAAGTGGCGAGAGAGAAAGAGAGCCTGTGCTTCAGGAGCAAATATCGAGGGAAGGCTACCGGTGATTTGAATGCGCGGTGCACGAGGTGTGATCAAAAAGAAACCGGACTCGCTGAGATAAAGATTCATTTTATTTCATTTTTATGAACTCTGGGTTAGTAAAAGCTCCTCTAAGAGAATCGAAAAAAACCACCTTGAATCCAAAACGGTTCTATTCTCAGAATTTAATATAAACTCAGACTTTCGGAAGAAAGGGTTGAGTAGGAGAATCTTTTGGATTCAGGGTGGTTTCTTTCCTTTTTTGGGCGCATTTAAAATCTCCGCGGCTCGATGAGAATTGGCAGATGCACAAGGGCTTGGAGAAACGACGGGTAGAGCCATTGGATTTGGTCTGATGCAAGGTAGCGAGGAAGTTTCTTTTTGATCACGCTATATTGGCGATGCTTCTATTCCGGTCGCGATTCGCACTCGCGAAAATAAGAAAGCTCCGAGAGAGCGGAGAGGGGAAGAGCGAACCGCTGTCGAGAATAAAATAAAATGGTGAACGACGAGCGCATCTTCTTCTTGGCACGGCGGCTAACCGTTTTATTATTGACTCGGGTCATGGATACGCGAGCGAAACGATGTTCACGGGTTTCGAGAAAAAGAACCCACGCCGACGAAAGCTTTATCGCCTCGCACGCGCTTTCGCTGCTACGTTGATCGCCCCGGCACAAGTTACACAAGGATTTTGTTAGTGCTTGGTGCTCTCGTAATACGATAGCTCCTTACTCGTCGCAAGTGATCTCTATCTCTATGAATTTTATTTGCAAAGTTATCGGTTTGCACTCGCAGAAAACTGATCTTGTGTATTTTGTATATTACGAAATCATTGAATTTTTTCGAATGTGCGCAATTGATTTGTTTTTTTTTGTAAGCACAGCAACAATCGATAGCCGATCCACTGTTTATCGACTGCGTATGTTTGCTCGAAATTCCCATTTCCATCGATTCTCCCTGTTCCGAAAACCGAGCCACTTTATTACATGAAAAATGAATGCGAAATTTCATCAACACAGCCTATACTTTTTGCCCCATTTCTCGCGGCAGCGTGTGTGCTACACGTACGTAAAATACAGCGTCTAATTGCGACCAATTAATCATACCAAGCTATAGCTCAGCTCGCTCTACTAACACTATACAGCATGTATTCGGAGTTCTAACTATGAATAGGTTTCATTCCTTGCACAGTTTCCTGCTCTGAACGATCTATAATCTACAGAATTGCTTCCGTTTCTAAGTTGCTGCTGTTTCAAAAAATATCAATTATAAATGACACAAACGCCTGAATTATTCAACGAAATTACATTTTTCTACTTCAATCTTAGCAAGTCGGGAATAAATTAATATCGGATAAAGTCTACTTGTAGTGGACGGTTCACGTCGCCAATGAAAGCCTCGAAATTAATTCCGTTCACTTCGTTCCCGAGCGCAAACGAAACTCTCTTGATCCTCTAAAAAGACGTTGTGGACTTTTGGCAAACGCCCGGGAACATGACATTTCTGCTTTCCGAGCATTCCGCCGATCTCGCGATCCATTACGATCCATTACCGTGTCGAAGTTCGCTGGTTCGGTCATCGGTGTGTCTTGAGACGCGGCTGCCCAGCCGATCCTCGCCTAGATCCGTAATTAATTGTCGCGCAGGCGAACGCATGCTCGTAGCACGGCTAATTAATGTCTGACGTCTTAGCGATTAATCGTTTCACGCGGACGTCGAACGAGCCGCGTGACACGCGGCCCTGTTCGCAATCTTTTCGCGAATGCATTGTCGCGGTTCCAGAAGCTTCCTAGCCAGCTGCGAGCAGACTCCCGAGGACGAATATGCTCTCGCAACTTTGAAAATCTCCCGCGAAACTCCGCGAAATCCCAAGACTGAGAGGAAAGTATGGTTCCGCGAGGATTTCGCCGCGATTCTCGCTCCCGGCAACTTTAATGTGGAGATACGTCGTTCAAAAGGTTAATCCCTGGGATTTCGCGACGAGATTTAACGCGTAACATATTTTTATACCTGTGGAAAAGTTACGAACTGTACGAGTCACTCGAATTCTGTTCCTGCGAATTTTGATTTTTGCGGAAATTCAATTCACTCTGTATCGGAGTTGTTTTACAGTGGAGATTGTACAAAATGTTTTTAGGCGTATTTTACACAATGTGTTCTAGATGATCATCTATATCAGAGGAACCGGTAGATTTATCAAACGTATGGAAGTGTAGTGCTTCATAGTGAATATTTCATACGAGAGCCATTTCTGTGTTAATACGTAAGCTGATGGAGAATACTGCGGATTAATTTTTCAAATCGACGCAAATGGCGTAGTGCAGTTGCGTACGTTTGAAATGTGTTTTTTGCTCCGAGTGAAAAACGTACACGAATTTAAAATTTAAAAACAAGGTCAAAATCGGGCCGCGCATATTCAAGAGGGAATATTTTTATTTCATTAAGTGACGTATTCTGGGTCAGGAAATTATACAAACTACAGTTTTAATATTTAACGGAGTGAGAGTCGGCGTTAAGATTTAATGAGATGGTTTTACAAATAATAGAATCATTATCAACACAGCTTGTACCAGAATAATTACCAATTAATCAGGTACAATCGGCAACGCGAACCCTCGTCAACTCCCCAATTCGTTAGCACTATCATCCTTCGCGAAAGTAGCCGATTTCGAGTTCGCACAATTAAATCAATTTACTATGCGGTTATTGTTTCGGCCGATTGCATAACATCCCGCGCGGCCGTCGATCCTATTACATTACATCATTGTTTAAACAAAACAATGCCAGCTGGGGGTGAGGAGGGGGTGAATCGATTCACTGGCGGATCCACGAAACCGGCATCGCATTCCCGCCGATTCAATAGATCCCTTTCAAATTTCTGTTTGCATTGAATCCTTTAGAAGCGCACGCCCCCAACTCCGAAGAATCAAATGCCCGTCAGGGACAACGTGCTGTCTCGCTCTCGGTGCTTGATAAAATAGTAGTTCGATGAAAAAAAAATAACAGTAATCGCTTTATATTATTATTAAAGTACTATCTCATTTTATACAGAAGTATTCCAACTATTATTTCGACTACGTTTCAATTCTGCCCAGCACGCTCGCGATCCGCTCGCCTCCGCTCGCTGTGTGAGAGAACGCGCACACGGCCGATGCGCACACCGATACTGGTTCGTGCTGAAGTGCAGCACGAAAATTATTGCACGTTTCTGCATATCTGAATGATGCTTCGGTGCACACAGGGCTCTTCCCAGGGACGGCTCATTCGAGACGCCCTTTATCCTATCGGTGGCGAGCTACCCTTGGAGGGTTTCTCTCGTCGCGTGGCCCCTTTCTCCCTTTCTTCGTACTTTCTCCCTCACCACTACTCTCCGTCTCTTTCTCCCTCCCTCCCTCTTTTCCCTCTGCAACCCTTCTTCATCCCCCACTCGCGGCTTCCTCCGGTGGTCTTCTCGCGCGGGAAGTACTTCCATGACAAATCTCGTTACACCCACGTTTTTATGCCCCGATGGCGACGACGACGACGACGACGACGTCGATGGGGCTTCCCTCTTCCGCCATCATTCTACCCCGTCTACCACCCCTCCTTCCTTTCGCCGTCTTCCATCCCCGACCATCCACCGGGCCAGATGGGGTGGCGCGCGTTTCTTTTTTCGTCTCTGAATGCTGCCACGCGTGCAAGGGCGGCGGGATTTTTTTTGTTTCCTTCTCGTTGTAGTTTCGGCACCCGTGATACGACGATGATCATCATCGTCTCGAACGCAGATAGGGCGGTTTTGTGCGACGGAACGCGTGCTGCCACGTGGATCTGGCCTGCAGCCGAATGCTCCTGCAAAATGCATCCGAAAAAAGGGCGGTTCTTGATGGCGCGGGGTGAACGCTTTCTTTGGGGAATCGTTGATATCATCGGGCTTGTCGCTTTTAAAGGGAAACATTCAGCTCAGCTTGATGTTTCATTTATATTCGATGTATCATCGCATGCGTACTTTTCTATTTTCATGTACAACGGATGTTTCTTTCTAAAAGGATAACTCATCCTCGGCATCCTTGAACTCGCAGTCTGAGAATTTCATCTCCGCATTAGAATTCCAATCACGAAACTTCGGGATCGTGTTTTCTTGCTTGTCGGGTTACATCCTATTAATCCTCGGGGATAAACATGAAACGCTTCCGCGTCGCGGCGCGTTAACTAAAGCGGTCGGTGTCGATTGTTCCGCAATTAATCTCTGGCAACGAGCATCGGAAATTTCGTGTTAACTTTGCTTCAATCCTCATCGATCGCGCCTAACGATCGCGGCTGACCATAGTTTGCGAAACAGTAAACTTGTTTGGAAGCTGGCCGTTGTAAAACTACCCGACTGATGTTACTTCAGATTTATTTTACCCGAGGTAAATGGACGGGGTAATTATGACCGAGGATGTTTCAAGCGTTCTTTCATCTTCTTTGACCCTTTGTTATTTTAAAATGTTCCTCCTGTTTCATGTTTTACAGTCTGAAGAATTCCCTCCATTGTATTTCAGAACTTTCTGCAACGTTAAGCATGTGTATAATTCTATTTGGAGCAGTCGAACAATGCTACAATTGTTCTCGCATAGCGTGCAATTGTCGCATTATCGATTATTGTATCGTTCAATAGACGAAATACAAAACTGTGAGGTGATCGGACTAATTCATTCGTTATTGCGTTATTTTCGACATTATTATGATTATGGCGAGGTACCATAGTCCACCTTGGCGGATAAAGTGAGCCCCACCGATCCGTCGCTTTAGGGGAACAGTGACGTGGGGTCGCGTGTTGCAAAATTGTCCGTTTGGAAGGCTAACGAGCGAACGGATACACGGGACAGAGTCTTTCGGGTGAAATAAATACGTCTGGCCGCGTTTTTGGCCGAAGAAGCATTATGTCTGCGGGGAGAATATGCACGGTGAGCTCCTAGGACTGTCTGGACGGTGGCCAGGGACACCAGCCAATAGTTTGGTCCAACGCGAATTATCATGATTCCATTATCCTTTCAATGGCACACAGACGTCACGAATAAGTACTACTCTTCTTCTTCCCCCCCTTCCTCTACCTCGCTTGACATTTTTCTTTCTGCGCGACTACGGAACATTTGTTGAAACTCAGGAATGTGGATCCCTTTCGAAAGAGCTCTTAAATGCGCATTAATTTAGAATCATTTCACCGCGTTATTTGAATGCCACATTCTACGATCGCATATAATACACAGCGTTCACGTAATCGATAACGACGACGGATCGATTTCTGCAACTCCGCTCCTGGAAATGCTAATAGGATCAACGTCGAAAACGACACAGAACGAACTGGCTGCGTTTCGAGCAGTTGAAACACGAGTTTCCACGTGACCGGATAGCAAACTGTTCGGCACAACCAGTCCCGCGGTAATTCGACTAGCTAAGAATTAAGTAATTACGCGCTTAGCCAGAACCCGGCCTAAAAAGACCAAGTAGGTATCTTAATCGATCGCGGGAACACGTTGCGCAACACAGCCGCCGGTCGATTTGGCGTAAAACGTGCGGCGGCAACATTTTTTATGATAGTTGGCGCAAGAAACGCGCCGCGCCGTTTCGACGAGAGCAGAAAAGTTATTCCCGGTTCATCGACTTTTCTCTGATCGATCTTGACGAAAAAGTGAGGACAATGTTCCCGGCAGTTTAAATAACAGGATAGGGAGGTACAAGTGTGTAAGAGTAACGAATTACTCTTCCGTTTATCTGGAGGAGCTGGAAAATTGATTGCAAGCCACCCTAAGCACCAAAGGCGGTCTCCATCATGAAAACCAGTTCGATAACAATGGGACTGGGAAGAATCAAAAATTCGAGGAGAATCACGGCCCACGTCCGAGCAATTACAGGAGGAATTACAGAAGGACCGGTGTCCGTTCCGCCAGCATTTTTTCCCGATTGCCACAATGTCAGGGTCGTTCCGCCGCGGCAGCAGCGTGCAGCATCGACATAAATATCTGGCTAGGATCCAACAGTCGTCTTATCTCTGGGCGACGACGTCCCGTCGTTTCGATGTTTCCCGTCTTTTTCACGCGCGCGCGCGCTATCTCGCGGAGAGGAGAGAGATAGAGAGAGGCTCTTTTGTAAACGGCTCGATCCATGTGGAAGAGATATCCAGAGGGAGACGACGAGAGGTCTGCAACACCGGTGAAAAGACACCGTTCGCAACATCCTCCTTTTTGGACGAACCCCTTTCAGGACTTGCGTCGGATTCTAGCGAGGAGAGGCTGGAGCGGAGCCATGGCCGGTGGCCAATCGGTCGTCTTCGCGGATCGTGCACGTCTGTTCGTCTAATAATTCAGAGCCGATGCAATTTTTGCTTAGGCTATCGGCGAGGGTCGTCTTCCGCTCCGGGGAAATAGTTCGCGATGCGCGGACGCTGTTCTTCGATCGTTTGCGTTGGGAGTAGAGGAAGAACGAGCTTCATGAATGCAAGAAGAAATTGAAAAGATTGGGTTACTCTTGAACAACCTCTTTCCTGTCGAAACTCATTGTGTTGACACTCTGTTCGAACAGTAACAAAGAGATGGATCAATTCATCAGGTGTTGGACTCTACCTTCTTCCTGTGGAACCGGGTCTAGCGGACTAAGATTGGTCCAGCGGCACCACCCACAATTTTTATTGATATTGTGTGGAAAACAATGGTTTTAGGTTGAAAGACAACCCCCTAAAATTTTAAATCGCTAACCCTTCGTATAAGGATGATATGAGGGTAAACACCCTTAACTGTATCATTTTTTCTCGCTTGTTAATTAAGATATTCAGAAAAACGCGAAAATACTCGAACTTACCTCCTTCATACATTTTTTTCACCATTGTGATCAAATTATTAAGGGTAGAAAAAGATCATTCAATTTTTTAGGGGTGGGAATTGCAAGCAATCCTTCGAGTGACCACTTCCAAAACATTCAAGAACAATGTTCTGTTGCTTATCTAACATATTAGGTTGGGGAAAAAGAAATCCATTATTTTTACGTTATCTCAAGCGGAGAAATGGTGGATTTCTTTTTCCCCAACCTAATATAAAAAAGTTTCAAGATGGTCGGATTGGTAGAACGCAGTTAAATATTGAGAAGCAAATAAAATTACGTCATTATAACGGTATAATGTACAGCGCAGTGTATCAGAAATTTGCAGATTCTGTCGGAACCGTAGAGTTTCGCCGAGATGCAATATTCGGGAAAAAGTTATATTTGACTGACCCTCGCAAAAGGGCTCGATAGGCGCTGGTAGCTGCACCGCTCTCAACGGTAGTGACCTCTCTAATTGGCCCCCGGCCAGGGACTTGGTTTCCCTCCCGTCTCGTCGGTGTCTTCTTGTTCCAGCTATATTTGCTTCCAAGGAGATTCGTCGACGGTGACGCGGTTGTCCAGCTCGGCCGGCCAAGGGGAGGGCTCGCGATGATTTACAGGGCTTGGCGCCTTCGCGAGAACCCCCGTCGTTTATTTCGAACAGGGAACACGAACAGGAACAAAGGGACCTTCTGGATCTCTCTCTCTCTCTTTCTCGATGCCGTTGATTCGCGAACGCCAGAGTGTATCTGCCGCGCGGAAACTCTCCGGCTAAATCCGAGCCTTCTATATCCGGACAAGGCGGATCAGCCTTTCGGACAGCGTTGTCCAAGCTCCGAGTTGAGTATGCAACGGTGTCCGCTTGGCTGCGCCGATTTTTGACCTGCTAACTTCTCTCTCTCTCTCTTGCGTTTTCTCTCTTCTCTTTCTCACGCTGCGACTTCGTATTCGGTTATCCACTTGTTGGAACTGGATTCGTGGTTGTCAGGAAAAACGCCACCGCATGTCACAATTTCAAGAAATTTGGGTTTATGCATTAATTGAACATTATAGTATAGGATTGACGTATTTACCAGAAAATAAATTCGAAAGGCTGGAAAAATTTTAAACGGCAATACATATCTCGAAAGTGAAAGCATGCGACATGCGGCGTTCTCCCTGACAACCGCAGAATATTCTCTAGCTCCGAATTCCAGTAGGAGACAACTGGCTGGAGACGGAAAACGTATGGTGTCCTTTGGACCCTGTTGGTGGTGGCTCGGAACGTTTTAGGTTGATGCAAAATTAGACGGTAGATGAAGCGAGAGGAACAAAACGGTTTAAGATGGTTGAAGAGACGGGTTCTAGGGGTGGGCCGAGCGGATAAATGGCGCCGGTGTGCTATTGGGTGGTAACATACATTCGTTCGCTTCCAAATATAAATATGTTCTAATTTTGACGATCCAGTTTGTGACTCATTGCGAGTTCGGATAACTGTGATTAAATCAAAATAATAGTCGAGGATTTAGAGTGATTCTCTATTTTCTTAGTACACGAGAAGAAGATATCGAAGATGACCGGACGAATTTATTGGGGTGTTTACAACTTCCTGATTTCGCACTCGGAATTTAGAGCCTTCATAAAGTTGAAGGGTTTCACGAAACAAGAGCGACTTGATCCCATTGGCAGTTTGATGACTTTCCTCTCAGATGTTCGATAGCTTTACGAACGTTGAGGATTCCATTAGCAACATCATCGTGCACAAGGAGGAAGGAAACAGGCCGTGATTCTTGGAAATCCACTTGGTAGCAGCGGAGATAAGCTCTTGATCGACCTCGAAAAGCGAGCTATTAAACTCTGCGTAAAACTTCTCGGTTGATAAACGTTGCGTTACAGGCTCATATGAGAGCAAATATCTAGAGTGGCTCTCACACACTTGTGCACTTGAGAATAAATACTTGCGAAGTGTTTATTTGAAAGAATTCTCGAAGTGCTGGACGGGTTTGTAATAAATCATTTATATTTCAGAGTGATTGTGACGCAATCGAACGAATAGTATCTAGAGTCTAGAGAAAAGGAGCTTTGTCGTATAGACAAGATTCACAATTTATTTTCTGAATACAGCTGGCGATGCACAAAGGGATTTCTAGAGTCTCTCTTAATTTGTATAGTTTTGTTTTATCGGAAACAGTGTCACAGTGAAACAAAAGCGCTCTGGCGCCTCGGGGGACGCCTGTGTCTGACCACAGGCGGTCTGATTCCACTGTAAGCTTCTTCCTTTCACTTTTGTTATCCATTGTTGCGCTATGTGCTTTTCTCTTGTAATTTTGAAAGTGCATAATATTCCTTGAACACAGCTTTGACTAAAGTTGTATATCATTTCGGAGCGAAATATGTATATCAGGCTGCTAATAACATTAAATAATAGATTAGATAAATCACGTTTGCCGTCCAGCGGTAACTAAAAATTAGCAAACTTGTTCGACTGATATTTATAGCTCGATAAGCTCTACATAATTGGAATAAATTATAATAAACAGGCATTTTAATCGACACAATAAATTACACAGACTTGCTACACAACGAATACAAAGTGCCAGCTGCGTATTCCGGACGAAACGAAATTGTTTTTAATGGCTGCACGTAGGATGATCGTGCTTCGTGACGAAGTATTTCTTCTTGTCGCTAATAAAACGTCCTGTATTCCGGTCGGGAGCCGAACGAACGTTTTTCCGTTCTTTCTTTGCGCACTTAAACGGTCGTTTCATTTGCTTGGAACAGTCGGGGATTAAACGTGACAAACGGGGGAGCGGGACACATTTTCGAAAGACGAGCCGCGCAGCTCGTTTGATCGCCCGGTGGGCTCAAGTAGAATTAGTCGTTTATACAGGATTTAGAGTAATTAGTTCGTCGGCGTTGTCCTCGTTAAACAGTTTTAATTAACTGCGACATCGAGAACCCGACGCAATTACCGCGCGGAAAATCGGTATTCGCCCTGACGCTACGGCGACCCGCAAAACTTTCATATTTACCGGTCTGTCGGCACAGCCTCGACACAGCGTTAACGATTTCCCTTGTCCCGCGGAATGCCTGCGACTCGATTAAGCCCCGGAATTGCGTGGCAAGTGCTTCAACTTGCCCGGGAACATCTCTTTCGACGTTTTATTAAACTTTCCTCCGAGAAATTCCCGTGAAATTTTATTTATTGCTTGCCCATTCCGGCCGGAATTTAGATCCTCACGGAATTTCTTTCGCTGTCCGGGAAACCTTGAATCCGACTCTCTGATTCTTAACTGTTGCAAGCGGTACAGTTAGACCGCGGGTTTTATGCGTTTACAACAAAAGTGCTCGAATACAGAACTGTAAAGACTGTGTAAAATGATTAAAAATGAAATTGTATGTTTTATTTTGCACGATTCGCTAAAAAGAGTGACTTACCCAGTCACTTGGCACCGTGAGCACTATCTTTCGTACATTTGTGATATACCATTTTCTTTCGAGAAAAAGAATGATCACCTGGATTTTTTGAATGTACTAACATTATATATTAACATACTCTTGATTTTTGAAAGGACGGCTGTCGAGCCCACCGCGAGACACGCCGTATTTTCACCGCGTTCGAATCACGACAGTCACGTAACCGGGGTGGCGCGTTCAATAAACCCGAACCGTCGAATTTAGCCACGTGAACTGGTCCGGCCAGGGGGTCCTCGATCCTTCTCGGTTCGGGAAATCAAGAATTTAGCACGATACGTGGAGCGTTCGTGGCATCGTCGTCTGCCCGGAGGAACGAGACGACGCCTGGCATCCCGAAGCGACGGGCATCCCGAAGCGCTGCACAGCCGCCATATCTAAGTTTAGAGGGAGGCTGATGCTCGCATACCTGCTCGCCCAGAAGCCTAAGCGGTGACATTATCGTGGGGTCAGACCGTGTCAAGGAAGACACGGGATCTGGCTGGACACAGGCTACGAGAACACGCAACTAATTATAGGCACTCTCGTGTCCCCATCGTTGCGGTTCTCTCTCGTTCTCCACTCTACAAAGAGAAGATCTGTGCTGCAGCTTCGTGTTTGCTCCCGTTCGAATTAGCAGTCTCTCATTGTACCAGGCCTTAGGAAAATTAACGCATTAAGGTCGATTTATACTATCCAGACACGAAACGGGTTCCGTTCCCCACCGATCAGACATTCTTCAATGCATTTGGCTATACAGTAGCTCGTGAAAGTCTTTGAACGTCCTTTGAAACACTTTTTGAAAAATCAGATCGATCAACCTGACTGTTCTGCAGCAATTAGAACAATTGATCTAGCAAAATAATTTTTGAAAAAATTCCAATTGCCAAGCATTGACACGAGAACATTCTAAAATGCATGTTTTAAATGAAATAGATATTATTAAAGTATGGTTATACTTTGTGGATGGTTCGTCACGATGCTGTCTCATTGTTGCGCAGCTTTTGTCAAGCCTAACACCAGTAATTAGCCGGATTCCGCGCGACGGCCTCTTATAAAGTATCTCCGACATGAATCACGGCGGGCACCACCGTGCATTAACGTGGGTATAAAGTTGGACGGTGTTTGTTCTGCCAGATAAAAATGGTCTCGTGTTACGCCGCGTTTATGGCTGTTTACGTTCGCGCTCTGCGAGCCGCGATCGCAAGGGATCATTAGTGTATCATTACTGTACACAATGGAGAAAAGTAAGTAAACGTGGTAAGCAAAGATTGACGAGGCAGGCTTGATACACGGTGGCAAAAAGTTGAATAGGATTTGGGTCGGTTAGTTCTATCGCTGATGAAGAACTTGCTGTGGATGTCGGATCTGGATGATGTGATATTTATCCTTTGCGTCATTCAGGGTCTATGAATCATCTTGGAAAGTTGTATTTCGCAACTTTTTTATGTGGACTTATATAGAAAATTTCGGAAACATATTTTGTAGATATGTATGTATCACTCCAACATATGTATTCTGAATCATATTTGACAACCGACTGACTTTTGGACCACATGTAGATCGTATGCACAATAAATGTATAAAATCACTAAATATGATAAAATTCTTGCGCGGAACGTGACAGCGATCGGATACCTTGACTTTATTAATAATATATAAAAGCTACATACGCTCTATCATAGACTACGGATGCTTTCTATAGTGGCCAATAACAGTCTTTCTTAGAAATAAGTTGGAAAAAAATTCAAAATTCAGCTGTTACAATTGTACTTGGCTATCGTAGAACCACTCCTCTCAATGTAATGATAGCAGAATCCAAGTCGATGCTACTATCAGACAGGTCAATTTTTCTATGCGAACGATACCTTGCTAAAATTGTCTCAAACAAAGGTTCCGAAATTAAAAAGTATTTATAAAAGTTTCAATGTTGGCCTACATAAAAAAAGATTCCTTCCATTCCACGCAGTAAAAAACTAATCGCTCCAACTTCTCAAAAAAGTTATCGTTCTTCGACAGAGTCCGAATATTAACGGGAGTCGCTGTGCATCGCGATTTTCCGTTGCTATATCTGAAAACTGTCTGGTGAACCAGAACCATGAGTGAACTAGGTTCCGTGTATAGCACTCCGGGGGGCGTAAAAAGCGATAGACAAGACGAGCGGCTGCGACGCGTCACGGGAATCACTGGTGATCGACGATCGGTCATCGATAAACGGGACGGAACCGATCGGACGAGAGGCTCCCGCGCATATTGTCCGTATAATTGGGTGCTAACGAGTGATTACCGAGTGTCAAGAGCACGCGTATCACGGGGCAATGAACGTTTAGCGTATTTGTACTATTGGCGGTTGAAAGCGCGGTCGCTGGAGTGGCCGCACGCTTCGGGTCTATGAAATCGAAGCGTGGATCTCACGTCTCGCAGCTTCCAAACAGGTCTCCATTAACCGATCGGTCGTGATTTATTGTACCACCGTAGCCGCTGCGAATCCATTAATTCAGTAAAAAGATACATACATACTCCAATGCGACCGCGCCCCCAACTGCATACATTCAATGCAGAAGTCAGTTCTTCCTCTGCAAATCCGTGTAATCTTCTACAACATCACAAATTGAAGCCTTATTTGCGAATACAAAACATTTTCTACGATGTTAAATATCGTTGCAATTGCGCTAGACTACGTAGTAGTTTTTTAAATGAATTTTTTATTTCCCACTTCGAATATTTACGACCGGTGGCGACTCCAGCCACTCGAGAGCACAATGTAACAGTCATACGTATAATCGAGCGCGTGCTCGAAACTTTATGGTTATCGTTACGTTCCGTTGTCGTAAAATGTTATAACGTTATGTTGTCTGTTGCAGGAGGTCGGCAGTATCATTGGGAAAAAGGGAGAGATCGTTAAGAGGTTCCGTGAAGAGGTGAGTTGCGTCGATGGCTTAATTTACTTTCTCCTGACGTTCGCGAGATCATTCTCTTTCATGTTCACCACTGTGCCTATCGACCACTCAGAGCGACAGTTCAAAAAATGACATGCTCGAGTAATATGAAACTGGTCGTTTGATCCTCAGTGGTATGTCCAGTGTTCGTTTATCGAAAGAAAGAAGAATATATAATAAAAAACGAGACGGTAATTTTTAGCTGATTTTGAAACGTCGCTTTGAAACAATTTCTGGCATACGAAAACCGTTAGTTGATCAATACTCAGCTTTCGTTTTATTTTTATGGTGCATCGTAAATGGCCGAGGCAGTTCGAGAATCTCTTCAATTTTCATTGAATCGATCCTCTATTCTTAAACCTTCGGGATTTACGATGCGCCCTTCTTTCTTTAGATAGTAGCATTTTGACATTTCCGGCTTCTTAACTTGTAATATTCGGTGAAACGGATCTTATGATTCGTTTTGAAAAGTCAAGTGGGTTAAGAGGAAGATTTTCAATTAACTAGTTGAGCATCTGGCGTGGTTCGTTAAAGCAATGATTTGTTTGTGTTGCAGTCCGGGGCGAAGATCAACATATCGGACGGAACATGCCTGGAGCGTATAGTGACGGTCACCGGGCCGACGAACGCAATCTTCAAAGCGTTCACGTTAATATGCAAGAAATTCGAGGAATGGTGCTCGCAGTTCCACGACAACCAGGGTAGCGGTGGCGCGACAAGACCGCCAATCACTCTCAGGCTCATCGTGCCTGCGTCGCAGTGCGGTTCCCTCATCGGTAAAGGTGGATCGAAGATCAAGGAGATTCGCGAAGTGACCGGTGCTTCGATTCAAGTTGCCTCCGAGATGCTGCCCAATTCGACGGAACGTGCGGTTACCATTTCCGGTACCAGCGAGGCCATCACGCAATGCATATACCACATATGCTGTGTTATGCTAGAGGTACGTAGGCCCTGGCTAGCGGCAGCATCTTGGAGACGTCACTCTGGTCCACCATTTTGTCATCTGGTCCTCAAGCTACCTCTACGAGAAGAATTTTATTATGAGTACTTATATATTGGCATCTAGAACGTAAAGCTGAAGCACCATTCGAACGATCAGGCATTCAAGCAAAATGTCCCCCGTCAGCTGACACGTGCATCGGCGGATCAGCAAATGACTCATTAACGTTTTTGCTGCGTTGATACCGATATCTCAGTACTTGTCACGCGTTATCATGTTCACGATAAAACGCCCCATTCCGTTGGGAACAATTCGCTGATAAAGTCAAACTGAATTTAATTGTCTAATAGCGGCGATTCCTTGTGGAAACATTAACTGGTGGAATTGTTAAACTGGATTAGAGAGCCTCAGATTAGTACCCTAGAGCCACGTCTGCACTTAAGAAACATATCTTTTGATTCCATTTGCGTTCCTTAAAGAAAATTGAAATGCTTTTGCGAGTCCCGGTAGGTCATTTCTCCTATGAATGCCTTATCCAGCGTTTTATATTGAACACAATGCATTAAGAAGTAAGAAGATTATACTGTTAGCGACCATAAAAATCGCCTTTGTTCCAATATGGATGGGAAGTTTCTATTCGCGAACGGAGAAGTGGCTGAAGGATTACGATTTCCGAACTCGTCGACTCTTGACATCGGGTTCGTAGCTAGATTACGACTTCTCATTGATTATTCAGTTTGCGTCCTTATTGTATTCCATCAATGGAAATAGCGATATAGCTTGTCCTCGCGAATCTGTGCTAGCGTGGCCGTACCAACTGACGGCATTCGGAATCAAACCGACGTGAAAGATATAATGTAGTCAGGGAATAGAAAGGAAGAGAAAAGTACTGCTATTGTAGTTAATGAGCAAAAACGTTTGTCATAAACTTGCGAAATCGAAGCTTCCAAGTGTCATTTGGAGAATTTGAACTTCGTCCTAGTTTCCGTCGGTAAGAATGCTGCCTCTTTAGTAACAATCAAATCGCTGCAGAAGTTACGAAAGGATCAAAGTGCTATCGAAGGGCGAAACTTTCCAAAATAGCTGTTCAAATTATAACTACTTTGTTCTTGTGCTCAGACTTTAGCCGTAAGTTACATGTTTTTCAGAAGGAAAAGCCTAATTGCCTGACCAGAGTGACATCTTCAAAATAAGACCTGCGAGCAATCAACGGTGTATAGTTAACCGTCTCAGTGCACAGGTGAAGATAACAATTCTCACTGTGCACCGAAGGTTCAACCAACGATACAATCCACGACCAGTGTACCCGCACCCGTGCGGTCTGTTTCTTTCTGTTTCAGTCCCCTCCCAAAGGTGCCACGATCCCTTATCGCCCCAAACCCCAAGTTAGTGGGCCAGTGATCCTGGCTGGTGGGCACGCCTACACCATCCAGGGTAATTACGCGGTGCCCGCTCACTCGGACGTAAGTACAGTATTGCCATTGTCCGCGCCCGCTGCCGGGCCCACCCCGCCCTCGCTGAACACCCAAACTTTGACGACTTCGCCCTTCGCGGCCCACCCCTCTTCCTCGGCCTTTGCCGCTTCTCACGGGCAACCGCTCCTATCCACGGCCCACCTTACGACCCCACATCTTCCTCTCCACCCGAGCCCCTTACACGCCAGCGTGGCAGGCCTCGCCGACCCCCTGCTGAAGAGTGGACACTTGCAGGCAGCCCTCCCGCCCGCACACCTCGTGGCAGACGCCGTAAGTCTTTTGTTTTTCGTGATCCACCCTCTCCCGAACTACCCCCAAACGAGATACTTACCACCAGACCGAAACCCTCCGTACCCCAGAAAACCGGTACACCAACCCCGTGCCCCCCCAACCCTCACCCCCTTCAAAAACGATCTCCAACGTGTACACACACGCACATACCACGCGAGCGGACCTATCACTCTGCTCTGTACCCCATAACCGAGACCCGTACTCCCGCACACCGACACCTTGTGTACACGTTCACACAAACCGGATGGAACACCACCTGATTCACCGACGCAGCTCTACTACACACACGCTCTATCCGTACTCTATTCGAGTCAGATTGCATACCACAACCCCACTCCCCCCCCCCGACGATCGCGGTAATTGGTGAAAGTCTGGACGCTTTTGTTTCGATACGCGAATCGCTAGTTTTTGAAATCGATGATTCATCTTTGACTGATCGATCGGGATAAAGGGATTAGAGGACCATAATCTCCAAGGTTGATCCATCATTTTTATTCTGCACAATAGTGCGCAGTTTGAGTTACAGTGTCTTCGTAATTCGAGAATCACTTCTCTTCGGAAATTCTCGTTTACTGCCGCCATTTCGCAGCTCATGAAAATGTATAGAACAGCACCGTACACAATTGACGTCGAATGTATTACAATACAGCGCAGACCTGCAGTATTTCTTGACCTTCGGAACGCGCGATTCTTTTGCAGTTCGAAAATAGTTGAAAGGCGAAACAGCGAGGTACAGAAAATTTATGTTGAAAATGGCGGGTCTGCTCGCCGAGGTCTTGCTGTATACTAACTTCGCTACGGCCGGATAAATGATTATCTCATTGAGAGCGCGTTTTTAACGGCCCGTTTATGATTGCGTTTTTACTTTGCTTTACACCTTCCATTATAACTCGTAAAACAGGCTATTTTCTTCAGAACGTGGCCGCGTAACACGGCGGAAGTTGTTACAGGTGTTCGCCTAAAACAACCCTGCTCCTTGATGTCGGGGAAAAAATTCTTGGAGAGAGGTCCGTTACCTTCCGGTGAAGTTTGCAACTTGTTTTCGTACTAGTGGAGATCGTCTCCCAATTGTTTCTGGTCCAAGACACTGTTTTTTAACGTTGTTCAGTAGATTTCTAAAATATTAGAAAGCCGGCTAAAATGTTGTGAACATTTCTTAAGGTGCCTCATTGAATTGGTGGAAAAGCACACGAATTCGCTCTTTAAAACGAATACAGGCTATCGTAACAGTTTTCCGCAACAAAGTTCCAGAAGTTCAAAGATCGACAATTTCTCGGTACAGCGCTCGTAACTTTCTGAAGTACATATTCGGTATAATTGCTCGATATTTCGGAAACGGACGCGGTGGAAGTTTACTGCGTTCCATACGGTGAAGATTTTCCATAGGAACGATCCCGTTTACAGCTCACTTATGTGTCCGCACGCAACCGCGAATACCGAACGGTTTCAATATTTCGCGGTTCGGTTGGTTATCTCGGAAATGTCCGGTGTCGAATATCCAATTTTCACCAAATGCCGTAGCGTCGTCGCGTAGAATGTTTGCCAGCGTGTACCGGAATGCTCCACCGTTGTATAGGCCACCTGGTCCCCGTCCTAGAAAACCCTTTTACGAGTCCACAACCACCTTGGTCCACGTACATGCATCGGCACCCTAAACACCTTGGCTTTCCGCTCGACGTACTCGCGCGAAGCCTCGAGTAAATCATCCGAGGAAACAAGGTTTCCCTCGAGCGAACGGTTTTCCTCGGAAAACGACGTTACACTAGAAAAACTACGAGAAAATACTCTTGGTTTCTCGAAGGAGAAGCTCGGGGCTGCGCGTGTCCCGTCGACGTCTCCCAATCGCGCGACTTCCCGGGAATTGCTCTTCGAATCTGTCCCGCAGGAATATTTTCCTGTAATCAATTTTGGGTCTGACCCGACCCTTGTTCACTATTCAGCGAGAGTCACGATTATAAAAATTATCATTCATATGCAGTCTCTTTTAAACAATTTCTGCGAACGTGTTTCGTGTTCTCTGAAAATGATTAATTCGCAAAATACGGCCCGACTATGTCGAAAAGCAGATTGTAGAAAGTTCACGACGCGTGTATCGTAAGTATACGCTCACCGGGCGGTTTAGTATTCATAAATGAAAATTGAATTTCCTCGAGTATGGTCGAAGGAATATTCATGGATATCAAATTCGATTTAAAGTGTTCGCGTCTTAATATCGCACAGCAACGGGATAATGAATACGATTTGGATATTCGTCGAATGAAATTGAGCCGAAACCAAAATTCAATTTGCACGCTGTTAATTATGCAAGCTGCGCGCATTCATTTTCAAAAACTTGTGAATCGACTCGTGAAATCGAGTACCGAGCGAGTTATCGAAGTTAGGTGTTTTTGCAATAAAATCCCGCAACAGTGAACAAGGGTTGAAAGTCGTTTGCAAAAAGGAAAAGGGAATTTCCGAAATTTTCCAGGGAGTCCCGCTTGTTGGGTAATACGCTTTGCTTTTTATGTGATCCGCACGTGTATGTTTACGTGTATCGGCCGTCTCTGGTTTGTTTCGTTTCCCCATCTCCCTCTTTTATTCTCTGATTTCGTTTCTTTTCGTTCGAACGTTCACCAAAAACGCTTCTGATGTACTCCCCTACCAGCTGAGATCTCGGTGTTACGTCTCTACCTTTCTTGTGCTTGCGATTGGTAGTGGGTTGATTGCCTGGAAAACCGCTTGCCGTTCTTCACGGTGCACAGATTAATTCGTTGCATGCGACATAAAATATACACGATCGTACGGAACGGCGCGATAAGCACGACCGGATAACACCGGGAAAAACGGATCGCGCATTCCCTCCGTCTCTGCGAGTTCTTCCGAACGGTTTCGCACAGGATGTCTGAACGCGCAAGAGACAAGCGTGCCCGATGTAATTCTACGTGGAAAAATAAGTAGAAAAGGAAAGAATAACATTTCTTTTATTTACGCTTCGCTTTGAAAGTTGCGAGAAGTAGAATTCATCAGTCGGCCGGTTCCTATTCAATAGTGAACGACGAATTTATCTTAATAAAAATTGTATACAATCTAAATTACCTTCCAAAATTAATAGCATTAAATTTATTCAGATTATCCTCTCTCCACTCCTGGGTCCTTCCCACCACAGTTTCGTGGATGGAGGAGAATCTCGCAATATGAAATAGTTGATGGTGGGGGAACCGGTAGTCTTCGATTTTGATAATCTTTTGTGAGACGATGGTATATGGATCCCTAATGATGTCTGCAAAATATTAGGTGTAGTTACTCAATAGTTTTAAAGATATAATCAATTGAACTTTCATACCTTGTTGATAAACTCGTACCAAGATTTGCAGCTCAAGTTTTCGAAGTTCAATTGATTATATCTTTAAAACTATTGAGTAACTACACCTAATATTTCGCAGACATCATTAGGGAACCATATACCATCGCCTCACAAATAATTATCAAAATCGAAGTCGGACACTTGGGGTCCTTCCCTTGTAAGACCCACGAATTCGTCAAATCGAAGCGACAAAAGAAAAAATGTTGTTCCGCTCTTTTGACTAACTTTTGCTGATCGAATCGCCTAGTTCGTACAAGATTCGGGAAGCTCGCCATTGCTCGTGCGTGTTCGCGTCGTGGACTCTTTACGACCGGCAATTATTTTCATCCGAGGTCGAACCTTTTTCCAACGGATTCTTTTTTTACCGAGATGTTTCATTTCACTTCGCCAGCAGCCTCACGAACGAACCATTCGAAATTGTATTCGCAATTTGATTACCGCGGCTACGAATCGGCTAATTGAATTGCAAATCGGCCGGCATAAATCGAAGTAGGGTACTTGAATATTCTAATGGTTCCGGGGAAACTATGCGGGGGAAATTTTCATGGAGCCGAGATTCATTCATTAAGTCACTTCTATAACTTGAGAATATTACAAATGAATGGGATCGGCCGCTGAATATTCACGTGTTGTTCGTAGTTAGATTGGACTGAATATTTATTGTTCGAGGGCGGAACGGAGTCGGGGTGATCTGACGAAGTTCTGCCGAACAATAAATATTCAGTATAGTAATGTTTTTGCGCGTGTATTTGTTCGAAGTTCGCGACGAAGTTAATGAAACATCGATCGCGCCTTGGAGATCATCTTCGGCGGCATTCTATTTTTTTGATTCATCAATTAAACCGAAGTTGTGGATGCAGCATTAATATAAATATTCATTTCGAGATCTTCGTGCAAGATAATAATGTTCTGTGTCAATTATTCGAAAGTGTACGACCGTCATAACGTCGGAGGATCATTCTTTTCTTCGAGTCCACGCTCGGAACACGTCCATCGCGCTATTTACCGCGTCGAGATTGAAATCACCGGAGTATTCTGCAAATCGCCGGCATAATGAAACGTCAAGTGGCCGATTGAAACCTGTTTATCACGGTTGAAGTTTAACGACTCGAGTCAGCGACTTCAATTGCGGTCAGTTTCACCGCGCGCAGCGTTTTCCTTCATCGAACTGCACTGCGAAAACCTTCATCTCCATTAGGAATCGCCACAAACGCGATCAAACATCATTTTAAGAAACAAGAAACCCAGAGAAATTCGAATCGTCTGGTCCAGCTTATCGCGCGTTCCGTCGATCGAAATTGACCGTGATGATACTCTTCACGAAAATCGTATTCGACGACTAAACCAGTCCACACACGACAGTCAAACCACCACAGCCAGACACCAACGAGGACCGAGAAGCAATCGCGTTTCCGTTCTTTCGATGGGTAATACAATACGACGTCGTGTTTCTGTTTTTCTTTCCGGATACCCCCCTGGTTTGATCGGTTTACGATCGTTGTGAAGAACGAGAAAGAACACACAGCACCCCCGAAACGGGGACAGAACTTCGCCGGGAAGTTTTGCTCCCGGATGATCGAGCCTGCTTTAGTATGAACGCTTACTCTCACGGGTCGCACGACGGATTCTTCGTCCTCGGCTAATTATTGGAGCCGACGGATCTTCCAGCGGTCGCGTCTTTCGAAAAAACAGAAAGCTACTCGACAAATTAGTTCACCAGCCGATTTCTGTCGAACCGATCGACTGGCAGACAGCTTTGGGATCCAGACTAGCTCTTCCGAACGCTTCGAGACTCTAGGATCCCGGATACTTTCGAAATCTCGAGTGTCTCGAGCTTATTCCCGTTCGACAAACAGAAATCGCGGCTTTGTAGACCGGTTTCGAGACGCTCGAGACTTTCGAGGGTCCTGGAGAGCTTTGGAAGCTAACGCAAGACGCCCCGGACCGTTTCCGGACTGGAGGTTCTCCAACTGGTTCGGGACATGTGCGAGCGGCTCGGATCCCATCGCTGCCCGGCAGATGCGATGAAACGCCACCCTGATAATTTTGCGATCTTTCAAAGCAAACACGCCTGGTTGTTGGTCAGCAAATAGGGGATGTTCCAGCGTCTAGCTACCCTGCTAGGGGTACTCGCGAGCTTTTGTTTCTCTCTCTCTCGCGCGCGCTCGCGGTTTGTTTGTCGAACACACACGCACAAAATGTGTGCGTACGCGGCGAGGGAATAATGCTACGTGTCGACTTGAGGATTTCGCTCTTGACAGTGCAGCCCTCGGTAGGGACAGACTCAGAGTGCGAGAGAGCGAGACTCGATGGAGTGCAAGTTGACATTGGCGTAAGGTTACTCTCGCGTGGAAAGACAGCGTTAGGGAGCTAAGAAATCAATGGCAGCCACCGACAATTTGCTGAACCCTGCAGCTTATTTTAGCTGATTTTGCAGTCTGTGTATTCGAGGCAGACTTCAGCTGGGCTTTAGTCGATTCGAAATGTCTTTTCCAAGGACAGGTTTCCACCATGTTTCCACTGTATTCAGACAGTCAATTATTACGGAAACCAGCAGTAATATGAAAAAATGTTTCATTTATCATCCCACGAGTAACTAGTTTTTCCGTGTTTCTTCTTGCGAAACTGTGCAGTCAAATTTACATTACATGAAAATGTTATTGGGAGAGAGTGCAAGGGTTTTAACACAGACTGTAAAATTCAGAATGTTGCGAGACATCGCAGAATTCATTTTAACACTATCATTGCTCACGAAGCTCCAACAATTTCTCGGTGTAATACATTTTACTATCAGGGTTCAACAATTTGGTAGGAGTCGAATTTCAACTAACAATCCTTCAAAATTTTTAAAGCTTCATTGCAATAAATGTAAATTATTCAGTAAATGAAAAAAGCAAAACAGAAGCAGCAAGTAAAAATAACGTTGGAACGGGATGAAAAATGTGAAATTAGAATTCCGAGTCCGGAAAAACCGTGGCAAAGGAACAATTTTCCCTCGACTGCGACAATCCCGATCGGTGGTGGGTGTCGTTCGGAAAAAGGAAATTTCTCGCGTGTTTCGATCGGTCGGATGATCGATTGATCGTCGAACCGAACATTTTAATTGCACAAAGCGGCAAAGAGAGAGAGAGAGAGAGAGGAGAGCCGACGAGACACGTTGTTTGAACGGGTCGCGAGTTCGAGACTTTTTCGTTTGCGGGGAAGAGGGACAGGTTCGTTTGCCGAAGCAATTGATTCTGCATTTTCTATCTGCCGGCGCGAACATCGGCCGGCAAACATCATTACCGGCTTTACCGGCGACGTTTGCTAATTAGGAACTCTTTTTGTGCGTGGATGAAACACAAACAGTATACGCGCGCCCCCCCCCCCTCTCTCTCTCTCTATCGTTCCTGTGCTTGTTGACAAACCGAATTATTAAATAAGTAGCGTTCCGAATAGCACGGGTTTGCGCATCACGATCAAATAAACGCAACGCGTCCGACTTGGGTCAGAATTTTTAAAATTGCGGTCGGAAGTCGTAGTCGGGGAGAAACGTCGAATTATCTCGGTTGAGCTGTTTTTCTGGTAATTTTCCGATTTCCCGTTTGGCGTGTAGATTGGTCGAGATAATAGTTGATGGAAATCTCCAGCTGCCGTGGCATCTTTTATTCAGAATAGTTTATTGAAACAGAATCGGCGAACAATCAAAATAAAATCATTTCTATTTCTAAACCTAATCAGTTGGCATACAAATAATGTTATCAGTGTCCCGAACAAAAATGCGAATCAATCAAGAGCGCTCTCTCAAAGCCACCATTTATTCAGTAAACAATTCCAAACAGATAACTAGAATCGACATTATCAGTCGCGTCTAATCCAAAGTTCATGGCGGTTTATTCGTGGTATCCACTGAATAATAAATCAAGTCTTGTGTCAACACCGTCACTGACTTATCGATGCCGAACGAATAATATTCCTTCGAGTCATTATTCATTGATCATCGCGAATGATTCTCGCTATCTCGTCGAATCGTCCGATTCTCTGTCAATAAAATAGTGTTTACCATCTAACTTCAGCGCGACGCGAATTCCACGATTTATGGATAATATACTGCATTTAACAATTCCGGAGAAATCTAGTCGAATAATCGAGGCCTCGATCCATTTGTCATTCGAAATCAAAACATCTGACCTTTCGAAACGTGCGTAGTAATAGCAATTTTCTTGTCAGCCGGAGTTCCATCAGTCAATTATTTCTTGACACAATAGTTGCAAAACAAAACGCGAATTTGAACAGAAACACAAATCTCTGCGAGCTAGATTATTTCATCCATTGTGGTGTATCTGTGTGGAAGTAGAAAACCGCGCGGTCTGAAAAGTCAGTGAAATTGAAAAGTACTTCAACGTGTTATTATTTATTAAGCACAGTTATAAATTTCTTCGCTATAGACGCCATATTTCAAATATTTCAGTGCGAAGTAGATAGTTTCCGTTCGAAAGTTGCAAGTTCTCGAATGGCTTTAGTCGGGATCTATCGATCGAGTTTCCGAAAAATCGCGTGCGTCGAACGCCGAGGGCGTATCTTCCGGTTCGCCGGAAGTCATCAGGGTTCGGAGAATCAATCAGGGTGGCGTATATTCGCGTTTCTTCCGTCCTGGCTTCCGCTTCTCTGCACTTTCCGACGAGCTACCACTGACACGGAGCCCGACTTTCACGATTTTGCTTCTCTCGGACCGATGGGGCCGAGATGCCGCAGAAAAGAGATAATAACAAACGAAAATAAAAAAAATGATGACACACACAGAGCGATGCGTAGACGAGAAAGATGGCCGCCACGTCTCACCGCGCACGCACACGGCTCATTTGCATTTCCACTTGTTCTCTCCGCGGCTCGACGAGTTCTATCTCTCCTTCTCTCTTTCACCAGTTTTTCTGTCTTTTGTTTATTCGTTTCTGTTCACGTTTTACTCCTTTCGTTCTCTATTCGGTTCTTGTTGCTCTTTCTTTTCACCCCCTCCTCTACTCGTGACATATGTCGCTACGGGGAGACATTAGCTGATGGGGATGGGGTGGCAGACATAAACTACGAAACTATAAGCGAGAAGTACAACAAAACAAAGACCAGTATGCATGCGTGGCACGAGAAAAAGGTAGATTTACATAGGTATATTATACTACTACATTGCTCTCTCTCTTTCTTTCTTTCTTTCTTTCTTTCTTTCTTTTTCTCTATTTCTCTAGACTCTGTCCACCATTGTCTCCTATCCTGTGATTATTCAGTTTGATCAGTTTCAAAGTCTCTATTTATCGCTCTTTCTCTTCGCTTGACACACACCTCTCTGTCTCTCTGCTTACAGAACACGATTTATACTTCTTCGCTTGTTCTCCCCCGCGAGCGGGATCTGACCGGAAGTCCCTTGACTATTCTCTTTCTCGAGCTGTAACACACTTTCATCCCCTTACACTTTCAATGTTTCGCGTGTCTCTCCAGGAATACACCGCGCTTTGCTGAATTTTCGAATCACTTCCGCGAAACAGTCTGGTAGACGTTTGTGTACGGCTTCGATTTGATATCGACAGGCGTATAGTGGTTTTGCAAAATGATTTTGTGGAAATAGTCGCTGTTTGATCGTCGAGGATGGGCTCGGAAGGGATTCGTAAACATATTGGACAATGGAAAAAAGTGAATATTAACCTTCAGTTACTCGCACTCCAGGTGAAATAAATTTTTATTCGATAAAATACCTACTTTACCGCCAAATAAATATTTTCTAGTATAGCCGACATCTTTGTTTATGCTTGGAATACTAAATTTATAGTTTTGAGATTATAAGTATTCAACGCGAGTGAGTAAAGTCAAAATTTAATTCTCATTTTTGAAGAATTCTAGTTGAAACATTTGGTTTTACAGGAAAAAGTCTTTCTAAAAATGATCATACTGGTTACATTCGAAAACCTAAATAATAAAATTCGGAATAAAACTCGGATCTCGAAGATAGTGAAAATGGTGTCCCTTTCGGTCACCATCGTCCGCCGTTCGTAGCCGCCGTCGGAGTCAAAAGAGCTTCGTTCGAAACGTAATCACCGAGCACGCTCGCAGAGTCTCGAATCACGCAATGATCTCTAGCTTCACCGATTTCTCATGAGTCCGTGGAATTTTACACGAACCGATCCGAGTCTGCCGACCACGTTTTCCAACACAGCTTCCGCGATTTAATGCTATCGACACCTAGCGAACGAGAGATAGCCTGCGGTCTGACGTGCGTCGCCGAAAACGAGCAAAGGTAACTATCCCCGCAGAGAGCAAGAATCGCTTCGGCTTGGTAGATCGATACACCACGATCGATCGATCGGCAGAGAGATCCGAGCCGAAAGCGAAGCGAGACAAACACCGCTGAAATGATCGAAAAATGAGTTCGTATACGTATGTACACGCTTTCGCTTTTGACGGCTACGCAAGAAATTCTCTTCCTCTTCCTCCTTTTTCTCTATCGTGTTTCTTCTATTTTACACGCTCATATGTATCACTATTCTCTTCCTTGATCTTTTTCGGGGCCGGTGCCTTTGCGTGGATTGCGTTCCCCTAAACGTCGACTCGGTATCGAATTTAAAAAAAGAGAAGAATGATATCGAGCCGACGAACATGGAAACGCGTCATATTTCTTTCTCTCATTTCTGTCTCTCATTCTGTCTCTTCTTGGTTTTCGTTCGTTTCATCGCCTTCGTCCTTGAGTTGTCCATCGTCCCTTTTGCCATTCCTCTCTTAGAACAGCATGGCTTTTCCAGCACTCTCTTTAGCTATCAGAATCATCAAGAACGTTCGCGCGAGGGTGGGCTGCCCTGACATCACGTTTCCACCATCTTAAGCAGGCTAGAATGTTACCGTGAACATCATGTTAATTAATTTATTTGTTTTTTTTGTACTCTCTTTTTTTATTTTGTTCTCTACGACCAGCAAACGCCTCGAGATATCTCGTCCACGTTCCACGTGAAAATGGTGTTCGTGAACGTAACGCCGCTGTCATCTGTAGTCTGCAGAGAAATGGCCTGCACACGTTTCTGTGTGGAACCGTGACTATAGTCGGATCTAAATTACTAGATTCGTCAAGGTTATAGAGTATCCTTGCATCAGGAATACTGTCACGACTATAGTCAAATCGAAATTAACCAGCTGATCGAAAATATAGATCCCCACCATTACTTAGATGTAGTGTCATCGATTTTATTTATTGTCACTAATTCTCTTGTTAGATTAATGTGTCTACAGTCGGATCAAAAGGAACCTCGAGGTCGTTGAGGAACACTATCCCCACTACTTGCTGAATGAATCTATGAATATTAATCTTTGGCTACGGAACAATTAAAATTTAGTAGACCCTCGTAGATTGTCGTTGTTTCAAGAAAACAGTTTGATTCGAGAAGCGACCAGACAAATTTTGATCCGACTGTAGGACGGCGTTTGCAACGTTCAACGACGCATAGCATACGTACAGGGTGAATAAAAATTAATGTTCATCCGTTGTAGGGGTGAATTTACATCTCTGGATCGGTGGACATTTGTAAGAGAAACTTGCCGCGTAATTGGTCATGACAAAGAAAATTGATGGTAAAGTTAAGTTAACTGGAGGTAAACTCTGAAAAAGACGATAACTTTTTTAATATTGAACCATGCGATTTAAACTTTTTTGGAAAGCAAGAGCAACTAGTTTACTAGAGGATGAGAAAATGCATTTTCAACATTTTTATGTGGGCCTATATTGAAAATTTGAAAATTAGCTTTTGTAAATCTGTGTCAATTGTGCACTGTGGAAGTTTCATCGAAATCGGTCGATGCGGGAGAAAACGACAGGCATTGAAAGATGTAAGGAAGATTTATTGCAGTTACACGTCGAAAATCGTGAAAAATTGCAATTTTCACCATCTTTAAACGTTTGTAGCTTATTACAACGTCGACCGATTTTGACGAAATTTTCAGAATATGTTTAATTCACATTGATCTACAAAACGTATTTTTTACATTTTCAATATAGGCCCACATAAAAAAAGTTGCGAAATGCAACTTTTAGTATTTTTTTCTACAATTCCGATCTATTGCAATGTTGTCCCAATATTTTTGTGATCGAGTGTACCTGTTTGCTGTCTATGCGGCGTCGTTTCTATTCTTCGTTCTCGTTCATAATACGTAACGCTATTTTATAATTGTACTCCAATTCCAAATACGAATTACATTGTAATTTAATTGAATGAATATCTGAATTATAAATTACAATATGACTGAATTACGATGTAATTCAATTACTTTGTAATTATAATTCCTGGAGTAATTCAATTGTAATTCTGCACAGCTCTGTTCTTTTCTCAATGAGTAGAAGGTATCGATGTGAAAACAAACTTTACCAGCAATTTTCTTTGTCACAAACAATTTTTCGGCAAGTTTCTCTTACAAATGTCCACCGATCCAGAGGTGTAGATTCACCCCTAGGACGGATGAACATTACTTATTATATGTACACCCTGTACTGTGTAACTATACCGCGAGCACACAGGCTAGTCTAGATGATACTGCGAGTAGATGAAATGATACTTTCTTCGGATTTCATGTTTTCTAGGACACAGTTTATACATACACGAAGAGAGAAAGAAATCCTAGATCTCTACCCCGCCATTTCGATCCTCCTCACAGCAAGGAGCAAGAGAGAATGAATGCATATTCTTCATATTTCGAATTTTGTTTAACTATAATATTGTTTTTTGTTTGAAATCCTTTTTGGTTTTCTCGTTGTTCGTTTTTCTCGCATAATATCTCATTATCGTCGTCCCGAGACGTCATTCATCATGGACACGTGATTTTCCCGAGTTTTGCGATCGCAGTAATTAGCCGTCGCAGTTACCGTTTCACCGTCGCTATTTCGACCGGAGATATTTTGCAGTAATTAACGTTTTACATTGGTTCGTTGCGTCGCTCTGTTACCGTTTATAATTACGAATTAATCGCTGCTTATTTTTAGAGTGGTCGATGAGTTTGCCCGGAAAATTCGCGTGATTTCGCAACGTAAATGCAGCACGCTTGTTTATTTCTATTTTCGAAATTTTCGCTCGGAATGGCTCGGGCGCAGTTTAATCGGACCTTTTAGCGAACGAACATTTGCCAAATATTTATTTGACGTGTACGCGACAGTTTTTGCCGGTGACTTTGATTAACGGGCAACTGATTTTTGCAATAATCCTCGGGATCGAAAGCAAAAGTACCCTGTGAAAGCAGTGTACGTTTCAGCAACGGCGGAATTATTATGTTGAAAGAAACAATCACGCCCGTCACGGTTAATATCGCATTTTCAAAATAATGTCGGAGATCTGGCGCAAAAGTATGTCGGGAATAAAATGGATTCAAACACGATAGCATAGTCAACATAAATTGTTTAATCTCGCTTCGATTCATGGAGGAGGAAAGGATAAAAATTTGTCCGATCAAGTGGTGTATAATTCCGAAGTTATGCATAAAGCTCATCGACCAATCCGGGATCACGAGAGATTAATATGCAGAGAGTCTGCGGTTTCCAGCTCGTTTAATTCGGCCACGAGGATAACGAATGAAATTTCCCAAGCTGTTCGGAACACGATAGCGGAAAACTAAAAACCAGCTGCGAGAAAGAAGACGATCGAGCGAGGATCGTTTTAATTGAGCGCCATTCAGGCGCAACGAAACCGAACCATTGTGAAACGTGTTCTTCAGTTTCGAGAAGATTACGTAGATGCATGCTGTCACGGTTTTTCTTCGCCTTGTTTCTCTCTGTCTCCCGTTCTCTTTCTCTCTCTCTCACTCTATTTCTCTCTATCTCTTTCTCCCCCCGAGGTCGTTCCACTTTTCACCCAAGCATCCCTAATAGGTTCGGTTTCAGTCCCAGATGAGGTTTTTCAGCTTCTCGGACAAGTTGTTCCAATCGCATCATCCCCTTGATCGCGATGACTCTATCTCTCTGTCCAGTTTCTTAAAGTTCCGGATCTCCCGTAATCGTTCTGTTCGATCAAAAGTTTTTAATCACTCCAATAATTATAAAATAGAAAGCAGAAACTAGTCGTTTCGACCTATCCGGTAGCTCCAATGTTAAATAACAAGAACAAGGTTCTATCACAGATTTTTTTCCTATAAAATTTTTAGCACATTCTTCTTGGCCGTCGATTTGGAATTCTCTACGTTGTAATACTTTTTCCCAATTTCACGATAAAAATGGACCGAACACATGCATCGAACGGCCGCCGTTCCCATAAGCCGATACCACCATATCTTCGTTGGTTATCGATAACCGATTTTGAATCGCTCTGTACAGCCGCGCGCAATTACGTGCTGGTAATATCGTGGGCATAGATCGCCGGATCGTAGTCGAGCGCCTAATTTCGTGCCACGAGAAACTAGAGGACTCGATAAATTCTCCCAGTGCCCCCTCTCTTCGTCCCCCGATCCTAGTTTCTGTTCCCCGAAGCATTCGTTGGCCCGAGAATCGATCCGATCTGTTCGGAACTGGTTCGCACGCGAGGTGCGGACACAGTCTTCCCGGAACGAGAGTGGTCAGTGTCTGATTGGCGGAATTGGCCGGCAGGAAATATCGAATCAGCGCGGACACACGCTCGGATTCCAGTATATCGGTCGTCGTTTATGCCAGTCTGCACGGTTTCGGTTTATCGTTTCCATATCATTTCGTTTCCATTGGTTTATCGAGTTCGTTGACGGCTGAGAGAGCAGTGTCCAACACGAGAGCACGTGAACGCGCGATACTTATGGTCGCGAGGCTCGTCGAGAATCGCGGACACGTTCCGGATCGTTTCCAGGAAGTCGGGACTATAGCCTAACCGCATTTTCCCCCGAAACGATCGATGGAAGATCATTATTCGACGAAGAGAAATTTTCTTGACCACTTCGTTTTTGTTCCCGTTTTTTCTTTTCTTTTTGTTTTGGCATTATATTCTTCTGTATTCACTTTTCGTTGTTCTCGTTCGGTTTCGTTTAACAAACTTGTTCGACGATTCTTCTTATCTCCTGTAATCAACGATCCTCGGAGTGTGAGACGCGCGAGGAAGCAGGCAGATTGATATTACCATATACTACCCCTTCTTTTTTTTTTAGATATACATATATACGTATATACTTTTATCGGTGTCTTCGTATAACCCCTGAAGCACTTTACCGAATTTGTTCAGAGCCGGCACGTGTGGTTTTCTTTTTTGTTGAGCGATGGATATCTTCGTCGTTGTTACAGATGGGAAAGCTCGGTAACAATCCACTGGCTGGACTCGCGGCTCTCGGCCTTGGAGGCCTGGCCACACCTGCCAACACTGGCGGGCTCAACCCAGCAGGTGAGAACACGACCAAACTTCATTTCATTAAGTCTGCGCAAAAATAATTGAGGAACTATGAAAACGTGACAACATGTACTTTTAATTGGTCTCTTATTGTTTTACAATTAATTACTCGGTGCATAGTCTGGAACAGGGATCCGCAAACTACGACACGCGAGGTTAATTTTCATAAAAATTCATATGTGGAAGATGACATGTTTATCTAATGTGCTGAATCCATATACAGGGTGGTCCATTTATCTTGAGACGGTCAATTATTACGGAAACCAGCTGGAATATGAAAAAATGTTTTATATAAAATATTCTTCATATGAAAGGGCACATTTAATGGCGCTGTGCACATTTTTCCATAATGGCCCTTTAAGGGTCAGATGAAGGGCAACTATACGAAATATTAATATTTTTCGATGTGGAATAAGAATATAAAATAAAAAATATGGATTTCCATTTGGAAAAATGAAGTTGCCCTTCATCTGACGCTTAATGGGCCATTATGGAAAAATGCGCACAGCGCCATTAAATGTGCCCCTTCATATGAAGAATATTTTATATAAAACATTTCTTCATATTCCTGCTGGTTTCCGTAATAATTGACTGTCTCAAGATAAATGGACCACCCTGTATTTTGTAAAAAGCTTAACACTGTACACTATATTTCCACCAAAAGAAACGTGGCATTAAAAATCGTGCAGTATAGAACACTGCACATACGTTTGCTTAATTGTCGAGTAAAAACGGCCTGGCATAGAACGTGTTAAAAATAGATTAAATTACGTAAAATAGAAAATAATTATGTAAAACTATCACTTCCTCTCATAATAAAATGTTGAACCTGTTCTTTTTTTATTGTTGCTCTACGAGTAGAACGACTCGTGTAAACATCTTCGAGAATTTAATTCCAAAAAAAGTTTGCCGATCTCTGGCGTCTAGAGTGTCGCAGAAAAATGTGAAGAATTTGAAAAATGCACAACTTGACAGGGTTAAATCAATCACTATTTTGCGCAGCGTAATACATCCTTAAGTAATTCGTTGTTGATGAAAAAGCTGAAATCTGTTGACTGATGTGCCAGATTCGAACTGCACCCGACCGACGGTTAATAATGAAAGAGCAGCTAACCCAGGCATTTTCGGAACGATTCGAGATAATGAATTCAACTAAAAGAGAAACCGTGTTGAATGGTTTGTTTGCAGCACTAGCAGCGTTAGCCGGCAGCCAGCTACGCACTAGCAACACAAACAGGCAACAGCCAGCAGCGAACAATCAGACGCACGAGCTGACTGTGCCAAACGAGTTGATCGGTTGTATCATCGGGAAGGGTGGAAGCAAGATCGCCGAGATCCGTCAGATTTCCGGCGCGATGATCAGAATCAGTAACTGTGAGGAGAGGGAGGGCGGAGCTACGGATCGTACGATCACCATTACAGGAAATCCGGACGCCGTGGCATTGGCACAATATCTCATCAATATGAGGTGAGTACCGGCGGTACCCAGAGAGCACACACTGTAAATGCCAATGGTTACCGAGAGATTGGGGACACGGAGGGTCCATTCAGAGGAACACTGGATCCCCGTCGATCTGTTATATCACACCTTCGTGCAGAACGGTCCCAACGCGTTCAAATATACATACTATGATATTCAACAAAATATTATTGATATATATATTTATATGCGTGTGTACCGTTCGCGAAACAAACCGTTCTCCCCAATCGAAACAAAGTCGAACTCGTCCCGGCTACGTTTTACGGTAAAATCGCGATACATATGTCCCCTTGAACAACACCTGCCCCACACCCCGACCCGCCCCTAACCCCGCCCCTTTGAAATAAAACTTTCTGATTTCTTTCTTCCTTATCATCGGCGATCACGCCGGACTTTTGTGTGTCTTCGGGTTGTGTACGTCGCCGATGTAGATGATGTATACAAAAAACACGTCTCAGAAATTACCCATGACCGACAAAATCCTCCCCGACCCCCGTCACCCGGATAAAAAAACCCACTTTTTCGTCTCTGTTTTTGTGTTACTCGTTTCTCCCGTAATTGGACCTTTCTTAGCCTTGGTGTCTTTGAAGGTGATCAGTGAGGCTAATGGGGAATAGTCGAGTATTGCCGTCATCGCGACACCCTCTCATCATGTTTGTTATTGTTACTATATCTCTGCCCGCGGGACGCGCCGGTTAACGAGGTTGTTGTTGTTGTTGTTGTTGTTGTTGTTGTTGTCCGTCTTCCCGGTGAAGAGAGTACGTTGCTGTAAATATGAAGAATGATCCGTGTATGATAAACGAAGCGTGTTGTTAAAGAGAGAGAATTGTTTGTTTCGTCGTCGACCGGCGCGCGTTCGCTGGGAGGAAGATACTTTTCGAAGTATCGGTCGAGAGAGATGGCGGTACCGGTGATAACGGAGAGAGAGAGAACGTTACCTCACGCGGAGTTCGCCTCCTCGTGTGTCACGTTCTCGTGCATGCGACACGATCGTAACGCCACCTCGGTCTCCCTAGCGTACACAGGTGAGATATACATCTATATCCGTAGTGATAAGGTTGCATAGCAATTTTCGAAGACGTCGCCAGCACACGGAGGGACAACGACCGTCCACCGTCTTCAACGCCCGAGTCGCCGGAAGACATCCAACGCGCGCGTCCACCACGACGGAAGAGGATATCTTAATCCTTTATTTCCAGGTCCTGCTTTCCAGGCCCAGTACCCTGAGTATCCTGCAGACACATCTCCGCTCAACATCTGTTTCCCATTGTCGCTGGCTGTCCTTTCAAGCAATACAATTTTTTTACAAAAAGAAAAAAGAGAGAATATCAAAAACGATACGACAGAAAACGACACGCGCAGTCGCGAACCGAAATATATACCTGTGGCAACGCCGATATTTTACAAGAATCCCAGAGCAGAGTCCCGCGCATAACAATTGATTCTATACTTTTCCTCCTTTTTCGATTACCGGATTTTTTCTGTTTTTCTTTTTTTATACATGTGTATTATACATAAATATATACGTACATATATTTATATATATATACATTTTTTTTTCTTCGTTTAGTTTTTGGTGTTTGTCGATACGATATATCTATATATATTTTTATGTATATATACATATATCTACCCCCAACCCTTTGGCGAAGGCTCTCGCAACAAACCCTCCACCGCTTTTTTAGCGCTGAATATGTTTTGTTTCCTCGACTATATATACATATACCTCTGTTGATTTCGACTGCACGTTTGGATCATTATTTGCCGAATGCGTTTACACTCGAGCCCGTGGCAAAATTACCCCGTTCGCCCCGGCCAGTCCGACTGACTCTTAGAGTTTGCGCAATGTCACGGTTCTTTGGAGGAACCATCAATCTTCCCTCAGAGCGCATTTATTTGACGATTAACTTGTAACGAAAGTTGCAAAAGAGTTTACTAAATGTGATTAGAGTACATCTGCTTCGAAATGAAGAAGAAATCTTGTGACTGAACTAGATCATTCATTTGGAAATTAGAAAAGAAAATTCTGATTAAAGTAGAGTACATACACTTGAGAATTAAGAAGGAATGTAGAGCTGGAGTACAATTGCTTGAAAATCGAGAGGTGATCTTGGGACTTACGTTCGCTAGAAAATGAAGAAGTCAGTTTTAGGAGTGATTCGGGCTGGTCAGTCATCATCCACGCGAAACCACCCCTTCGCCAAAGGTCACCACAGCAACGCATCAATACGTTCTCCCGATTTGTTTTCTCTCGCATACCTCCCCGCTGTTGTTCATTACTGTGTCCGACTAGTGAATGTCCACGGATGCAGGCGTACATCTTGTTTTTGTCTCCTAAACACGTGGCATTGGGACTAATCACCCCCTTCTCTCTTCCCCATTCACTTAATTACTAAAAAAAAAAACCAAAAAAAAAAAGAAAACGGCGACACTTGAATGCGAAAGTACGAGTACTAACGTAGTCGTCGACGAGATTCGAGATGATCGACCGCGTCCGAAAAAAAGAAAAGAAAAAAAGATAATCGAACCCTCCGAGAGAATACAACACACCCCTTCGTAAAAAGTTCACCGAACCCGATCTCCCCGACGATTGCGCGATTCCAATCACGAGGATCTAGCCAAACAGTAAAGAAAAAACGAAATGAGAACACTTTTTCTCCCTGCCCAGCCCACGTTATAATTATAATCCATTATATTTTATTCCAGATTGTCACTCATAATTTACTACTACATTTAATAGCGACCGAATATTCATCAATCCCCCCGTTACTTCTATACCCGCTCATAACTTGGTAGCCACGATTATTACATACCCAGCATTCCTCACGGCCAGGATCCGCACTCTGCCATGTCCGCCACAGCCAATTATCGACCGTGGTAGCGCGATTCGCCAAATCAGCATTCTCTCTATCCCTTCTCTCTCTCTCTCTCGCTCTCACTTTCTCTCTCTCTCTTACCCTCTATCAATATCCTGGCAGAGTGCTGGTCCTGCGCCCCGTTTTAGTTTGATTTCCGCTTTTCAGTGACTCCGCAGAGCCATAATGCGTTCCATGAAACGAATCGCCGAACCAAAGTATCCCTGATAGCGATACTTAACGTGTTAACGTCAGCTTGATAACCATATACACAAAGGCAGAGAGAAAGAGATAGAGTGGTGTATCTGATCATCCTAATGGATCGCGTGTCATGCAACGGACTATGGCTCTGCAGCGCCAGGGAAAATGGACTGCACCAGACTCTGAGAAACCCTTGACACACGTTTAGAGGCTTATGTTTCCGTAGTTGTTCCGTTGGCACACCATGTCCATTTGCCTGGCGCATCCTTGCAGCGCGTCCTCGGCGTCGAAACGCGAATTAGCCAACCTCGAACACACCCCGGGATACCTTGAAGACCTTGAAGAATAAGCTACGAGCATCGTGTCCGATCGTTCCGCCGCGTTCCCGTTCGCGAAGCCGAGGAAATTGACCTAATGGAATTTGCCGGATTACGTGTCACGGAACACGGGAACACGGTTTAACGTTCTAAGCAGATGATTCGTTAGCTACCCGGTCTTCTAGGAGCTGGCGAATCCGTGTTTCGATGCTGAAAACTATCCCCCCGCCACGAACCACCACGTAGCCGGTGTACTTGAGAGTCTCACGCTCCATAGAGCACCTGTACCATAACTCTCTGATGCCTCTTAAACGCCTGTCGACTTGATTTTTCTTTTCCGTTCTCTGTCCGACTCGGCGCTGTCTGTTAATCTGATAACTCTTCTTCTTCTAGCTGCCGTTTCATTTCCATACCGTGTCTGTTCTTTCTTTTCTTTCTTTTCTTTTTACGTCTCTCACTTCTCTGTTCACTCTATCATCTTACTATCTCTTTCTATCTGTTTCTATATATTTCTCTTTTTACCTCTCTCTCTCTCTCTCTCTCTCTCTCTCTCTCTCTCTCTCTCTCTCTTCTTTTCTGTCTGTCATCTCACTCTTTCTCTTTCTCACTATTTTCTTTTTTATTTTCATTTATCGAAAGAAAAGTACACTTTTGTGCACAGAACAGACACAAGCATATCACAGAAACAGTTACACGTACGCTCATACACGTTCGCTGGACGCTTGTCCGGACGTAGGGTCGACGGAGGTAATGTGGAACAAAATGTGATATGGAACATCGTTAAATCTCGATGAACCAGCCCTAATTATATCGGAATCATTGTGTTAAACCTTTGCGAATGCCATCCCTGTAGCAGTACGAAAATTGCTATTCTCAATATGAAAGAAATTTTGATTCAGCACGTCCCTTGTTGCATTTCACTTGTCAGTGGATTTCTGGAATTTAAAAATGTCTAAGGGTGGATTTGTAGTGGAGCAGCGAGGTGAGCTGTGCGGTGAAAAAAAAAAAGAAAATACATATGTATTTTTTCATTAGTATGTGTCGAAATGTTGTCACGAATGTTGGTTTCTTTTCACCGCGCCGCTATCATCGATGCTCGCAGCTCCACTATAAATCCACCCTAAATCTCCAACAGTTTGCGATGTCATCGGCAACATCGTACAACTGCATACAATCTCCAAGGTGTTCCATATCAGGCACCATTTTTCAAACAGTACTCGATCGTTCACGTCATTCGGCTGCTTCACTATAATTTCAGACAGTTATCCGAACGATTCTACACCCAACTCATGATATATCAGTGTCAGAATCATGTATCCGTTTGTTTGCAATCTCACAAATTCTGTCGACACGTTCACTGCCACGTTGGTCCCGTTTCGAATCCAATATCACTGGCACGCTATTTACAGGCTATGAAAATTTTCGAGAGAAAACGATGTCTACGTAACTTCATTTTGCATAAAGATTCCTAAGCGTGGCAGTCAAGGTGTGAAATCCAAAAAACTTACATGTTCCACGTTACCAGCGTTGCACCCGTGACGCACTCGCAAGCCTACAGCAGTAGAAACACAGATATATAGAGAGAGAACACGAAAACAAAAACAAACAAAAAAAAAATTACAAAAAACCGTATCAGAGGAACGTTCCCACCCTCACCTTTTTACATTTTGTGTCTTTTCCCCAGTGTTGAACTGCAGAAAGCTAACCTAGAGGCCCAAAATACCCAAACCCCTGGCAGCGGTACCACTCCCGGGGCATCCGGGGCCAGTGCTTCTCCCTCTACCACCACTACCACTGCCTCTCCCTTGGCCAGCGCCATTCCCTTGGCTCAGCTGCTAAGCAAGCCAGGCGCCCTCAACGCCCTATCTAGCCTGACCGCCCTCGGCGGACTCACGGAATTGCTAGGTGGTGCTGCTGGCGCGGCTGCATCCGCACTTCCGGTCCAGACGACCGGCGTGCACCGGTCGCACAAGTTCACGCCGAGGTTACGTAGCCCGAGCGCACCTGGACCGACCGAAAGTGGCAAATTCAAATCCGAGCGCGCCAAGTACAACCCGTACTGAGCCAATGGACGACCAACCACGGAGAGACAAGACAGGGAGATCATTGAAACACTATCGAACACTACACGCATTACTCCTACTCATCACCGACAACTACAGCGACAACAAGAACAACATCCACCACCACCACCACTCGACCATACACACCACCACCACACCGAACACGAAATTTTTGCCATCGGAGAAACGCGCGTACGGACGCCAGGGTAGCGCGATATACAAGTCCGGATTTAAGACTTGGCTAAGGATCGGACCACGACCTTTTTGCAAATCGACGATATAGGCTTAGTCTACCTTCTTACTTCGACTTCGTCAAGCTAAAAACAAACCCCTTCCTATTCTTATTCGTACTCGTAGAACGTAAGACACCGGGAACCCGTGGTTAGATCAGCGATTTTTTCGATATCGATCATCTACCCTGCGTGTCTTTCTTTTCTCTTTGACTGTTCAGAACTTAGATATGGTTCCTCCGAGTTTGCATTTCTCTGATAATACAGGGTGTAGAGGAGGTCGGTGGACCTTGGAATGGATGGACCCGTGGATCTGGAATAGATGAAGCTTGCATAGATGAATGACTTTGCTCGTCGTACTTCTCTTTTGACATGTTCGTCGTGTTTTCGAGAAACTTACTATTTTTCTAGCAGACATTTTTTTCTTTTGAAAGTAGTCATATACGTTCGATTGTAGAATCATACGTCAGTACAGATTTTTGAGATTATCATTTTTATACTGATCTACGTGTGCGTGTGTGTGTTTGTGTGTGTGGAGGAACGAACATGTTAATAGTGGATGTCAATACCGTTTTTTATCGAATTATAGTGATGACTAGACTGCTGATTTGTATACATTTACGATTAAAATGAAATTTGGAATGGTAGAAATGTTAGAGGAACTATAGAATTTTCAACTTTTTAGAATCGTCACAGAAATCCTATAATCGACGAAGACCATCTTCATTTTCGCAGCCTAATGATCACGAATCCTCGATTTATCGAAACTAGAATTCCTTCTATTGAACAAAAGTCACTTTGTCGACATTTACGTCACTCATTCAAAAACACGTAATTTACGACGAAACATTCTCGAACCTGTAAAGAGTTCATCCAGATGGTTTAATATCAGATGCACGAATTAATCCGTGGCCCATTTATCTCGAACCGATTGACTATTAACAAACAACAAAATGACCTCGTAGCGGAAGCCTGAGAGATTCGGATTTAAAATGAAATAGCGGATGAATCGGCCACAAATTAGTTTGTCATGTATCTTGAAATGAGCAGCCCTAAACGCATTTTGTCTAGGGACTTCTCCAGATTTGTAGCAGTGACTTTCGCTTATAACGATTTTCTTTTTAACGAAATGCTGCAATATGTTTAGACGAAAGCGTAGTCTCTAGAAGCGAGTGGTGTTGAAATATTCCGGATCCACGTGGTCAAGCCTCCATTCCCAAGGCGATTAGAGTCTCTAAAGATTAGCGTACGCGAACCCTGTGAACGGAGATCGTCGAGATCCGACGCTAAGTCTTCGGACCCTTGACACTAGCGCGACACGTCCTCCGAGTCCACAATATTCGCGTTTCTTCAATAGCGACATCATGGTTGCGAGATTTCTTTTGTCAAGTCTGTTATGTTTCATTTCGTAGAATCTTTTTCGTTTATTTTTTCGAGACTATAGTATCGTACGATACCGCCTTACGGAAAGAAAAGAAGATAAGGTACATCGCGGTACCAAAATGGCGACTCGGGGGGCGCGACTGCTTGTGCACCGTCGCAGAGCAGCCTTTTATATATATATATATTTAAATATATGTAACGTAATTGCGATGAATTACTAATTGATTAATGTTTGATGCAGAACAACCTTTTCTTACTAGCGTTAGAGTATTCCGATGTAATTTTTTCTAGTAGATATATACATATATGTATATAAATACATATATATATATATATACAGCTGACCACTTGAATTGAGAGAGTGAAAGAAAGAGGAAACCAAGAGAGGTGCAATTATGTCGCGAGAAAGAGAGAAATGAAATTGAACCAGTTTTAGTCGGACGAGGAAATTTAGGGTGTGCGTGGCTGTGTGTATGTCGCGAGAGAGGGGGAGAACGTAGAACGAAAGAGACGAAGCGAAAGAATTACAATTTTTATTTTCATTTTTCGAATTATGTCTCGCCGTGGGGGTAACAGAGAGAAAATGATTCAGAGTGAGGGATCGAGCAAGTGAGTGAGAGAAAGATAGAGAGAGAGAGAGAGAGAGAGAAAAATAATGCGTGTAATCATGTAACGTGTGGCTCGGGAAAGAGAAACGACGTTAAACTTCCTCCGTTTTAGATGGTGAGAACGCGAGCGAGCGAAAGAGAGATAGAGAGGGAGAGAAAGTGTGAGAGAAAGGGAATTAATAATCAGAGAGCTTATTCGTACCTCGAACGCGAGGTAGTGGTTCATCGGAGATGTCGTGTCAGTGAATATAAATATATTATATTCGAATATACGAGGTAATCAATCAATTTACGAATAGTGGTCATTTTATTGTAACGATATTAATAATGATATACAAGCAGACAATGGAAAACGTAATCATTCACGAGGAGAGAAAACACGGTCGATTGTAACGCCGATGTGTATACATGTGTATCGGGATCTAGAGAGAAGAAAGTATAAAGTGAATCCAGTTCAGATTAAATTAGCGTTTAAAACGAGACGTTTTTTAGATACGTATATATATATATATACCTTTACACAAACGAAACACTGTTACACACACGTACAGACTCACACAACACACACAAACATACAAGAGGAACAAATACAGACTTCCCCTTCGAGGATCCGTAAGCAAAATTGTATTCGCGCGTCGAACACCACACGTCTTTTCTTCTTGATTGACGAGCATCGAAGAGGAGAGAAACGGCCAAGAGAGATCGGGAGAGATGAAATAGAAAGAACGATGAAGGCTCTCGGGCGAGAGTAGGGACGAGAAGAGAAGAAAAGACCACGGGAATGAACAGAAACCGATCGTCCGTTCGCGTTCGAACGAGAGATACCACGTCTACCAGATCGATGTTTGTGTGCTCAATTTCTAGTTAGTAGCGAGGAAGTAAAAAACGTTGCATCTAGCGGAACTGCGATCCTACGATCATGTGTTGCGTCGTATACCGATCGATCAGGCGTGGATCGTGATCGCGAACGATCCGCGCGAGACAGACGGCGGAATCTGTTCGGCAAATATAGAATCGTTCTCGACTCGGAGCCCCGAGCGCGACCGCGATCCACGTTCTTGTAATTAATACATAATGTATCTACTTATCATTGCGTTCTTCATTCTATT
Source organism: Lasioglossum oenotherae (assembly GCA_028455765.1). Taxonomy (NCBI): domain Eukaryota; kingdom Metazoa; phylum Arthropoda; class Insecta; order Hymenoptera; family Halictidae; genus Lasioglossum; species Lasioglossum oenotherae. The sequence goes on from CM052288.1 coordinate 9,459,340, forward strand.
ATAAACCGATGCGCTGTCTCGCCCCATTTCGTACGTTGATCTTTCCGTTCGGTACGTCGAGACAATAAGGAGCTTTTTCATTTATGTTTTCGCGCGTCGAAATCGGGAGACACGTTGAACGGAGGTGATTAATTAAATAGCTCACGCTCGTTTTTCGGTGACGCGAGTGTCGTAACGGGATGATTGTTTTATTTTTGTTCACGATCAAGATTACAAAAATTATGATAGAGCGAGAGAGAGAGAGAGAGAGAGAGAGAGAGAGAGAGAGAGAGAGAGAGAGAGAGAGAAAGCGAGTATAGAGTATACACACCAGGATTTTACCGTAGGTACGTTAGTTTTCAAACTGTATATTGGTCTCTATAAACGATGTCGCCAGAGCTTGTGTGCTTCACAGACATTAGCTTACCTTGTATCACCTTGTTGAATAAAACTAGGGGTGTTTAATACAAATACGAGATTGCAAATCTGATACAAAGAAAAATGATTACATATTGATCCGAGGTAAACGATGAAGATAATAAATCACCACACACACGTGTCGGCGCCATTCCTTCGAACGGGGTCCCGCAACGCACTCGGCCGATTTTCGAGATTTCACGGGAATTCACAGGAAAATTTTCGATTTTTCAACGAGTTTTTTCGCGAGCGTCTTTACCGAGAGCCGTTTCCTAAACGGAGATCGCGTATGCAGCCGGCACGCGCGTTTATTTATACGGATATATCGATCCAGAGTCCCCGGAGGGACTAATTCTGTAGTACCTTGCGCGACCACGTTTCTGGCGTGCTGCATTTTATTGTTGCTACCTCCTTTATTTCTCTTTTCTGGAAAATCATGACCAACGAAAGCGGAACGCGGCCGGGGGGGGGGGGTGCAGGCCTGATCGATAAACGCGAGTCGAGAGATTCGACGGATGTCACAATGCTGTGGAACTTTTCCCCTTTTCTTTCGTACGCGACTTTCTTTCGACGCGAATCAATAGTTGCAACAACTATTTTTAGATGTGTGCCTCATCTCGTTTAGTTTGTACTCGTTTTGCGATTCCTGTGAACGATCAGAGCTCTCGACTATTAATGATAATTGTAAATACATAATAGAGTATACGTGCAATCACACACCAGATTTTCTGGCCGCGTTAAATGAATAACTTCACTGAATACAGTACACATATTCACTGTCGCACACGTCCAGCATTGCGTGCAATAGTTCCACGAAACAAACTTCGCAAACTAAATGATCGATACAATATCATGAAACTTCGTAATAGTCTGTAAATTATTCATCCGGTCGAGAGAGAGAGAGAGAGAGGATCACACATGTTATTCGTCGGATAAACCCCGTGGATCGTGCGATATAAATTACAATTTATTATTATATGAACGTTAATGCATTAAATCGCTAAAGCAGAGGCTGTCTCCAAACTAATGGAACCAAAAATAAATCCGCATAGTAACAAGAAATTTATTCATTGTTCAATTTTTCGAATGTTCAGAGATGAAACTTCGTGAGAAGGTACACGTCACTGTTCATTCTTTAACATTTTCTACGTAGATTGCTCGTTTTTGGACTGCGCCAGCAGTTCGCAGACAGTCTAGACAATGGCAGTGACAAATTGTCACGATCCCAGAAGCAATACTTAAATCCCGTGCCGCAGTGTTCGCGTTTCCGATCGATCAGGTCTGGGCCCAGCTTTCGCCGAGCGTGTATCGAAAGATGAAAACTCGTGCGCGTATCCGAGCGCAATCTCCAAAGGGTGTGTACTCACTGAGAAATCCCTTAACCTTCAACTACCCGCGCCCCGAATTTTCACGTAAGATTGGTGTACTTTTTACACCAGCGCGCGGGTAGTTAAAGATTAAGTAACCATTTCGTAAATTTCCGGTGCTCGGTAATAATAGAAATTTCCAGTCGAGAGAATTCGTGAAACTGAGAAGTTGAAATGGCGAACGATGCGAGAGGAATCATTTTTTAGTGAGTACGAACGGGAAAAATTCGTCTCCCCGCGTGCTCCGGTTACGATCGATCGATCGATCTCAACGTGTACCGTTGTGCATCGCTAGAATCCTATGTTATAGCAACCGTGCATACGTGTAATATGCAGGTTTACCGTCGCGTGTGCATACGTGCATGTATAAATCGTACGGCAAGAGTGGAGAGATACTCTAACAGAAAAGATGTAGAGAAAGGGAGAGAGAGAGAGAGAGAGAAGATGTATCCATCCAACCAACTTGACCCAGGCTCCTGACCGTCTTTGGTAAGCACCATCCGCTCCTTTGTAGTCCCGTTAATCGACACTTTTCCCAATTTTTTTTTTTAACGATATACCGTTGGCTGTTTTGTCAAAATTTCATACTTTTTTTTCGTTCACGTTTCAATATACTGTCGATCACCGTTTTACGCTATATCGTTCTCTCATGTTTCACGTTTGTTTAGCTGTTTGTTTTCCATTTTCAAGAAACGAGAGAGCCTCACGACTAGATCTCGCGGTCAACTATTGTTTTAAGAAAAAAAAAAGATAAAAGGACCAGTCATCTAAGTATCAACCTGTCTGGAAGCAATTCCACCGTGAATAACAACCCGTTGCCCACTGACGATCGGCTCGCGCGACGAAATACGTTTTATTATGCATTAGTAGTGACACGAACTAATATTCGGACGCTGTGAAAAAGATGATAACTTTTTTAATATTGTACTATACGATTTGAACGCTTTTGGGAAGCTGGAGCGATTAGTTTGCTACAGGATGTGAAAAGAAATTTTTTCAAAAATTACCATTGATCGGAATTGTAGAAAAAATACTAAAAGTTTTGTAGATCTGTGTCAATTATATGCACTGTGAAAGATTCATCGAAATCGGTTGTTGCGGGGAAAAACGACAGGCATTGAAAGATGTTAGATTTATTACAGTTAGAGGCCGAAAATCGTGAAAATCTGCAATTTTTACCATTTTTAAACGTTTGTAGCTCATTGAGCAGAGTTGGGCAGTATTTAATTACATCTTCAATTACATGTGCAAAAGTGGACTATAATTACAATAAGAAAATGGTCCACAACACATAAAAATTAATGGTTTAAAAGAACAATTACACTGTCAATTTCAAATTGCAGTAATTGCTATGTAATTGTAATTAAAATTACATTTTGCCCAACTCTGGTCTCATTGCAACGTCAACCGATTTTGACGAAATTTTCAGAATATGTTTAATTCACACGGATCTACAAAACGTATATTTTAAATTTTCAATATAGGCCCACATAAAAAAGTTGAAAATGCAACTTTAAGTATTATTTCTACAATTCCGATCAATTGCAATTTTTGAAAAAATTTCTTTTCACATCCTGTAGCTAAGTAATTGCTCTCGCATAGTAAAGTAGTATAGTAAAGTATTAAAAAAGTGATCGTCTTTTTTAGAGCGTCCGAACATTAATTCGTTTCACTGTATATACAGTTTGATTCACGTGGATAGAAATTCGCGAAAGATTTTTCGACGCACGAGCCGAAGTCGATGGTGAATGACGAAGACCGAGGATCTCCTTCCGTAGATCCGACGCATGTTTCAAGAGAGAGGCGAAGATCGCAACCCGTCGCTCGTTTCGAGATCCGTGGATTTTAATTGGACTCCTCCGCGAGTTATCTTATCTATATGGAAATCTTCGGGGATCTTTTTCGCCGCTACCGCTACGCTCTGAATTCCATTAACTTTCGCTCGGTTCGAAAGCGGTTGTACACGGAATGTTCACGCGGATTAAGAAGAAATTTGCTAACCGACGGGGGTTACTGATCCATTCAAAGTTTATAGAGCTGCACGGTTTTCCACAAACGTAATTTACTTTCGCTGGAGAAATAGAGAGGAACTGTTATTAGAAAAGTCCTGCGATTAATTGCTTGTTTGTAAATTCACCTCGAGCCTTCGTTTCATCAAGATAAAGATAATAAAAGGCCTAAAATTAGATATTCAAAAGTCGTAAGCACAGAGTCTACAGTCAAGATTGAACGGCGGTTACGTAAAATCGAGTAATTCCCGCATTACATAAACTCCGTGACAAGGGGAGCCAGCAATTAGGAGACTTCGATGAATCATGGGAGGGGGCTAAATCTAGACTCTCGTATCCGCGGCAGAAGACCGGTGGTTTAAGTACTGCTGGTATACACGGTCTGGAAAACAGTCTTCGCTAAAAACGTCGTTTCCGCATAAGAAGCTTAAACTTGTATACGCGTCAGGGGTTAATTAACTACAACCAACACGCGTGACGAAATTGTACAGCTATAAAAGTCGACTCAATCTCATCAGCAAACAACCGTGTGCAGCATTTTGTTCGACGTCCGCGCGATAAACTTCGGTTAAAAGCTTTTCAACCTCTATTTCGTCGCGGAACTACCCTCTTTACGTTGTCCCCCTTGCGATAGACCCTCGATAGACTGTGAATTTTGTGTATTTATGACGGAAATGAGCAGCTGAAGTCTAAAATAGAAACAGTAAATATTGGTTCCATCTTATTAACACGATCGACTCTTTAGAGGCGAAGATTTTCAATAACTAAATTAAGAAATTAATTAAAGTGTCGGCAACACAGTGGAATTCGCCCTTAAACTTTTCGTATTTCTTCTAATTTCGCTGTTTAGTTTTCAGTGTGGTAAATATTGACAAAAAAAGGGGACCCAGTCAGAGTTGGGCAATAATCAACTAATATTTCAAAATGACTAATAGTCTTTTTGAATGTTAGTCATAGCAAAATAGTCGTTAGTCAAAACTTTTCAATTAATTAGTGATAGTCACAGCTCTAAGCAATCGTTAGCTGTTGATTATTAGTGAATTAGTAGTTGATGATCATCTTTAGTCATCAGTCACTATTCTGCGATTAACGTACATTAATATTATTTATTATTTAGTGATATTATTAGTTATCACTAAATAATCAAGAAGTTTTGACTAATGACTATTTTGCTATGACTAACATTCAAAAAGACTATTAGTCATTTTTAAATATTAGGTTGGGGAAAAAGAAATCCATCATTTCTCCGCTTGAGATAACGTAAAAATAATGGATTTCTTTTTCCCCAACCTAATATTAGTTGATTATTGCCCAACTCTTGATCCAGTTCAGTGGCGGCTTGTACGAGGATAAAGCGTACTTGAAATCTAAACTGAACAAAAGTTACAGAAAAAAGAAGAATGTAGGCTGGGTCTCCCCTTTTGTCAAGATTTACCTTCAGTGTTCGCGAGGCTCGCGTAGAACATCCGTTTTCGAAGGAACTAGATTCGCGGGAAGTGTGCGAACGACGATTGAAACGAGCGATTAGGGTCGCGTCTTCGTGTCGGCTCCCTCGGCCAGCGGAGTTAGGGTATAAAGCATGAGCTGAGCCCGTCTGACAGTCTCGGCCAATTCTGTTTCAGGATATCGCACGAAACGGCGAGAATGGCGCTACCCACGTACCACTTCTTCCCGCCGGACCACATCGTTAAGTCGCCGATCCACTAATTGTGGTGACACACACGTATGTCGTTGTCGTCGTCGAAAAAAAAGGACGCGGGGCGTCACGACGCACGCGAAGCTGTCAGTGGCATCTGGGGCTGGGCCACGCAATGTGTTCATCCAGCTTGCTAATCGACACACTTGCAAAACAAAGCAACAACAACAGAAATCTCTATAGAAAAATATATATATAAATATATATACCTTCATATATATATTTATATTCTATATATATATGAACACAACGGTGGGAGAGGGAGACGCGGTACATACACGCATCATAAAAATACACACATACACACACACACAGAGAGAGAGAGAGAGAGAGAGAGAGACGCTCGTATACGGAAGGAAAACGAACGCGGAGAAAAAGTATATTATTATTATACGTACAGACACATTTTGACGAAGACGTACGCGTCGTCCCGTCGTTAGGACAGATTCGAGTAATCTATAAATTAGGATGGTATTAAAAGAAACACACACACAGAGATACAAATCTACACAAAACAGACACAACCGCAGGGAGGAGGAAATGCGAGAATTGTGCGCGCGCTCTCCCGTCGCAGAAAACGGGGGAGAGGTGTAAATACATATACACGTGTGAGGGACGAATGGAAACGCAGAGAGGATGACAGAGAGAGAGAGAGAGAGAGAGAGTTAAGGGATTATATTATATATTTCTCTTGGAGAGAGCAAGAGAGAAAGTGGCGCTCAACACACACGCGAGAAAAAAAAACTCGAGACGAAGAAGGCACGCACGCGCGTACACGGATCCACACTTGAGTGTACAAAACCTGTACAAAAGATATTTAAACAAACAAGCATATACAAACAAACAAACAAAAAAAAAAGTAAATAAACAAATAATAACGATGCTCGCCGCAGCCCGTCCGGGGTTGCTGCCGATTGGTAAAGGGAACAAGCCAAAGATACGTTAGTTTTCATTTTTATATTTAAAACGAGAAAAAAAACAAAATGATAACGAGACGGGAGAGAAATACGAGAGAATTATTATAATTATTAATTAATCTTGAATGTGTGAACAAGGACGCTGAATAATGTATATTAGGCCGGTTGTTAGCGTTTTTTCTATCGTACGGTGTTCCGCCGGGTTTGCGGACCGTGGGCGGTCATCTTGGTTCGCTGAAACGGATGCTGGGAAGCGTCGGGACCTGTCCCGAACCTGTCCCGAGTTCGATCGAGTAAGAAACTACCGCTTTGCAGGCTGCAGTCGTTGCAAAAATTAATGATTTCTATCGACGACTTAGTAATTTGTAAATACGAGAAGCTCGAGAGTTTCTCTTGTTATATTTTGTTGTTAATTCCGAGGGAAGCGACTTCCCTGTTTTACATTGTTAAACGTTTTTCATATTTGAAGTGCTGTAAAGGGTAGAATATTATTTTTATTCGCTGTCTTAGTTAATCTTTAAGGTATTTAAGGCGAGATTGCTGGTTCTCTAAACCAGATTGCTTTATTTTTTTATAGTATTCCTTCTTAGACGATTTTGTCGATTTCAACACGTTATTTTATTCGTTACATTTCTCGAATGTAAACATTGAATTTTAAGAAGTTTTTACACTTTCCTCGATCATTGTCAAATATTTAGAGTGCCGCAGGCCTCGAGTCTCCGTCCTGTATATTTAAAACTCAGAATATCTCAGTTCTGTGAGCAATAGACGAGGAATCGGAGGTCTGGCGGTTATCTTGACTCGAGGGACCGTACGCGGAAACATTCGATCATTTCGATAAATGAGAAAACGCGATTCGTTTAATTATTAAGCGAGTTGAAGAGCGCCGCGAGTGACGTCGACTGCAAAGTGTTAGTTTCAGGAGTCGGAGACGAGTCGAGAACGACGCTTCCCATTCCCCGGGGATATGGTGTTCATTCGTCGGGAATCCGTAAAACGTGAAAGACACGGTCTATTCACATTCGGCGAATCAGGTTGACCGCGGTGAGAAAACGCGCGAGAGAAAGAAAGAACGAGAGAGAGAAACACGGTCCCGTTCGCGCGGAATGCCGCGGGAAAACTGACAATGGACCGCGCGCGGTAATTACGTAGTTCCGTAGTTTTTGCATGCGAGACTCGATTTCAAAATTGACGGTGAAAAGGGAAGGAGGTTTTCGTTTTCTGAAAAGTGAACCGTTGGAGCGTGCCGCGTCCCGGCTCGCGTGAGAACCTTCTCGAGCGTTCTCGCGAGTCGGGGCCGAGCTTTTTACGAAACCACGGAAAGGGAAAAAATAAGTTTGGCGTGCGCCAGCGTCGCCTTGGTTCTGGCTGAGAACATGTTCTTGGACGATCGTCAGGGGATCGCGAGAACACGATCTTGCGTGATCGAAGCCAGTCGAGCCGTCTCTGGACACGCTCTTCCGTGGAAGAAACAAAGCAAATTATTACGTGGAATATAAATAATTATACATTATATATATATATATAGATTCATTATATATAATGTATATATATATATATATATATATATATATATATATTTAATATACGACTCAAATAACGGAGAAACAATTAGCGGGGAGAATTCCAGCTTGGAGGCGTCTTCTTCATCAACCTAATTCATCTACACCCTCCTCCGCTTTGTATTCGCATCCTGGTAAGATGTTGTTTCGTAGCCAAGGTAAATCTCGCACCTTCTGCAAGCTGCTGGTCAATTATGCAAATTAGGGAAACCTCATTTCTGAGCTGCTCTCTTAAAAGAAACACTCGAAAACATTTTCTGTGGATTTTAGTCGGTTATTTTAGATAGATTCCAAAGCTTCTTATATTTTTCGACTCTCAGTGTTTGGATATCTGTGATCCTCTCAAAAACTATCGCAACTGCACAATGGTTACACGTCGAGCAAAGATTTTATGCAATTGTAGTGTACTATCGGCGAACAATTTATTCTTCTGTGCACGCGTATGCGAACGCTGCAGCTTGCGGACGGTGGTTGTATAAATATATATTCGAGCCGATCGTTTTCTCGGTTGATTGTTTGCAGGGTAATTTCAGTGTCTTCTAGCCAAATTTTGTCTTCGATGGCGGTCCTAGGTTCCCGATCGTTCGGAACGTGTTCCGTTCGGCTGGTCTTTCCTTTCGAGAGACCGTTAGAGCAACGTCAGGGAAACGGCGAATCTAAGACTGTCCAGATGGATGATCGCTTCCGATATCTGTGCCAAAGACGCGCGAAACGTTCGGAGGAAAAACGCTTCGCCCAGACGACGAGTGTTCACGTGCTTCCATCGATGTGTTCCAAACCTTCGAGCGATTCGCGTGTCCCTTCGTTCCGTCGCGTTCTTCAAATAATTTCGAGGGAAGACCTCCTTTTAAAATCATTTTGGGGACTCGGGTTCCTCGGGAAGGTCTGGGTGAGTCTTACCATTTCTTTGAAAATCATTTCCCTATGGGCACTTCGATCGCGAAGTATCCGGCGAACAGCGGAAAACTCTTCGTTGCCAGTTTGACAGCACTCTGGCAGAAGGGATGACCGAAAGACAGACTCAGCAAATTTAGCCGTCGCGACACTCCCCTGGCCACAGTTTCACTGACTTCTTTTCGTAGGAATTTCTAGCGATGGCAATGGTTTTCTAGTCATAGGAGATGATCTGCTCGTAGGAGACGCGGATTAGAGGTCCTGCGGCTCGATCGTAAGATTAGATGATTAACTAATCGCTTCTAAATCATCTGCTCGTCTCGCAATGGTTCCTCCTCGTGGCCATTTTGTCTTCGGGACGCGTGCGATTCATTTCAATCGTGACCTCCGGTTCGTCTGAACCGGAGATTTGCCATCGATATTTATTTTAAATCTTCCGCCGTCCGGCTGGAAATTAGTAATTGATTGTTTCAAATGGTTGTTCTATGTTACGAAGAACGCTGAGTTTGTCTCCAGCTGTTGGCTCCATCTTCGAAATTGTTGCATCGGAGCAATGTTTCTTGTTCCAAGAGGAATCGACTTTTCAATGTCGTGCCGCCGAAAATGTTTTTTCTTATTTTCTTTGTTCGATATATCGAAGCGTGCAATATAAAGGCGTTGTCGCGTTAATCTCATCGTTGCTTCTGTGATCAAGCGCATCGTCTCGTTAAGTTCGCTCAAAATTGCTTCAACCTATCGCGAGATTCGATCTTGTAAATATTCTATAATCATCTCTCGTTGTACATATTTATTGATTCGTCTCGACTCTCATCGATTCTCAACGTGTTCGTGTTCGTGTTCGTTTATCTCTTATTTTTCTATTTATTGCGCGTTCCGTATCGATCGTCGATCGAACGCGATCTTCTTTTCTCTTTGTATTTCGTTCATTTTTCTATTGTTTCCGATTCGCTCGAAGAAAATATTCAATCGGTTGCTCGACCGTCTGCCCGGATGAGCTTCCATCTCGACGAAAAACGAAAAGGCGACGCCTGTTAATCTCGCGAGCTGATTACTCGTCGGCGGATAATTATTTATACGTGCGTAGGAACATATTCGCGTTTCTATTTCTATACACACATATATATACGTATATATAAATATAAAAAAATATATATACATATACATAATATACCTGAAACTATATACCGTGGGGATTGTTTTTGGTAGCAGATTTTGTCGAAAAATCTGCATTCATTAGCCACGGACCTCAGTTCCTTTCCACGAGACATTCTCCATTCACAGACAATGTTTTCTGAATTGCGAACTCGGACGGTAAATTTTCAAATCCCCACGGTATATGGTGTTCTTTTTTTTTATTCACAGATCACTAGGTACACGATATTCGTTTGTTCTCTCTTTTCTTTTTATATGCTAACTTAAGAGCTAACTTATTTGTACTGTTATACATATATATATATATATTATTATTATTATTTATGATATAATTTAAATGGTTGCGACGACGATGAAAATAGAAGAGAAGATGGAAGAAAAAAATGAAGTATGAAACAAAAGATGCTTGATTACATTGCCGTTTCTTTACGAAGCATTTCTCTCTTTTCTCACCCTTCCAGAAAAAAAAACAAATTCGACCGAACAAAAGAAGCGTGGGGGAAAAAATAAAAACAGGTGAAGAACCGTAGGATCTTCCTGGCTCCCTTGGCAAAAAAAAACCCGCAGGATCTTCTCGTTGTCCTCTTCGTCTTCGTCATCAAGTTCGTCATCGTCAACTCTTCGCGTCCCCCGTTCTTCATTCGCAATCCCCCCGCCCCACCCTTATAATTACCATCACTTGGCCCCTCCGCTCTCTAATTATCGCACGATAACGACGTAGCACGTTTGCAAAAACGTTACAACAAGAACAACATCAACAACAACAAAAAGAAACTAATAAAAGTCGAGAGGAGAACAAAGTTAAACGTAAAACGTGTGACTTCGCGGACCGGAAACGACGTCACTGTCGTCGTGGTCATTCGAGAAGCTAGCCTTTGCTTGTACAGAGACGCGAAAAGAGACCGGAAAACAAGAAAAAAGAAACGAGGATGAAACGAAACAGACAGTGATCTAGAGGTGTCGAGGTTTCGATAAAAGAGAGGGGAAAATGAAGAAAAAAAAAATGAAAACACACACTCACACACGTAAGTTAATCTAATTAGCGAGAGACGCTGTATGATTGTGTATATCAACAATAAATAATTGCTGTGATTAGAATCGATTATTAGTAAGTAGTTAAGGACAATTTTTAAGGCACATCGCGGAGAAAAACCGGGGAGAGAGATAGATCGGTGTTCGCGGAAGTGTGTGTAATTGCGTACACGTGTGTGTATGTCGAAAGAGAGAGAGAGAGAGAGACAGAGTGAATGTGACCAGAGAGAAAGAGAGTGAGAGTGTGGGAGAACAAAAAAGAAAAGAACCGTGAGAAAATGAAAGAAACAATAGAGACAAAAAACCGAAAAGACTGTGTGCCAGAGAGGGAGAGAAAGGGTGAAGAAAAATAGAACTTAATCGCGTTAGAGGAGACTTCAGAAGATTTTCCTTTCTTTTTCCTTGTCGTTTTCCGTTGTTGTTAACGATACGACGAATCGTGCGCGTGCGCGCGTGCGTGTAATCCTCCTCGATTGTCGAGAAGCTTCGAAGGAAGCCGGTGGGACCTGTTGGGGTCGATTGCCGCGCGCGTTTGCGTTGACGTTGACAGACACACGTGTGCTCTCCTATAGTGTCACGAAATTACGCGAAACTGTACGATCATTGTCAAGGAAGAGAGGGACGTCGGACAATTTTATAGCATTCGGGAGCAGAAGATGTAAATCGATGTATCGAAAACCGGAAAGCCAAAGTTGATCGTGCCGGCTGCTAGATCGACTCTCTTGTTTCCTAAAAACACTAATAAAACACAATTTGCTCGAACGCATCGAATTCATTTGCAAATCTACACTTTGAGCCTTGCTCGTTGATATCCACAATCACAGCGAGGAGCAGGGTGTGTGACCGAGCTGTTCCGGAGGTAAATTATTATTAGACTGCGGATTTTATGCACTTATGACAAAAATGGGTACGTACAATTTAAAACAGTGGAGGTATTAAGAAGATTTAAGGCCACCAGTGTATTAGTTTCACCGTAATAAGATAATTAAAAGAATGAATTTGTTATTTAGCTCCTGTGTCTTGCAATCAATGTAAACTGTTTTTAAATTGCATAAATATCCGCAGTCTAATTATTATAGGATACCACGCCCGCGCAAGGTTGGAGAGCACACGGTTTGTCCTCCCGTAGGGAAGTTTCGTCGCGGGTTAAAATGTGGGTGACCCCAATTTAGCCCCCCTGTGTTCCGAGCACAGTCCCCCAGCAAAACTTTTCGGTTTCTCGATGTTCCACGCGGAGAACGGTGGTCGGTGCGAGGATGATAATTCGTTTCTTCTCGTCTCTCGTCGCAGTGTCTATATTCTCCGAAGGCAACGGAATGTCGTCACTGCCCACCGAGCTTCGAACCAACCGCGATGGTTCCGACAACCACGCTCCTCTGAACGGATCATCGTACATCAACCCCGCGTAGATCGTGTCTCTTAATCGAGAACGATCGATCACGGATAGAAAAACGCCCTCCTCTTCCGATGAATCCCAGAAGCATATCCGGCGACACATATGACTAGGCTATACGAATAATTAACCTCTCTTTTTGCTCCTAATAAGCAAGCTCATATTTATTCGGCGTGTATTGTCACTCTCGAATAGAGATCGATTAATTGTATACTTGTTCGGGACGTCTCTATCTCGTAGATACTTCGATCAGTCGACTCTTCGTAGTGTGTCTAGTAAGGTTTATCGTCTTTTTATCCAGTGTAATTTGTTTCGTATCTAAAAGAAGGAAAGCTAACGGCGAAAGGGAGCCGCGTCAGAGGGATCGGCTGATCGACAAGGATCTTCTATTGCGGGTACACACCGTGCGAGATCATGCTCCGAGGAGGTATACTCGAGAGCTACGACCAGCTACCACGAACAGTTCGCGAACATCGGTTGGTCGGCTTTGATACGGTTCTTGCGTGGAAGTTTAAGCGATCGGGAACTTTGAGCGTTGCTATCATGTCCTGGCGTACGCCATCCGGAGTTCAGAGTGACCTGTGAGCTATATTTAGTACTAGCCGGGCCAGGGACTATCCGGGTCCAGGAGTTTCAAACAACACAACATCGCTCCTCTTCATTCGGTATTTAATACTTTTGTATAGCAGTCGTGATCTATATAAAATATCCTTCGAAATTGTAGACAATTCCTAGTACTTTTCTACTTGGATCGTACCCTACGATCATTCGGGGCTTTGCGCACTGATAGAGTTCTACGAAGCTCGCGAGACTCTCCGAAGTTTTGTATTAACGTTCTACCGGAGATTAAGTAGAATCGGAACTGACGGTCACTTGGAAACTTCGTGTGCCAAAATCCAAGATCTAGATGCAGATCATCTTGAAGAGATCTGCATTTGATCCGAGGACCAAAGTGGAAAATGCTCAGGCTCGATCTTTGGTTATAGCACGCGTGTACCCGCAACGCAATTCTGCTCCTTTCCACGACCCAAGCGGTGTTCGAGCGTGAACTGCGAGTGGCTCGATTCGAGAGGAACGTCAACCACGTTTTTGGTTCCCCGATCGACAGGGGAGTTTCAAGATCCGATCACCCCATCCCCCAACCCCCTTTCGTCTTGTCATTTGCCCAAGAAAAAATACGAAATTGATTAAGAAGCGAGGACGTTGCGCGCGTCAACGTCGATAGGAACGCAATCGTATTGTTGTGGCGTAGAGCAATCTGTTAGTGCAGGGGCCTTATCCTTACTGCGCGGGCCTTGGCGAGGATCCGTTGCACTTTATGCAGTACCGTGGGTTCCATTCGAACGTGGCTCTGCCTGATCACATATATTTTGTCGAAACTGCCTGCACGAGAAACGCGAAGATGACATTCAACAACCTCGTCAAAGAAGTCTAACACTGCTGAAGAACAAGAAAAAACATTCTGATGTGTATACTTTTCCGTTCGCAAACGTTACGATTCTATGTGAAATGCGAACAGGCATTAAGAAACAAGATTTCGAATGAGTCTGAAGAAAGGATAGTGCTGTAGAGAATATTTATCGTGCAATAGAGTAGAACACTGTCTGAATCTACTCGTTTCTGTTCGTCGAACGGCTTCAGCATTCCTGAACGAGAGTGTACACGTCCACAAAAACGAACTTTGCTGTAACGGGGTAGATTGAAGATCAAAGGACATGGAGTTGTAACGCTGAAGGGAAAGGACGTAAAATAACATTGACGTACAGTTCGCCCTCGTTAGCGTCGCGTGAATCAGGGAGGCAGTGTCAAGTAGCTGAACATTCGCTATCGGTTGGCAATTTCCAATCCTCTTCAAACCATCGGCTGGAGCTTCTGAGAGACTCCCTTCGTCACCTTCTTTCGACTAGTCTTCGACGAAGAGGTGGTCCACTTTGAAGGCTACTAAGCGTGTAGATATTCCTCTACACGGTCTCTGTTCGTCCTCTACAGTATAATTGTTCTCACTCGGCCATCAGTTGTACGTAGCGATGCTGATGGGTAGGTCACACCTCCGAGGCTCCTGAAGAGGCAGAACGTGCAGACGGCAGACCCACGTCAAACGGAGACTGGCGAGCAAAGATCCGAGTAACTATAAGAAGCTTCTGCAGTGTTGCCAACCTTCTACTCATCCGAAGGGACATTTCCATGCACGTTATATCACCTTGTTCAATCAGGACTCCACATCGTCCGCATCGTTGGACGCTATCGGATACGAACAAGACACTAACGAGGAAAGACTGTACTCACGAACGTAGAAACGTTGAGTTCTAGTGTCCAGAGAACATCTACGTAAAATCTAAAAGAAAATTGTAGAGCGTTTGAATATGGCAGCCGATGGAACCCGCGTGTCTTAATTATTTCGCGACGGATCCTGATCGAGCGCCCAACCTTACCGTAACGCAAGGCAATCAGCTAAGAAATAACTTAGTTTTTATAGGATATTGAGCACGCGCTCTACTCCGGCGGGGCGCGTAAATTAAGGGCAAGACCTTTTTGTTCTCGTCCGAAGGGCGCGTGGAAAAAGGGTCGAGCGCGATCGGGCGGACGCCTGAGATTCTCAACGGCATATTTTTCTGTAACGATTGAACGAGCGAGCGAGCAAGCGAGAGAGAGAAAGAGAGAACGAAGGAGTGTAATTTACAGAAGTGTATTTACAATGGAACCGATAATAATACCGCGGGACTAAAGAGAATCGCAGAGTAGCATGGATGCGCGAGAATCATTCTGTAACCCAATTTCGTTTCTCGGTTTTCCCGTTGTTACGTGTGCCAAAACAAGATCGAACGACCGAGGATCGCGGGGAAATCGTTCCAGCGGGCGGCTCAACTTTCGTGCCAAGCTTAGGTAAATTCTCGCGGACCGAAACGTGTCACGTGTGCCAAATCGCCGCGCGCGGCCGTTTTACGAATAAAACGAACGACGCGTCCGGCCGGTTTCTCGTGTGCCGACTGTTTAGGTTTTTGTACTTAGAGACACCACCTGTCTCTCTCTCACCGTTGCCGGGATGATTCAGCGATACGATCGACACGAGAAATCGGGCAGAAACAGAGCTGATCACAAACGTACGAAATGTCCTGTTTCTTCTCTCTCGTAGTAGGATTAAGTCGGACGATTTTAGTGGTATCCTAGTGGTAAATTTTTACGGACTTTTAGTGGTATTTTCTAATTGAACAGCGGAACAGGTTCGACGCGCCTCGACAAGCAATAAATATTTATACGATGTACTTTACGCTACTTCCGACGCGATCACCGCGACGCCGGGATACGATCGAACGAGGACAGAGTTTAGGGATCTCGATACTTCGTTTCGGAGTCTTCTTCGCCCATTTTCTGCATTCACATTCGCGGTTATTTCGGAGTAGCGAGTCCTCCGTTTTCGCGGCTAATTTCTTATTCAATAAAATAACTACTCCAATGCAAAATTGATATTTTCTAGCGTGGACGGCACCTTTTTTTATACTTGAGTAATTAAACGTGTTCATGGAAAATTGATCACATAGACTGCGGATCTTTATGCGTTTCTAGTAAAATTGAGTAGATGAGATTCAAAATTGTTGGGATATCTTTCGAAACTGAAGATGTTAATTAACAATTCAATTTGGTTTCCATTTCTCGCAATCGATGCGGACAATTTTTATATTTTGCGTAAAAATTCGCTGTCTATTCATCACTCGTACATATCTGAATATTTCTACGCTGAGCACGAATAAAACACGCTGTACAGAAAAACGAATTTCACAGTTCGGAATTGGCTCTCTGACTCGCTTCTACGAATCCGCGCAAGTCGAGGACTCGCTCTACCTGTCGATAGGCAGAGTTGGGCGTTATTCGAATGAAATTTCATTCGAATTCCCAGCGAATAAAAAAGTTACGAATAAAATTTTATTCAAAGAAAAGTTCGAATAAATTTTTATCAGGGCCTCGAGTGTCGAGTGTCGCCGTCGGGTTCCTACTTCAAAAGCGGCCCGCCGCCGGCTGCGCTTATTCTCGGCTTTTATTCTTATTCGCTGCCGTCATTTAGAATAACGAATAACGAATAGAAGTCCCGGGATTTATTCGTGACCAACGAATAACGAATAAAGCGTTATTCTTAAGCTACGAATAATTTCTCAGCGAATGAAATCGTTATTCGTTATCCGAAATAAAATTTGCCCAACTCTGTCCTCCAGGACGTAAAACGTAGACGGTAGGAGAGGTTCAAGCTTCTCCGTGTCGCTGACAAAAGAAAAGGGGGTCAGAGGATCGCCGATCTTCTGGTCGAATTCTCGGGAGGATTTTAAGTGCCAAATTGATGTCGTGTACGGAATTCCTGAGTTTCGAAAGAATTTCTCCCGGAGGAGGTACGACGGCTTGGAGTAAAAGGGTGTTAGGACATTTCGTACGTAATCGAGCGAACGAACACAAGCAAGGATAATCGCGTTCTCTCCAACGGCAGTTCCGATTTGTACGTAAATTAAGAACGCCTCGTTGGGCGCGGGAGACAGGGATTAATAGAGAAAAATGTACGATAGCACCGAGCTCTCTAGCGAGCTTCGTCGATGCTCGCGATCCGTTCGAAAGATCGTCAAGCGTTATCCAGAAGATAACGGGGCGGCCCGCTTCCGTTCACGAAAGCTAAAATCTACACAGACACAACACATTCACTCACCACTCACTTCCCCCCCCCCCCCGTTCGTGGGATCTCCTTTACCTTTTGTTCTTCCATTCCGTCGATTGTTGCGCGGTGTGACGCGTAGAACGAATTACACGACGATTGAAATTAGGCGTCCAAGGATATGGGATAGTTTGCATATCTTCGTGTGCATATCATGCTTCGGAAACAGCGGATGCTGTGGTTGGAAGGAAACTGTCCCTCGATGCTGGTGGAAAGCGTTGTAGACGAAAGTTAGGGTGAAAGGAATTGCATACTCGCGGGAGTTTATTGTGGCAGGCCTTTGCGGTATTGTCAAGAACACAATCTTGAACAACAACGAAGTTCTTTAGGCGAATTTTGGAAATTTATCCTGAAATCTCCGGATGTATATTTATATTTGCTTTTTTTTTTATCGACGACGCCGTTAGATCGATTCGATCATATACGCAAGAACCTAAAGATCTTCCAGTCTCCCGCAAAGAATCTCTATCAGAATGAAAAACTGAGAACTGGGTTTGAATTTCAAGCGAAATTTGTGGAAAAATAAGCTTTTGAACCAACACCACTGAAGAAATGAACCTCGAAGGACCAGATCGATCCAACCACGGACAGTGTTCTCGTATAGTAAGAACAAAATTCCAGATCTCATAGTTTTTCGACGTATTTTTAATACTCTCTAGCGAGTCCTAACATATCTGTTCTCCACACGCTGCTCACAACAATGAGAAAGTCGCCCCGGATTTAAGAACAAGTTCTCGATACTCGACAGGGCATTTACTTGGCGAATATTTCCAGCATACACTTCGTGTAGGTAATGCCACTGATGTTTTTATCTATCCGGCGAACCACTGATTAGTTTGAGCAGCGGTCTCTAGAATTAGTAGTCGTTGATCCGCGGATGTTTGCACAAATTCTAAACTGGCTCGGACCGGTTTTGCATTCGCGAACGACCGCGGTGTAGTTGTGTGGATGCTCCCGAAGCCGGAAACGCGAGATTTCAATCGAT
This sequence comes from Lasioglossum oenotherae, assembly GCA_028455765.1. Taxonomy (NCBI): domain Eukaryota; kingdom Metazoa; phylum Arthropoda; class Insecta; order Hymenoptera; family Halictidae; genus Lasioglossum; species Lasioglossum oenotherae. The sequence continues at coordinate 9,477,436 of CM052288.1, forward strand.
TCCGGAGTTTGTTCTACGTGGTTCTACGTCGCCACTTCCGGTTAGTCTTCGAGAGAGATCCACGGATCTCCCGGCACCGATAAAACTCAGATCCGATCACGTCTTTAACCACGTTGTCACACATCAGCAACCCGTTTCCCCCTCTTCTTCATCTACGAGGTGTCATTCTTTTTCCGTATTATTCCTCGGCCGATAACGACTTATGTTGAAAAGCCTTTACGAAAACAGGGTCATAAATACTTACGTGTAATACGAGTATTTTAAATTTTTATCGCGGTTAACGAAAATAATTAAAAAAAAAATGTGCGAAGATAAGAAAAAAAAACGTGGACATAAATAGAGGCGAGCGATAAGAGAAGAAGAAGAAAAAAAAACAGTAAACGTGAAACAAAGCGATGCGTAGTGTGCAATGCGAACGGGGAGAAAAATGCAAATAAAAATTTTTACAAAAAAAGAACAAAGCGAGAAAGAGGAAGATGTGAATCTGTGAAAGAGGGAGAATGTGTAGAGAGAAAGTGAGTGAGAAAGAGAGAACGTCGCGACTGCGTCTTTCAGAAAAGCGTTTCGTCGGCTAAGAGAGCGAAAAGCATCGCTTTTTATAACGTGTTGCTGCGAAAAGTATAATAATTGTATGTATATGTGCGCATAGGGGCTGCCATACACTGTATAGTATGTGCGGACACGATTACGCGAGGTCTGCGAGCACAGGGAATTAGGGTGAGTTTCTCGTTCGCGGAATCAACGCGAACCGTCGATCGTCGCGAGGGAATCGATCGTATAATTCGGGATCCATTAACACCGACGATGTTGATCCATGATTTCAGGCTGCCTCGAGGGCAACGTCCAGCTCTCGGACACGCCATAATTGACCGTGAATTTTTCATTCGTAATTTCACCGGCTTTATGCCTCGATCGAACCTAATCGAACGGAGGATGTTCTATTCGGACTGAATTTTCAAGAGACGGGTATTTTTAGACTTGAGGCCGATTCGTTCTTCATCGGCGACCTACATTCGGTGAAACAAGCTCTGTTTACAAATTCGTATTGTTATTAATGGTTTTTAGGATGCCAGCAGGCTCCATTTTGTCCGTCGGCTTCCGGGATGATCGTTCCATTCCCGGAAAAAGTAAGAATTAGTATACAATACCTTGTGAGTATTAATCTAGAGACAGTGTACGATCGGATTTAAATTGATTACAGTAAAAGGGGATTACATTGGGGAAGAAAAATGGCGTCGGACATTAACCTACTTATTAATCGAACTTCTCCAGCAAGTTTCTTTCAAAAATCGCCGAAGAATACGGCTAACTTTCCATTCGGTTTCTGCGAGGACTGCGAGTACTCGGCGAAGAATGGACTGGCGGTGAAAGATCGAGGGATTGCCTCGCGACGGATCGACAGGATATTATTCCAGGGTAACGTTTTGTACGAGAAAGAAGGGAAGAAAAGAGGGCAAGAAAGAGAGGAAATAAAAATAAACCGGTACTCCTCGGAGACAAATACGTAAGTTAGGATCGCAGGAGAGTATGGTATTAAGAGAAAGAGGGACACACGAGCCTTTCTTAGGGAGTCGAAGGATGAAACGAGAGAGCAAGCATGGTTGGGTAACAGGAAAGGGGACAGCTGTTATATATATATGGGACGACAGCGCATACGGTGTCGAGCGTGTGCGTGTTTGCTCGAGACACTGTCGCGAACGGTCGCGGACTATTTTTCCCGTGTCAGTGAACGCTTTTCCCCCCGGTTATCCTAACAGGAAATGATCAAAGGAAACCGGGAAGAATAGCGAGAGAGACACGCCGAGGGACAAACAAGAAGGTGCCCAAGGAAGGATGAAAACTGTTTCGCGACTCGTGCGAACGATGTGTTTTCCACCCGGCGCTTGTCACACGCGCGATACTGTACATACGCATATATACATATAGAGGCATATGTGTATATATAAAAAATGATATACAATTACCGTAAGTGTATAAGAGATATAATTTATATAGCTGTATTCTACGTCATCAGTACATGTAGGACAGGCTTGCGAGTGTTCACATGTGATCGTCTCAGCCGGCGTGAGAGTGCTTTAAACGTAGTGACTGCGTGAGTGTGAGTGAGAGAGAGAAAGAAAGAGAACGTATATATATATATATAAATATATATAAAGAAAGAAAGAGAGAAGAAAATACAAAGGTGTATTATATATATTATATATATGCATATATAATAATATATATATTGGTATATACATACATATATATATTAGTATATATAACGAAGTAGATAGATTACGGAAAGAGGGAGAGAGAAAGAGAGAAAAAAAATACGCTATACCTTTGTAGTCGACGTTACACATATCTTTCGAACACACACACGTTCATTCGAGAGCATGACCAACGGGGTTCAGTGATCTTTCATGCGAAGGTGTCACTGATCCACACGATCGGTCACGACCAGTCGTCACGGTAGCAGGCAAGGCGTGTAGACCCGTGAATGACGCACAGGTTTAACCCTGGTCCAAAAAGTCAGTCTACATATCAGACTCTAGTTCGCTCCTCCTGTTCTCATGGTTTTCCATCCCCCGATACTTACTATGTAATTTCTCGGTCCACGACCGGTCTCGTCGCAGTTCCATCTCGAACACTCGGAACTGGAGGAACGAGCACTTTGTGGATCCATCCTTCGATCTCTCCCCCGATCTTCCAGGTGATCTCGCGTCGACACAGCTGCAATTTGTTTAATCAAGTTCGCGGATGACTCGATTCGATCGGTATTCTCCGTGTCCACCGATGGACCAATCGCGGAACGCAACTTTCCTCTGGAGCAGGGAGTTCCAACTTGTTCCCCTCCGGGAATCACGGGGTTCCCACCATCAATCAAACTTCTTCTCGTTAACGATGAAGTCTAAGAGTGGGGGAAGAACCTGAGTGAGCTGCAAGTTGGAACTCCCTGTTCTAGAGCTGAGCTGGCCACGGTTAGGGCCCTTCAAATGCTTGCTTCCTCCACCACAACGTTTCTTCCGTGGAAAGCGCACCTTCGTCGCGTTCGCGTTTTGTCTGAATTGAGGCAAACGTACCCAGCACTCTTCCGGAGCATAGCTGTTCAGCGTCTGCCCTCACGGGCAGCGATTCTCGCGGTTCAGCGCCCCTGCGGACAAGGCTGCATTTATTTGCCACACGCATTGTCGCCACTGACACTGAATGGAGCAGAATGAGCATCTTGCCCGCTAACAGACACGTTGAGCAGCTCTGCTCTAGAGAACGACAAAGGATCGAAGATCCTTCTTGATCCTTTCTTTCCATCGTGCCGACTCGAGATCTCCTCCCAGCTTCCCTCGCCCTGTACATCCTAGAAACTAGAGTATTCGTATCGCTATTTACCGCTACCAACTGCAACTATAATCGCCATTAATACTGCTAAACGCATCGCCCCGTTATCTGGCAGCCGTGCAGCTGTCGAGAACGAATATGGTCAGTCCCCGATTGATCATACGTGTCCGGCAACCCTGAGGATCGAACCGAACCATTGTTTGCGGGAATAACGAGAGAGAGAGAGAGAGAGAGAGAGAGAGGCCAGACCCTCTCGAAAGAGGACATCGTTTTCGGTTCTTCTCGATAATCCAATGTCGCCGTTGTCGCTCTCGACCGTGCGCGCTGGGAGGAAGTTTCTAACACCTGTCCATCGGTTTTCAATAACCGATACGCAATCACTCGCGGCCCAGGGAAATCACATCTATACATAGACTGTGCTATAAATTGTTTTTTATCGATCGTCTTTTGACTCGAACCACCGGTTAATTTATGATGTGATTCAGGGAAAAGAAGAAATGCTTCCCGGGGCGAATTTCAATAGAATTTTCGATTAGAGATTCGATATAGATTGTTTCTCTCAGCGCGCAATCCTGCCAAACACGTCGCAATTTCGTTCGCCGTCGAACCTCTCGAACGTCGAAAGCTGCTGAAAGTGGCGAATTGCGTATTGTGATAACTAGACTGCGGATTTTATGCATTTATGACATAAATGGCCACGTACAATTTAAAGCAGTGGACATGTTAAGAATATTCAAGGACATCAATGTATTATGTTCAGCTTAATAGGATGATTACAAGAAGGATACAATTTTCATTTGGCTCCTGTGTCCTGCAATCAACGCGAACATTTTTTATTTTGCATAAAGATCCGCAGTCTAGTGATAACCCTTTTCCGTGACGATCAAAGTCAAAGGGAAGTTCGACGAGACAGATCACAGCGCGATTGGCACGACTGTACACTGTTCAACCGGCGACACTCGAAAGCAATGTTCTCGCAGCGATTTGTTATGTATAATTATATTCGTCGATACTTTCTATGCGAATCGCTAAGTTGTTGATTACTTGCTAACCGGAGATCACCGTGATATCAATCGGATGCAGTTGAATAAGGTGTTTCAGTGTCTCACGATGATTATCTTGTTCTCTGTTTTCCTTTTCTTTTTAATTTTCTAATCCTAGGACTTCTGCGAGTTCTAGGTATATGCCAGAGTCATTCTCGATCGATACATTTCGCTATTACACATTTTGTTACGATATAAGACGATGGCTCGGAACCCGGTCTCGTTTTATTTTCGGATGAGGGTAGGTACCCTTATCTAGGTGTCGCGAATCACTCCGGCATAGCATACGGAGGGATAACACTAAATCTACCGAGCTCTAAAAGCGATTGAAAGTAGGGCTGTTACGTTTCCGAAGCTTCGAAGAGTCGAATCGTATGAAAGTGTAACTTACGAGTTTCATGTTGTGCAATGATATTTTTGACAAATAAAAATATAAATAAAAAGATTAGACAGAATTTTCACAGAGAATGAAAAACAGCAAAGAAAGCTTTGATTCCAAGCTTCGAAACTTCGATTCTCGTCACTAGACTCCGAATTTTATGCATTTATTACGAAAATGAGCAAGTGCAATTTAAAACAGTGAATATATTAAAAAACTCTGAGAGTATCAATATATTATTTTCACCACATTAGAATTATTAACCCTTTGCACTCGAAGCAATTCGAATCCCAAAATCGAGATATTTGTTTCAAATCAGATCATTTTTGTTCTGTGTAATCTTTTTTACATTGTGCACATCAAATTAAACCTGTTTTCTTATATAAAAGTTGAGCTTTTTACAATTTACAGAATACAGACAAACTTAACAATGTTAAAACTGTTTTGAATAATGAAATGGCAATTTTTAGTGGCGCCTCAGACTCGCCCTTCCAGTGCAAAGGGTTAATGAAGAACATAGATTTATATTTAGCTCCTGGGTCTTGCAATTGATGCACAAACTTTTTATTCTGCACAAACATCCGGAGTCGCCTCGTCACCTTCGAGGTTTCAGAAACCGAAAAGCTTCGAAACCTCGATTCTTATTACCTTCGAAGTATCTAAAACCTCAAAATCTTCGATCTTTCCGAGGAAAGTAACAGGCCTGATTAAAACGTTTTAACTTCTGAAAATGACAGGGTTCTATTTATTTAGATCTTGTGCAATTGTTTTTACTAGACTGCGGGTCTTTAAAGAAAGGCTAGAACATAAAATTCAATAGAATTTTGTACAGTTTTTATTTGTTTTGAATCCACAAAGATTGTTCCCATTGAAAATAAGATTTTATTGTATTCCACTTTCTTCAAATTTGTCCACAAAAATTGGAAAATGCATTAACATTCGCAGTCTAGTTATTGCAACACGTGCTTGGATGAGAAACTTTCTCGGATGTCCACGTACGCAACATTCGTAATCTCGATAATTGTAAAAAACTATAAAACCGTTCATTTGGCCACAGCAATGGTAGGTTTAGTGTTAACGAACGTGTTCGGTTGCTCAAAAGTTCCCTCTCCACCGCTGAGAAGAACGTTTTCATCGAATTCGATTATTCTCGCGGCTGTTATTTTCCGCGATGTTTTTCATTTCGCGTCGAGGGACGACGGTCTTTTCGTTTTCCCCGTGAGAGACGGGACCCGTCGTCGCCGCTACAGAGAAACGTTTAAACGAACGATGTTCCGTTGCATCTGGTAGCGAAAAACGGTCGAGGATCGATTCCCGGGACGATCGAAACGATCGCGAGACCGTTTGCGTTGTCCACCCTTTCACGTTCGGTTGACGTCGGATTACTCGGCGATTTGCTACGTGTATATAAAAAGAGAGGCAAGAAAAAGAGGAACGTGCACACACAACGCAGAGGACAGACACACGACCAGAAAAAAAAAACATTGTAATTTTTAATCGTCAGTGTTACTTGAATGTTAGCTAAAGCTACCGTACGACGATTACTCGTTCCGACAGGTATAATTACGGAATATATAATACACGTATTATAGCGAGTACATATAATATGTATATTATGTATCGTATAGAGGGATATATAGCCCGACAACAGTTATCCACGACCAAAAAGTGCCGAAAAATTGGCGAGAGATGTCGAGAAAATGCGTGAGAACGAACAACTCGCGTCACATTTCCGAGATTGTTTGACACGCACGATCGGGAAATAGTCGAAAGCTGCGTTCGTGCGTGTTCAGAAGACACACACACACACACACATACACACAAAGTACGGATGATACACACGTACACACATGCGTACACGGTATTGCCTCCCCATAGTCGCGGCATTCACGATCCGACTATAACGGGAGCAGATCCGATTCCGCGATTCCACCTGGTTTTGTGCTGCTCCCTTTCAGTCGACAGTCAATGCTCAGCGGATAGCAAGGTGGTCTGAACGAGGTCGATAGGCCGTGATTGTAGGGAGGAAATACTGTACGTGCAAGGTGTGTCTCGGAATTTTCGCGTAAGTCGCACCACCCACGTCTGCGAATTGAAATGAGAAACACACAAACGCGGGCTCTCCGTGAGTGATCTGGAAAATTCGAGCTAAGTTGTACGTGTTCTGTGTTTCGATATGAAAGAGAACGATTAAACGGAAAGTTAAGAAATATTCTAATATTCTCAGACCGTTCTAGGCTAGACCAGGGCCGAATTAAGGCTAATAGCCGAAGTAGCAAATGCTACGGGCCCCGCGCTTGAAACAGAAAATGTTTAGCTTGTAAAATTGTGTAACAGCCCTGGCTACCGTTGAAAGGTATTTTTTTAAACAAAAAAAAGGTCGTTCATTGGATATTATTTTGTTATCATACAAAACCTAGAGCCTCCTGGTAACATTTGCTACAGGCCCCGCGCTGGCTTAATCCGGCCCTGGGCTAGACTCCGGAGTTTCTGCGTTTATAAGAAAAACGAGCAAAGTGCGATTTGAAACAGTGTGGAAATATTAAAAGACTTTAAGAGTATTAATATATTGTTGTCGTCACATTTTTAAATTGTTAACGAAGAATCGTTATTTATATTTGGCTCCTGCAATTGATGCGCAAACTTTCTATTTTCCATAAACATCCGGAGTCTGGATCTAGCCCTGTCTAAGTGAAATAAACCCTTAATATCTGTATGAATGATTACGTTCACAATGGTTCTATAAAAATCAGTTTGAAATGAAGATCACCGAGCCTTCGTCTGCTAGAGATTTACTTGTTTTCGTTCGTGGAACGTGTTCGGACGGCTTGGACTGATCCTGGACGCATAGCGCACGAGAACAGTAGGCATGTCCAATTGGGGCCTTCGCGAGCAAGAGCGTTCTTAGATCGAGAAGATCGCCAAGAGCGAAATCGATGAAGACCACGATGTGGTCCAGTTCTCGCGGGAATCTATTCACAGATTATCCTGACACGGGCTCTCGAATGTATGGCTGTTGTTGATCGTTGTTTCGCTCTTCGCTCGCCGAAAACTGCTCTCCGGAGCAACACGTTGGACCTGCCTGTTACCTATACAGGAACAAGAAAAGGGACAAAGGAGAAGTTTTTTCGTAATCATTAAAACAGCCAAAGCAGCTGCACCTCTTTTTTTATTCTCACACGCACTCACACCACACTGATGATCTTCAATCGACATTCTTTTTTAGCGGTCAGAGAGAGAGAGAGAGAGAAAGAGAGAGCGAGAGAGGGAGAGAAAGAGATGCGAATGAGCTAGAGAGAGAGAGAGAGAGAGATTGAGAAATTGAAAGAGCGTGCGAGAGAGTGAGAATGAGAGAGAAAGAGGGATCGCGGATTTTACCACCGCTCGAATAGAGATTTAATGTTTGTAAGGGCAATAACGATTGTAAATTTTTCAAGTACACTTGTATTTGAATGTGTAAGTTGCATAAAAAAGACAGATTTTTTAGATATTGCACTATAATATTTATTATTCTAAGGTAAACGAGAGACAGGGTCGCGATTCGCCGCGCTCGCGAAATACCTCGCCTGCGCTATAACACAAACAATGAAACCCTGACGGTTTTTTCGGCCTCGATCGCGTGCTAGATCCTTTGCGAGAGAAGATCGGACACAGACGGGTTCGACGGGAAAAATAAAGGGGATTCCTCGAATCGCCAGTTTTCCGCGAAGCGTTTTCATTTTTGAATTCTCCCATCCTCGAGGGCGAGAAAATATAAAAATGTTCTCTTCACATCACAGCGATCGATGCCCAACGAGTCGCAAGCGCGGCCGCTTCGCGGCGATCATTGATTAATATTAATTAATAAACAGGCAAAGCGAACGCATTGTTCTTTCCAATAAAAGAAGAAGCAAGATTTTTAGTGTTTACACTACAATTGATAAACGATTCTATTATTACATAATATTATATTAATAACAATATTATTACTGTAATGTTTGTTTTTGGTTATTAAAGTGTGTATATAGCAATATATTCTAGAAATCGTCTCAATTATCGAATCGCTTTCAACCCCGTCCACCCTTCCCATATCAATGATCCTTTGATTTAATTATGTATTTTAAACCAATTGCGGATTTTGTAAATTATTAATTTGTAACTTGAAGAGAATTGCAAGTCCTCTGAGAGGATTACATTCTACAACCCCAAACTGAACGCTTCTGAATTTTTCATTTAAAAGCGAATAGAAAATTGACAGAACTTTTCAGAATTTCTTGCAAACCGAATTTAAATGTTCTTTTTTCCTTTTATCGATTCCCCAACAAATGCGAATCTATTTAACACTACACCTACCACGAGGGGTTAAATGACCCATTTTAGAGTTTTTATTTGACAATTACAGTAGGACCTTGATTAACCGGCTTGATCGGGAGATAAACAGCCGGACAAATTAAGACCTGATGGATATAATAATTGAGACCCGTGGGACATAATTAGAATGTACATTTTATTCCAAAATAAATTGTTTATTTTTGAAAATTCATTTCTCTTCATAATATAATCGCTTATAATCGGGATCCGGTTAATCGAGGTCCTACTGTATGGAAATTGTAACGCTGTTTTCATGGAAATTTATTGAATATATTTTTTTACTCCAGTATATATTATAGTAAAAATCGCACAAAATATAAATAAATTTAATTTTGTTATTTTTATAGTACTATACACATCAATCACTTATTTTGATGGTCGGTAGGTTTAGTGATAATTTAGTGATAAAAAAGTATTTCGGACCACCGTTCACCGTCCGAGATTTTTGCCACCACGTTTGTCAGTATGTACATATATATATAAACAGAGACACGCGACATCGACTTTTAGCATGGAGCAGAACCTATAACCATCTATACTATAGTATGCTGACATTGCCATCTACGGCAAAATGGTAAAGCTATTCGTCAATTAGATGAATTCGCACAGTTAGATGACGCCACCATGACGTTAAAATCGTTTACCCAGATGGACGGAGGGATAACGTGGAACTTACAGTGATCTGAAATACCACATCGCTAAAAGTTCTACCACCGACCAGATACTCGTCAAGTAGAAGAAGAATGATATAGTGTAGAATGCTCACACTACCCATACTGTAATTGCCTTATAATACTGTCACCGACGAGATACTATCTCGTCTCTTTACCTAAATAGAACCAGACGATATATGACATTGTTCACGCCTGGGGCGAAACAGTTTGAATAATACATATGTTTTGATCTGAGGAAGGTAAAATTGCAAAATGTTGTGAAAGACAATAGGTATGGGAATAGAATTTATTGAAAAATCAACGTATTTATTAAATGTGCAGCTATTAGCTCGATATTATCCTTTATTCATAAGACACCAGAAGGTCTTACAAATAAAGGATAATACCGATTGCCCAGATCTCACCACGAGGAGGTTGCTGCACAAGAGACCCGAAAGAGAGTCAGAAAGAATGCAATATTCCTTCTGGCTCCCTTTCTTACAACGACAGACTTAATACTAAATGACGCAAGTATGTCGAGTAATTATCGCGGAGCAAAAGATGTGAATCAGAGAAGAAGTCTCCGATCCACGGGGGATCAAAGGCGAATCAGGCAGAAGGCTCTGATTCTTTCAAAGTGAGAAACAAGAGCGAACCAGAGCAGAAGGCTCTGGCTCGAAGGTGACGCGGCGCGTACAATGCTTGCAGCCCAACTCCGGCCAGAGCCGATACCCGACGTGTCCTCACCAAGAGAGAAGAACACGAGAAGTGTTCAAACGGGGTACCAGTTCTCTGCCAACTACCACCTGCCACCAGGGAACGCAGTGCGTTGAGGTGACTCGGGTAGAATGACGAACAGAGAATTTCTCTGCCAACTACCTGCCACCAGGCAACGCAAAGCGCTGTGATGACTCGGGTAGGATTACGACAGAGAGAATGGCAATGCGAGTGAACAGGTCTCCATGAACCACCCGTCTCAATGTATCGACGCCGAGTACCGGCCCCAACCGGTCTGGTACATACAAGCAAGGTCCGACACAGCAGAAGGCTGTGAAGGAGTCAAAAATACGAGTCGAGCAAAGTGACGTTACGGCAATGATTACTCGACATATTTACAACGAAGAAATATCATCTTACTAGCTAACGCACGCAAACCGAGCAATTATTGTGGACCAAAAAACTAAATCACACAAGAGGGAAGAATCAAAGCAGAAGGCTTGGATTCGCAAAAAAGAAACATGAGCCTGAGCAGAAGGTTCAGGTTCGGGGGTGACGCTAAGACAATAATTGCTCGGCAAATAAAACTAACTTAATAATATGACGCAGTCTTCTCGATATATCCTCTTCTTGGTGTATTCTAACTGAAACAGACTAATAATGATTAGACATACATGTCAATACATAATCCCGCACACGAGTGCAGGCCTAATATCCGCCCCCGAGAGCAAACCTAAGACCAGCACACGAGAGCCAAACTAAACCCCGCACACGAGTGCGAATCTAACTAGCTCACGAGAGCCTACCTACCACCAGCTCACGAGAGCCAATCTAACCCCGCACACGAGTGCGACCTATAGGCGATTCGGGTAGCCCCGGGGACGCGACACCCCGTACTCACTCACGGCCCCATCCGTGAGTGAGCCCCTGGGGGACCTCCGATCGGAGGAATACCAATTTCAGACAAAATGTGAAAAGTTTTATAAGACGGACTTGTGAAAGTTCCGGAGCGAACAATTCGAAATACAAAAATAAAAATTGTTGTGATCACTGTCTGAATAAAAATTTCGAAATAACGAACTGACGATGGGCCAAGGGTAAACGAAGAAAGCATCGATGTACCCTTGGCCGATAGGAAGCTACCTGAAAGTAAATTCCTATACAATTTAATGAAATAAAGTTTTGTATCTCGCAAGTATTAACTTCTACTACACAATCGTGTCGAAAATTATAAATGTACAATGTGCAGCTATTAGCTCGATATTATCCTTTATTCCTAAGACACTAGAAGGTCTTAAGAATAAAGAATAATACCGATTGCCCAGATCTCACCACGAGGAGGTTGCTGCACAAGAGACCCGAAAGAGAGTCAGAACGAATGCAATATTCCTTCTGGCTCCCTTTCTTACAACGACAGACTTAATACTAAATGACGCAAGTATGTCGAGTAATTATCGCGGAGCAAAAGATGTGAATCAGAGAAGAAGTCTCCGATCCACGGGGGATCAAAGGCGAATCAGGCAGAAGGCTCTGATTCTTTCAAAGTGAGAAACAAGAGCGAACCAGAACAGAAGGCTCTGGCTCGAAGGTGACGCGGCGCGTACAATGCTTGCAGCCCAACTCCGACCAGAGCCGATACTCGACGTATCCTCACCAAGAGGAATGGACAGTGAGAAGTGTTTAAACGATATCCCATTTCTCTACCAACTACCTGTCACCAGGCAACGCAATGCGTTGAGGTGACTCGGGTAGGATGACGAATAGAGAGGACACTGTAGCATGGACACTGTCTCAATGAACCATCCCTCTCAATGTATCGACGCCCAATACCGGCTCCAACCGGTCTGGTACATACAAGCAAGGTCCGACACAGCCTTCTGCTGTGTCGGAAACAAGGAAACGAGTCGAGCAAAGTGACGTTACGGCAATAATTACTCGACATATTTACAACGAAGATATACAATCTTAATATGTAGATCAAATATAAATAATTTAAAAATACACTGCAGTCTTCTTCCTCTATATTCGGCGTGTCGTCTTCGTTAGCAGGCGGCTGTTGTAATCTAGCTGAAACAGACTAATCGTATTTAGAAACAATGCACTTGAATACGGAATTAAATCACGCACGCGAGTGCGAATGTAACCAGCAAACGAATTCACAAGAACATTTGTCATCGTGCACATGAGTACGAATACAACCAACGAAGCAGCTTACAAGAGCAATTATAAACCTGCACATGAGTGCGAATACAACCAGCAAATCAATTCACATGAGCAATTGTAATTCTGCACATGAGTGCGAATACAATCAGAGAACCAGCTCATGAGAGCAATTGTAACCCCGCACAGAAAGTGCGAATACAACCAACGAAGCAGTTCACAAGAGCAATTAGAATCCTGCACACGAGTGGGGCGCTCAAAATGTAATTTTTATAAAGAATACAATTGATAAATTCGAAGAAGAGTCAATATCGAATGTCTCGATGAAAATTTCAAAAGTATGACGGACAAATTCGAAAAGACAAGGGAAGCTTTGAAAATATTAGTAATCAAACTCACCGTTGTTCCTTGAATGAACAGTTGAAGATAGGCCAGGGTGACTGTAGATGACCCCTTGTCCACCTCTGGTCCACCTCTGGTCCACCGCTGGTCCTCCTCTGCTCCTTCTCTGGTCCCTCCGGTCCTCTTGGCGCTCCTGGTCCCGAAGCACGTCCGCTCACGCCGCTCCCCCCGGCCCGACTGACTGACTGACTGAGAGCTCTCGCCGAGCCGCCGAGCTCGAGCGGCGCCCCCCCACTCCGCCGAATATTGATCGATGTCGATCGCCGTGACTATTATTGAAAAATTTATTATTTCCAGCTGATTAATGTTTATAACAATTCTATTTTACAGCGATGTCCACAAGCAATTCCTTGGCTATCTGACCACCTAATTTTTTAGTCAAAGTGGCTAATAGTTTTCGTGATACGGAATAACTTTTAAACCATGAACATTCGCACGCATTAATTTATTCGATACAATTCACAGATAAATTTATTATTTCTGGCTGTTTAATGTTTATAACAATTCCTTTTGCTACTGATGTTAACGAGCACTCCCTTGACCACCTTGCCATCTAAATTTATCGTAAAAATAGAGAATAAAACTCGATACGGAAAAACTTCTAAAACCATGAATATTCGCACGCATTCATTTATTCGATACAATTCACAGATAAATTTATTATTTCTGGCTGTTTAATCTGTATAACAATTCCTTTTGCTAACGATGTTAACGAGCACTCCCTTGACCACCTTGCCATCTAAATTTTTCGTAAAAGTAGACAATAAAACTCGAGATTGAGAATAACTTTTAAATCATGAACATTCGCACGCATTAATTTCTTCAAAATAGTACTATGAGACATTTATTAATTCTAGGTAATTAATGTTTATAATAATTCCTTTTGCCAAAGATGTGGACGAACTCTCCCTTGAACACCTTGCCATCTAATTTTTTACAGTAAAGTCTTTTCAAAATATTTCTATCCAGATCGATTCTTGGAACATTTATGTATAAAAGAGTGAAAGGTAATACTTCTCGTTTATGAAATGTTTTGAAATTACAAACTGAGGTGTCTCGTATAAAATTTGAAATAGGAATTGTTGATTTTCCTAAAATTATGATTCAATAATATATTTCTACCAACCAACATCGTCTGAAATATCTGCTCGGTACAGAATGTAACAATTCATGATGATCAATGTATATCATATATATGGTTCCGTGACGATTTGCCTTCTCACCGATGAGAATCTCCTCAGTAGCCTTCTGCACCGACGAGATCATGTCGATGGCCTTCTGTTTCTCACTCCAGTCAGAATACAGTTGGTCACGAAAATATTCGGACACCACTATAGTTTTGAATATTATAGTCCGCACTTCATAAATTTATGGAATAAGAACAGAAAGAGGTTTCGCGTATGTTACTATGCAGTGTGTAGTTAACATAAACATAAGAGATATTTATTTACGATACATGATTACATAAATAATAAAAGAAAAATGGAAAGTACGCTCATTTTCATGTCACGAAAATATTCGGACATTATCAAAGCTACGTTTATAACACCTATATATAAATCTTGTTTTTATAAATTAATATTGTGTTGGATATCGCATATGTTTTATGACGTGCCGTAATCGCGTTGGCATATTATAAATTATTCTTTTTAAATGATCTTGTCCAATACGTAGCCATTCTTCTTGCAGTCGTTTTTTTAGTTCGTCCTTTGTGCTTATTAATGAAACTAATATCAATTAAATGAATTGTGTTAATTCATCACATCAATTTTCAATGGGATTCAAATCTGGTGATTGCGGTGGTGGGTGGAGGACATTCTTGCAACTGTAGAATAAGAATTCTTGTACAAAACGCGATTTGTGCATTGGGTCGTTATCGTGATAAAATTTTATCCCACTTTGGAGTCCCATATTATCAGCACTTTTTAAAAAATTGTTTTGCAAAATGTGCAGATACCTATTTTTATCGAGGATGTCGTCGATAAAAACCAATTCGCCTACTCCATGGGCCGAAATACAGCCCCACACCATCACAGATCCATCACCGTGTTTCACAGTTGGCTGCAAATGTCTCAGATTTAATTCTTCTTTCAATTTCCGCCATACCCTAATTCTTCCATCGCTTCCATAAATATTAAATTTGGACTCGTCCGCGAAAATTACGTCTTCCCACCACTGACTTTCCTTTCAAATATAGTTCTTTCCAAAATTCAGTCTCTTCATCCTGTTCTTCGCGTTAATATACGGCTTTTTCGAGCTATTCTTCCATTATAGCCTTTTGATCGTAACACTGTTCTTATGTTTTCCGATGCACCGATATTCCACGGTCATTATTTAATTCAGCTACTAACTCTGTAGCACTTATCCGAGGATCAAATTTGATTCTTCTAATTATAGAGCGTTTATCACGAGTATTGAGGATCGGTTTGCGTCTGCTTCGAGGGATAGTTTCAATTCTATCTTCGTTCTTGTAACGTCGTACAGTATCCCATACCGTGCTCTTACTAATATTTAATAAATCTACAATTTTGCCAATCGATTTCCCCTTTTTCCGATGAAAAATTACTAATTGTTGCATATCAAACGACGTGTTCTTACTTTTCCGACCCATTTCGCACAAATTTTGAGCAAGACTGACAAATATTCGATCTCTGACATACTCTGTACATAGTATGAATGATACGTTTTCAAAAATTGTTTCAGTCAGTTCCTGGAATCTGGAAACTTGAGAAGTACAGCAAGTGTCCGAATATTTTCGTGACATGAAAATGGGCGTACTTTCCATTTTTCTTTTATTATTTACGTAATCACTTATCGTAAATAAATATCTCTTATGTTTATGTTGACTACACACTGCATAGTAACATATGTGAAACTTGTTTGTGTTCTTATTTCATAAATTTATGAAGTACGGACTATAATAGTCAAAACTATAGTGGTGTCCGAATATTTTCGTGACCGACTGTATATCTTAGAGGGCGTAGGAGGACATCGAAATTTTCGTGTGACACGACTCCCATAAGGCTGGCAGTCTTTAATAGCACAGACTTAATTACTGTCGGTAACATTGGGCGCGACACCGAAGTGGTATTGGGGCCGCTTTGGCCCCAGCAAGTACGGCGTGACGGAACAATAGCATGTGACGTCTGTAAATAGTATCTCGTCGGTGTTAATAGTATCTCATCGGTGGCACTGTGAACACACTTATCTGTGGTAAATAAGTAGATGCTGGTAAAGGAGGAGACTCGATTTTCAACAGTCTATAAGAACGTACTGTTTCATGATATTATCGTCAACTCTATGTTCAACAGAGAGTAAAAGACACAGTAGCTGGTTTATGTTCTAGAAATCTTCTCTTTCAAATCCATAAATTTTTGATGAAAAAATTTGTTCACTTTAATTCCTGATCGTTACAGGAAAAGTTGAGATTCCGTGCGAAATGTACTGTATTAAATCATGAAGACTCTTCAATTTTAATAGGCAATTCAATTAGAATAAGAATTTATCCAGTCATATAAAAATTCATATATAAACGTACTGAGCAAAATCGTAGCCAACGTAATGAGAATTTACTATGGAACATTCGAATGTTGCTAACACACCCGTAGGATTTCATCATTCCTTTACTTCTCTAAATATCTGTATTTCTATGATACGTAAATAAATTTTGTAATATTCTCAATTCAGAATATTATTAATCTCACTCGACGTACACGAACAATTATCTATTACATCTACTATGATTTATTCTTAGGAAAGTACGTTTGTGAAACAATACGTGTACGCCAATATTTCCCACAAACATTCCCAGAAAGAAACGCACGCGTTCCTGAGGGAGAAAAAAAAAGATTTGCACGCGGTGTCGTTCCCTTCGGTATTCGACTTGCATTCCCCTTTCTTTAACCTCGTTTCCACGCAAAACTCCATTGTTATGCTGTGTATAGGCATACGACGGCTAGAATGGACTATAAGATCCGAAAAAGTTAATTCATTCATGGTGCGTCGCCTCCTCGTTGTGCCTCTAGTAAATCACAATATTTCCGAATAAATTTAAAGAGAAAGAACGTCCTGCTCCAAATAGGCAGTCATTGCTCACTGTATACAACGAATCAATTCCCACTGCTTGTACAGGGTGCATAAGAAGTAATGGTCATCGTTGCGTTTGTTAATTGGACGAAGGTATGTCGGAAGGTCTTTAGGTTGAGAAGTGGGGAAACTGTCAAAGAAATTTCTTTTGGTATTGGTCAGTGTTGGGTAATAAATATAAATTTATTTAAATAAATAATTATTTAACCCTTCGAGGGTGGGGCTGGTGCACTGAGTGCGCCAACGATCGAATTTTAACGAGAAGATCGAGAGTTATTTTGTGCTCATTTTCAATAAAACCGTTCTTTCGATAATGTCTGAATTATATTTAGTAATGTACCTACATGGATTTGTCTGAATACCTGATGATGTAAAGTCAAAACTGAGTAAAACTGACCGAAAACAGCCTGGCGCACCGAGTGCACCGCCCCACCCGAATAAGGACGCAAGATCACCCCACCCACGAAGGGTTAAATAAAAATTTATGTAACAAGTTATTTATTATTTGAGCAAGTCTAAATGAATTATTTAAAATAATCAATTAACTTGTATCTTTTTATAGGCAGACGGGCCCGACCACTGGCAGTATACCTGAAAAGGTTGCCATAGCAGACAAAAAACGAGCACGTGTTCATTGTTTATACAAAATACAGGAAATAAGAGAAGACCAAAAACTATTTATTTAATTTCAACCAGAATCCAAATATAATAAATAATCTTTTATTGCAAATAATAAATAATAATTTATTTAAATAAAAAGTTTAGTTATTATTTGCAATTAAAATCACACGTTTATTTATTATTTAAAATAAAATTTGCCCAACACCGGTATTGGTATACAGTAGTGGACAAAAGTTTAAGGACGCTCTAAAAAAGACGATAACTATTTTAATATTGTACTATACGATTTGAACTTTTCTGTGAAGCTACAGCAATTAGTTTACTACAGGACGTGGAAAGAAATTTTTTCAAAAATTGCAATTGATCGGAATTGTAGAAAAAATACTAAAAGTTGCACTTTCAACTTTTTTATGTGGGGTTATATTGAACATTTAATAAATACTTTTTGTCAAAATCGGTCGAGGTTGCAATGAGCTGCAAACGTTTAAACATGACAAAAATTGCAGACTTCCATGATTTTCTGAAGATTCTTACGTCTTTCAATGCCTGTCGTTTATTCCCGAATTAACCGATTAAGTTTCGATGAAACTTTCACAGTGCATATAATTGACACAGATCGACAAAACGTATTTTTAAAATTTTCAATGTAGGTCCACATAAAAATGTTGAAAATGCAACTTTTAGTAGTTTTTCTACAATTCCGATCAATTGCAATTTTTCGAAAAAATTTCTTTCCACGTTTACCAGTAGTAAACGAATTGGTCTAGCATCCCAGAAAAGTTCAAATCGTATAGTACAATATTAAAATAGTTATCGTCTTTTTTAGAGCGTCCCTAAACTTTTGTCCACTACTGTAACTCCACACAATCACATTTTGATAACTTTAACAGCTTATATCTCAATAACTATTTGCTTGCGACATGTGGCTTCTTTCAAACTTTTTCTCTTCTGAGTGGAAGGGGTGTTGACGTAAAATAACAACTATACCAACAATTTTCTTCGTTATGAAAAACGTTGCGGCGAGTTTCTCTTACAAATGTTCACCGATACAGAGGTGTCGATTCGATAGAACGGATGATTATTATCTTTTCATACACCCTGTACAATCTCATCATTGTAATAAAATAGTCACAAGTCTCTTTATACAGGTTTTTTGCAGCCGAAATTCACCTTTAACCTATACTGCTACGCGAAGTGTTTCTTCGAAATCGGATCGGTGAGAGCGTTGGCTTACTTTCCGCCAGCGACGACTGTAATCATCAATTTGTTTATCAGTATTATTCATTACAGCGTTCACCCGTCCGTGCCAACATCAATTATCTTACTTCCTGTCTTCCCAATAATTAAAATAAGAACGTCGTATATCTAGGAAACGTTCGTTCATCTCGGAAAAGAAATCTGAGAGGCTGATTCCTCGTTTCTGTAATGAAGACGATCGTCCACACGTCGTCGTTTCCGGGCGAACGAGATTCTAACGACCCGATCAGCGATGTACAACGAAGCCTACGCGATCTACAGCGCTTTTCACGGAAGAAAATGTACTTTTACCGTGTCGCACGCCCAATTACTGAACTGAATCGCTTCCCGACTGCCGATTAGTACGGTAATAGGAACATTTTGTCGAGATATCGCAATTACCGCGGACACGCTTTAATGATCAAGAACGGGAGGACAATGGATTACGTTGGATTATCGTATGTAACCGTCGCTGGTTATTACGAGCATGTTCGAAAACGCTTTGGAAAGTGGTGTTCGCCCGTGGTTCTTCCGATGGATGAATAAAAACATCTTCCCTCGTTTACTAAATGGACGTAGTTGTCGAATTGAGACCTGCGGAGAAAATTAGGCGAGACGAAACACATCTGATATGACATAAGCGTATCGCGATCGGTTCTTGTTCGCTATCGGATACACTGTAACGGTCCAAACTGGCCGAGTGAAAGCGAAAGGTGTACGGACGAGTATCGTTTTTTTTTTATCTGACGGAAGAAGAAACGACAGAAAGAAAAACGAGGAAACAAACGGGTGTAATGTTAATTGATACTTGGACACGTGTACGAAAAAGAACGTTTGTATGTGCACGCTCTTCTCGCAGTGCATTGCTCGACGATGATCAAACCGTTCGTTTAAGTCGGGATGATTATGTAAAACAGTTATACAAATCAACTTCAGCATTTTACAAATCAAGCGCTTGCTTTCACGCGGCTTAAAAGTGAAACTGCAAGTTTTTAACAGTAGAAGAATGTCAAAAATTCGATATTTTTGCGAAGCATTGTTCGTATCCAGTGTTGTCCTACATAACATATATATTATTATTTGTGACAGGCGGTGTCTGCCGAATATTACAAATTATTCCTCTATAACGTAAAAATATGCATTTTGGGCACCGTAGCACTATATATCTGACTTTTGGGAATCACAATTCACCATTTCTGAACTCCTCATTGTAATGTTGAAGCGTCATTTCGTAATTTCGTAAACCTTGTAATTGCATATACGTAATATGCGAATTTAGCGATGTGTGCGTGTGACCGCACACTCTTGCACGGCCGCGCCGGCCCCCTCAAGGATGTTCTGGAGGTATATAAAAATGCAACAAAATTTTGGAAAATTTGACAAGATATAACTCTTACTAAATTATTGCAATTACCAAAGTTTGGATTCGATTCACTGCACCGTTTAAGAATTATAGCAACTTAATGTTTGCACATTTTAACACGTCTTCTTATGGAGAATTCATAAAATTCCACTTCAAACCCTACTTAAACCTTGAAAAAACGCAACTAGAAACTCCAGCTTTTTTTGTATGCAGTAAAAATTATGTAATTAATTATGTTCAAAATTTATTAGGATTCACTAAACAGTTACAGAGCAAAAAAATTATAAACTGTTACAAAACGTTAAATTTATCGTGTTGTCTCTCACTAGCATGGAAACGCGACAAGCGTAAACCACTGAATATAGCTACAGAGGGTACAGTATTCGCAAAAGTTTAATGCAAAATATGCATGGCTTTCATTGCCATGTATTGATGGATTTCGAATTTCTTATACTTTTGTCACCCATTGTACCTCCAGAACATCCTTAAGGGAAAAGAATGGGCGAATCTCTTTAGTTTTATGAAAATTTTCGGCATAAAAGTGGAGTCAAACAAAAATCGCAGAAAAATATAGTGAAATTATATAAAAGAAGTATGTAATATATATGTGCATACGCACATGGTAGAAAACATATGCAACATGCAAAATAATATTTGCCCATCGAAATATGTATTTACATAAACATCCGTGGTCTACTAATAATGCAACAATTATTTTTAATAATGGTATAAGAATTATTAGTGGCGTCTCTCTCTCTCTCTCCGAGTCAGCACTCTAGTGAAAACGGTTAAAGTGTAGGTTACGAAAGAATCTTTTGGAACAAGCTAACAGTGTAAAACAATCGCTTCCAGCGCAACCTTAACACTAACAATAAGCCTACCACGAGGGGCCAAATAACCCATTTTAGATTTGTTATTTAACAATTATTGAAATTACAAAGGTGTTTTCATGGGAATTTATTGAATAGATTTTTCGGCTCCAAAATATAAATAAATTTAATCTTGTTATTTTTATAATACCATACACATATCAGACACGTTTGATGGTAGGTAGGTTTAGTGTTAAAGGGTAAGAAGGCTCGAGAGGTTATGAGAGAACGGTTCGAGGATCTTGTACGGAAGAAGGGGCCGTCGATCCTGGCGATCGCTCGGCACCCGGAAGGAAGAAGGAACGGGTCACCTCATCTGCGGCGAGCAGCGGATTCACGGTGGCCAGGTGAGCACAGGTAAATACACCCGGTCCAGTGCACGGCTGGCCGTCGACTCGGCAGGTAGAGCGCGTGCTGCACTAGCAGAAGACGGAAGAAGGGGGATCGAGAGAGTGCGTTCAACTCCGTAGATCGGCGCGTGATCCAGCGTTGCGGCCGGCCTTGACACCGGCTCGATTCACGGAGTAGAAACCAGCACGGGGATGACCGGGACGAGGATGAGGACGTTCCCAGACGACGATGATGACGACGGTACGTGCACATATATATATATAGAGAAAGAGAGAGAGAACGTCGTTAAATTCCTGCCGTTCGAAGGATCGACGTCCTTCATCGATCATAGAATCCATAACGAGCCGAAAGATTGCCGAGAGAAACGCGGAAACCAGGTTACCAGGCTGTCGGTGGCCTCGTGATCGGACCAACGGAGAAAACGGGGCAGCAAACGAGAAGAATAAGGCGGAATATTTATTCCAACGGCCGATCGAGTGTGCAGCCGCCGGTTGAATTTCAAATCGAGCCACTGTTTCGCGTTCGCGGACCGCCTTGTTCAACGACGGGAGACGATCACCGATCATTTTACAGCGATCATTTGTCTCGAACGGCACCGGTTGCTTCTCGACTCGAGATCGACCGACCAAAACCCGCTCCGCAATCTTTCGTAACAGTATTCGCGAAGATGGTAATCTCCGTTCCTATTTAGACGCCGGTTTTCCGCGGGGTTAATGAATCGATCCGCCAACGGGAAGCTTGTTATCGCTGTGGTATTATTTTTATGTATATTTTCTACTCGCGCGCACTGGAGAAGCATTCTAATCGCTGGGATTCCTGTACGATTCACTGGAGGCGCTCAGGAATTTTTATTCTATTCGAATAGACTTTAATTTTTATTGTTCTCTTTGTACCGTTGGGTAGCAGAGATTTAACGAGTGCGAGCTACAGTCCCAAAGAAAATGATAGCACACGCGTGCTATCTTTAATTTCTCGTGTTGAGATTATGCTAGCGTGGAAACTCTGTGTAGTGTGTAAAACACGCGTGTGCTATCTTTTTCTTTGGGAGTGTAATCGAAGAATCTTCGCTACACTTTGACTGCTCACCTGACCACCTCGAACATTTCGTGAGATTATAAATATTAAACTTTTTACTCAATACTTATAATGTTCCTTAATCCACTTCGGTTAAGGTATGCATTACTGTAACAGAGTTTAAGCGATATTAATACGAAGCATTTACGCTTCGCGAGACGTTGTAGGACCGTGAGAATGCTCGGCGTTGTCTTGCGAAAGAAATGAAAGCCAATTTGAGAGGCGGTTGTGGGCTGGTTGTTGATCGACACGATCTATCGATCAATTTCCTTCCTCCAGCGTCGATTAACAGGTCGCAATCACGCCTCATTTCACTGTAATTATCTATGCATAATTCGATCCTGACGAATTCTGTTCCTGGTTTCGTCATCGCTTTGTGTATTCAGCTGTGGATCGAATTGCACGATGTACAATATACAATACTTTAAATATCAAATGGAAACTCGCATACAATATAATGTGTACTTAATTGGCCGGGATAAGCATAATTGGACGCAGCACAGCGAAGTAGAACATTTTCTACGAACTGTTAGCATTCGAATTACAACCGGTCCAGCGTGTATATTTTTAGGAAAGTGTACTCGCGAAATAAACCCGGGTTTATAAAGTGGTAGTGCCGGGTTGTTCGTGGAAATTTTAATTTTTTCCGGTTTCATTGTGCTTTCGTAAAAGATAAACTGAACTTTGCCGAGTTAAGCAGGCTGGGAGAGCCGACCCCGGCGCGGACGCGCAAACTTCCGCAGTCTGGCCGGAACGCTTTGCGTTGGACGGTATTATCATGCTGATCCTATATTTAAGCGTGAATAATTATCTCGTATGTCTGGCAGGCATTGTGCTCTTCCGAGACAAATTCGCGGATTAAGCGGTACTGCCTGCTGGAACTTGTGAAGCGTCACTGTCTTCTTATAACGGGTGCACGATCAAAATGTCCAGCGATATTTAAGTGTGTAGATTCACTCTAGAACGGATGAACATTATTTTTCTTACACCACGTACAGCCGACTGAGTCGTCCCAGGACCGTCGCAATACCGGCCGGTACGATTACTTCGTATCCGCACGAAAGACCGGAATCCCAGGCGATTATCCGCCCGCGGATCGGCTATGAGCATTACGAAAATCGCTGGCAACTCTCTCGCAACGCGTTCAACCGTCCGGCGAACAGTTTAGATGCCGGTCGACGATTCATACGAATATTTTCGTTCCGACTCGAATCTTTGGAAACTCGCGGTTCGTCGAGCGGTGAACAGGTGCCGGTCAAAATGCCCCCTCTCGAGACACTCGTTCAAGATGTAGGGGCTGTTTTAGAGACATAAAGAAGTCGTTACAAGTTTCTGTCACAATATTCATTTCCACAAACGAATCCATGCGAGAGACTATGCAATTATTTCGAAGGTGTAGAATAAGAATTTTCTAAATAATTATAGACATGCAGTATAATCAGTGTTGGGCAATAAATAAATTTATTTAAAGAAATAATTATTTAGATAATGATTTAAATAACAAGTTATTTGTTATCTGGATATTCAAATAAAACACAAAAGTAATTATTTATTATTTGAGCAAGTCTAAATGAATTTATTTGAAATAATAAATTAAATTGTATTTTCATTCATTAATCCGCCCTCCGGACGATGCGGGAAGACGTGGCGCGCGGGTTTGAAATAACGACGTTGTGTTACACCGGAAGTCCTGATGACGTCGCGTATCCGCTTGGGAATATTTTGGCTTTCGTTTCCTGCCGAAAGTAGTAGATCCTGGATGAGGGGAACGCGCGGTGCCGTCGAATTCGGTAATTTGACACGCGGTGAATTGGTGTGTTAAAAAATAATTAGTTGCAAAACACAGTCGCGTTCATACTCACGTTTACGATCACTTAATGATCTTGATCGGATATTTTCGATCAGGTTTGGCGCGACTCCACCGATTCTCCTTTCTTCGTGATGGAAAGCAAACGAGTTCTTATATCAGAGACACAAGTTTTATCAGTGACCTGTCTTTCCCACAACGTTATTGCATCATGTAATATTATGTAACTAAACTGCATTAAATTAATGGCGATTGTGTAACGGGTGAAAGAACAACCCTGTTTAATGACGATCTCCATCACCTATTCCGCGGATTGAACACAACTTAAACCTTAATCGGAATACTCCGCGGTGGTCGACGAATCCACGTAGTCAAAGGGTTTTCTCGAGGCTGTTGCCAATTGCATAATCGAATACGGCACAGCCGAAGAGCTGTTCCGGAGCGGAGCAACAGTTGAAAACCGGCGGAACTGGCCTGCGAATTAATTTCAACGCGTAACTAGTTCTCCGTCGACCGGGAACCGAGCGTTTTATCTGCAACATTCCTCGCGAAAGGGCACTGATACACGTGCGAGACTGCGAACCGACATTCTGCAGCCGGAAAACTGTATTTCATGATTGAGAAACTCGGCCGAGCACAGCCTGCAGAAGAGGAAGTCGCTGCCGATCCGAAAACCGAGCGGATCGCCGCGTTTCTTCGAAGAGTCTGTTTCCTACGAGGATCTGCAAGTTTCGTTAATGAATTTTCTTAAAAAATTCTCTTATGTGTTCAGAGACGTTCGAATTTTTCAGTAACATTCTATGACTACTCGATAATGATTGTATACTAGCCACACCTTATTACATCCTGAGGCAGTTCAGCATTAAGCGATATTTTTAAATGCAAATCACACCGTCTGCGTATTCTTTATTTAAAGGTACTTCGGTTTAATATCGTGGAAAGCAATCTGGGTAGGTTATTATCAAAAATCGATCATTTTCGAGATTGGACGTGCCCTTCGTCTAGGGTGTGACACAGTTTCGGGAATCACCTTGTGCATAATATTGTCTATGAACTTAATTCCTCACGGAGTATGTCGTTTAGCGGCATTAAATTTTGGACTTGACCCACTTCAACGCCCAAGTCCCTCAGATTTATAGGACTTCAGGTACTCGGATCTATCATACTTCTTTCGATTATGGGAGATTTGAACACAGGAGCTGTTAGGCGCGCGTCAATGAATAATCCATTGAACATTTCTCGTTTTCTAGAAATTTAAGGGATCTCGTGTCAAAGAGATTATCATATATTCGCTAAATCTCGATAGAATTGATTTTCATAATCGCTCAGCTTCGATGTCGGAGCTTTCAAAAAAAGAATGGTTTGCGCTTTTACAATAGTGCTGGCCGCAGAATAAAATCGATTAACTGGTTAATAAGCTCATTTGGAGCCGTACGCCATTCTTCCCGAGGACAATGGGAAACTCCGACGCTGCATACTTCTGCTCCGGTCAGAGAATTGTTGAAGAAAGGACGCAAGAAAAACCGCATTGCCTTTTTCTCCGACCATAGAACTTAGGCTTACTACGAGTAGAGCGAAATTAATTGGCCAGTTCTTAGACGAACTTACGAAAATTATGTCTTTATTTCATTGTTCGAATTGATTTGCTTCTACTCGATAATAAGCGAATTTCGCACTGGTCTGTTCGTTTAATACAACAATAGGGATCTCCCGTTTACAAACGTTTCTTGCCACTGGCTCTTATTGTGTTCTTTCAGCATTGCGCCCACGTTTGCGATCATGTCCGACTAAGAGTCGTTCCGAGCAAAGAAAGGAGAACAGTTTTCATGAACAAACCGATCTGAAGGCCTACTTCCGAATCCTTTTGTCCAGTCTTAAAAGCATTCAGATGGTTTCGTGTCATTCGGTCAAACATCGAATATTTGGATTTCTCGGTCGACGATTCTCCCACTGAACTCTCAGATCGCTCTGTAATCGAATACCGCAACGTTTGTTATATTCTATCGCGTTCGTAATACCCCTGGCAAAAACTAGCCGGTCGAACGAACCGAGTTTCGATCATGCTCATCGCTCAGGACCGCAAATATTTATACTGTCCATCAAATATTTAATATAGAGTTCATCGTTTTATCAACATTTTTGTTCAAGCGATCTTTAACTTCACCATGTTTTTTTCGGAACACGAACCTATCGGTCGAACAGTTAACTTTCTCCGATGCATCGTAAACTTGTCTTCACGACTCGCGTGCCGGCGATAAAACAGATAACACCGCACGATTATGAAACTAATAATAGCTACATAAAATTACGAAACTCGATAATCCAAGATGAACGGATTAATTCGGTTCCTTTGGCGTCCGTGCATATTCGCGTGAAACCTGAGAAAACACGATAAACGATAGAATCGATCGCGGAGTTCGCGTCTAAACGTTGTTAGAATTGTTAAAATGGGTGCTGCCCTCTTCTGAGAGTGTGTGTGCCGTGAATACAAAGTAAGAATTTTCTTTGGCAATGCCGCTATTTTATCCAATCCCCTGCGGACAAAAAGCAATTCGTTTGTACACACAGAGGAGGGTCTACGAAATAAATTCTGTAGGTACTACGAAGCTCAATTGATGCGTAAACTCAAATTTTTCGAAGATGAAAAATTTTTTTTATTTCAACGAAAAAATGATTACATTAGTTCTGTTCACAAAAATCGATTTCTTGCAAAATCCCGAGGTCGTAGACAAATTGCGAGACCAGATTTGAAATCAGCGTGAAAAAATCTACAGGAAATGATGTGTAGCATGTTAAAAAAAAAAATTTTTTCCGCACGTGGTATTGAAAAAACTGCAATTTTATTGAAATTGTGAAAGTTTAACGAATTTTCTCAAAGTTATAAAACGTTCCTACCATAATCTCCCTATTTTTCCCACATTCTGCCAAGTTTCAGCTTTAATTTAAAAAAAATTTCATCGCTCTACCTCATTTCTATCGAAAGTTCTTTGATTTTGTCTCCGATTTGGACGAAAGGTCCCACTGTGCGGCGTTGTTCTTTGCAACCACGGATATTAAGGGGGATGTGCCTTCACAATTATCATTTCTCGATAAGATGGGGGTTTCCAGTAGCGTGAAGTGAAAAAGTCCTATTTTTATTTTTACGAGTCGTAACTTGCATTATTCGGCAGCGTAATTTGCATGTAGTAGCTATTTTCAAAGCTGCGACAGCTACATGATGAAGAATAATCGAAATTACGCCTCGTAAACGGAAAAATAGGACTTTTAAGAGCGATCGCGGCCTAGATCGATCTTTTATCCAGCCCTTTTGACTACTGAAAAAGCCTATCTTTGCATTATCGAGAAACGAGAACACGAATCCCGACGCTTGCAATCCTGGAAAAGTCTACCCACTTAAATGTTACACTATACTTCTGGTACATTGTGCAGCCCTAACTCTTGGAAGTGAAATTGTCTGTGCTATTGGTTCACGGCCAGCGGACCGTTGAATTCAGGTTAACCAAGAGTACACGAATCGCCGATGCAAATTAATTAAATGATCAGTAGAATTTTTCCCCTACACAGCTGGCCGTTCGATTTCGGATTTGTTTCGTTTCCATAGGAATGGGAGCCGGCCGTTCGTCCGGACATTCGTTCGACAAAATCGAATCCCGTCCCTGGTCCCTGGTGCTGCTCGGGGGATTCATTTTGTTGGGCACGACGTCCGATACGGCTGACAAAACAATGATTATCGGATCGATGTTCCGCTCGAGCGTGCCCGTGTCTCGACTAGCTTGGCCATCACCGTCCAACCGTGGTACGCTTCCGCGACGCTCAAGTAATCATCGGCTCGTCGATCTTTCGCCGGTTCGATATCCGTTCTTCGACATTGCTGCCCCGAATATTCTTCAGGTGAATCGTCATCGTCACCGACTCTTCCATCTGCGATGTCTAACGGTGGTGTGTTCCTTCCAGAGTCAACTAGCACTCGAATAACTCGCTACCTCTTCGTTGTATCGGAAACCGGGTTGTAATGTATTGTGTTTTAAAATGTAATCCTGTAGATTTTGGCGAGAAAATCACGAAAATCCAAGTTCTCATTTTAGGAAGGCACTGATTCAAAAGTTGTGTGTGTTTAAATTTCAGCGATTTTCGCGGTTTATTACATGGCGGCAAAAGCGCGCGCTGGTGTCGATAACGCAGATTCCGCTGATCAGTGAAAGTTCTGAAATGAAAAATAAAAACGAATACGAAGTTGTCGCCTGTTAATATGCCAACGTAAGGTAGCATTTGAGCAACACGAGTGCTAGTTACACGATTATCAGCCAATATATAATAGATTATCGCGTTTCGTAATCGTTATATCCATATCCACCAGTAATTAGATCGCAAGCTTATTGCGGATATCGGAGAGACACCCCCAATAAGGAAGAAACTCAGTATTCGTAAACGTTGCGACTCGTTCAACCAGTTCCATTTTCTTCCTTCCTTTTACAGTCGCCAACAGTGTAACATTTACGTCATTTACATCGGTTATCAGTTGTGTATAAGAACTTTTTCCTTTTTAATAATTATTCAAACTACTGGAATTTCCTGATTTAAAAGTATCGCCCAACTCGTCAAAGTAATTTCCCTCGCTTCGTGGTTAAACTCGTTGTTTATCGAGCGGAAGGTAAATTAATTGATTCATTTTTATCACGCTTATATCAACTTGCCGTATTGTTGTATGCGTCAAATCTTGTAGTCGAATTTTCAACCTCTTCCCATAGTCCAATCTTGCTGAAATTTTGTATACACACTTGCCTCCGATGACAATAAAAGTAGAAAACAAAATATATAAAAATAACTTTTTAGAAAGAACGCTAAAAAGGAGAAAACAATATTTTTCCTGGTTCTCCATAAAATACCGAATCCAGTTAAATGATTAATGATATTCTTCCCCAAAATTTTAAGCAATTAGTTCAAAATTTCTTCTGTTATAAAATTAGGGTCGGAATGGATAGAAAAATATAACACAAGTTTAAATAAAATCATGACATTAGTGACTATAAAAATAAAAGCGTGGAGCGCCCACGATGATTACGTCAATATAGTTTAGCGCTCCACGCTTTTATTTTTATGAAGTTTTCCATCTATTCCGACACTAATTTTATAACAGAAGAAATTTTGACCTAACCGCTTAAAATGTTGGAGAGAAATGTTAGTAAACATTTAACTGGTTTCGGTATTTTTTATGGAGAAAGAGGTAAAAAATTATTTTCCCCTTTTTATAGTGCATTTTAATATAAGCGTGGTTTTCAAGAAGTTCTCTTTTCATACATCTATTCTCAGTCGAAGGATAAATGCAACTAATTTTTGGTTTTGCATAAAAATCCTCGGTCCAACAGTGTCTGTCTCATAAAATTGAAATTCCGTTCCGAGTGCCGCCTGCCATTTCCACAGAGCCGAATTCGAGCGGGTCGGACATTTTGTCGCGGTCGATTCCTGGGGTTCTCGTGCAACAGAGCATAAGCGGCTACAGCGAACCGCTTTTTGGACAATAATCGTCCGGCGAAACTACGCCGGCCTGTCCCCGGTTCGAGTGGAAAAGTGAAAAATCAGCTTCGAATTAGCTCTCGGCCACTTTCCTCGCCGCTTTCGATAGATATTTTAAAGTGCGCGAGGCGTCGCCGCGTGGTCGGCTCTCTGGGTCGGGAAAAATAGCAGATGGCCGGTATTTCGTCCTGTACGCAGGCTACTCACGATTTCCAGTAAATTGCAGTGCCGAGAGTGAGCTGTAGAGTACTTTGACCCGCGCGTGGTTTCTTGTTTTGCAAGAGCGCATCTACGACAAAGCGGGGCGAAGGTGCCGTTTAATGGGGGACAATGGATTGAATAACAAATTAATGCCACTTTAATTCGGACAACGAGAGACCCGGATCAATATGTCTGACCTTTCGATGAGCCTCTCGGCAATCGTAGATCTCGAAATAACGAGAGACCTATGGACAATCACCCACTCAAACAATCGACTATTCGGCGGACGTGATTTTTATTTTCACGAAAGGTGAATCCGATTTTTCATGTTCCCAAATTATTCGATGTGTTGACATTCAACGGAAATTAAAAATAAAATCTCGGATTTGATAGACTTGGTGACAGAAAGTGCAGTAATTAATAACTGCGAAACATGAAATTCTATATTTTCTGAAATGATGAGCGATGTAATATATTGAGTTGCTCTCTTTCAGAAGGTAATTTATTAACCATTTATTTAGATTAGCCCGAATGTGGTAATTTCTATCGAGATTGCATAAAATTGTTCGTATAATGCGGAAAAATGGCGCAATACGTGGCGGGGGCGGACCTAACGACGATAGAATCAGGGTAGGACCCTAGATTCTGGAATTTATGTCGATACGAAACACGCTACGCGCTGGAGTAGCTTTTAATGCAATGAAGCCTGCATGTGCTCAACTTCTTTCGTGTTCAATGTGCAGAGATTTGAGACGACACCGAACGCACACAATTGATATAGACACAATTTTCCTTTTTTGATTTTCCAATTGATTTTTGCAACATTTTTAGCTGGCCCAATAACGAAAATTTAAAAAATGTGTTTTGTCAACTGGTATAAATGATATACGCTCTGAAAATTTCATTGAAATTGGTTAATTGGTTTACGAATTATAAACGATCGAAAATGGTAAAACTTGCCACTTCATAATACACTACAAATTACCTCTTTTGATCGTTTATAATTCGCAAACCAATTAACCAATTTCAATGAAATTTTCAGAGCGTATATAATTTATACCAGTTAACTAGACATCTTTTGAATTTTTGGCCCAACTAAAAAAGTTGTAAAAATCAATCTTTACTATTGTTTATCACAATTCCGTCCAAACGCATTTGTTCGACATATTTTGTACACATCATTTACTAAACTAATTCTTCTAGCCTTACAGAGAAATCGAAGTCGTTTGGTCTATTCATAAAAAGTGATTCTGGTTTAAAGTGTGTGGAATCAGTTATGCTCCCTACTGTAGGAGGAGTGTACACAGAAACGCGATGGGAATTTTGTTTAAAATTCTGCTCCTAGCCGGAGATTTGTCACACATTTCCTGGAGCTTTTAACGAGTTATTGGTTCGTAAGTTCAGCTTGTGTACAGACTTGGCACGCGTTTCGGGTCCCCATGCTTTTCATTAAAGTGAAGCTACTTACACGCGCGCATCTGTGAGAAACATTTCATTTAGAATCATTACGGTATAATTGCAGATATTCAATTTGGCAATGATCGCGGTAGCCGTCGCGGAACGGATAAACCTTCGGAGACCGTACAAGTGTTTGCAAGGACAGTAAACGTAACGTATAAAGATGTATTGTGTATTGAAATTGTTCAATGTTTTCCTCCATTTTACAAGGATTTCTGTGCACATCCTTCTCCTCTCTCTTCCGTTTCCATTTTTTCGCAGTGTAGCTGTCGCCGCCGCCGCCGCCGTCGTTTTGTTTTCCCGTCGCAAGTGCTAATAAACGTATTTTTACGGCTTCGTATCTGCGTTTCGGCGCGTCAGAATTTTATGGCGTTCTGCGTGAACGTATGCCACGCGAAATATCGGCATTAATGTCCTCAGCTATCAAATATTAAGCTGGCACACGTGTGAAATGTTCGATTTGTGACAACTTCTTTTCCCTATAAATTTTTCTACCTTTTTACTTACTAATTGCGAGAAAATAATTTTCGATATCGAATATGTTTCATTCATGAAAAAAGCTAATCACATCCACACAGCTGTTTTGCATATCTCGGTACGTATTAATAAATTCTTCGACCACCTTTTTGCCACAATTAGACTCACCGAAGCGATATGAACGTAGCAATTGGGCAACCTGAATGGAACGGTCGAAGTACAAAAAATTGCGCAAGTGGTCGCTACAGTATTCTTCGCGCTGTAATCACTGTTCTTTCGTCATGTGGCTGTCAAGAGCGACGCAGCAAAACCCGGCAGTGTCGTTGACCATAGAAAAATTCAAAGTTCTTTTACTGCGGAGATGCTGCACGTAGATGATCTTTTCCAATGAAAATTGGTAGGCGAACCGCACGCGGCGAACAATAATGGTAGTCGCTAACGGTACAGTAGCAGAGAACCGCACATTCGTTTTCCAGCAGAGCTCGGTTAGCCGATCAAATCGTACGAGATTGCAAAGAAGCGCATAATAACATCTGTTACGGCAAAACTTCCGTTCGTGTCGCGTGCGCGCTCTGTAACTTTCGTTCTTGCGCGCACCGGCGTGTACAGCCGTGAGCTATCGCTTATTAAGGTCGACACGGATTACGCTAATCGCCGGCTACCGAAGGAAGAATCGCGTTTTCCTCGGCTGGATCGAAACCTCTCGTTGCCAGATCCGATACGATCGGCGAACGTAGTTTTCCTGGCCCTGTACCCTGTTTCCTCAACGAAGAAAGTTCCTGCAGCACACGTTTCAACCGTGCGCATCCATTGTACTTCAGTATCTTTAATAAATTTAATAAAATGCCGTCGAATAACAACATAATAACGAAGCATTACATTTAAAATTACATTTTAAAAGGTGACTTAAAATCTAACAAAAAATACGTTGAAAAATGTTTGTTCATTCAAATATCTGAAATAGCCATCGAGAAATAAACTTATGAAGTCAAGGATTGTCATCCCTTGATTGATCGGGCGCTGAAGTTGATACTTCATCATTTTCCGCAGTTTATATATACTCTTCACAAGAATTTTTATCCGATATTTCTCGAACGCCTACCAATAAAAAATTGGTAGAAATTGAATAAAATGTCTATGGGTTCTCCTGGTGGGCGAAATTGCCTCGCGGAAACATTCTACATACTTTCGATCGTCAATTATTAGTCCGGCAATCTCCGGATATTGTAATGGAACAAAGCGGATTACCAATATTAAGAATGAATCACGCCCGCGAGCGATAAATTCAAGCAAGGAACGGGCGACCATTAATTTCTGAGCAAGGTTAGTTTTTCGTCGTTCGTGAAAGCTCGGTGCACACACGCGGTTTATCCATCGCTCGATCGTTCCGCCGGATACTGGACACGTCGTCGATGCACAATATGCTCTGTGTCTCGACCTTGCCCTTCTTTGCGACTGCAATTCCCGGTCCAAGCTGCGCCGGACAGCTTCCAGCGTGCATAGTGCATACGTTCTGCACACACTTCGCGACAGACAAAGTGCAATACGTGTAATATCCATTCAGCCACTTAGGTCACGTTGCGAGGAAACCGAGAAACATCCTCGGAAACAAGTAAATTCGTGATTACGAACGGGCGACGCCGACTGGCGACGGTTTCCGGCCAGTTATCCCTCCGCTGACTTAGCGAGCTGCATAAACGCATCCTCGACACGAAATGTGACTGTAAGTCGTATCAGACTCTTCGGAAAAATCGGAAAAAATTTGCCAGCATGTGGTTCGATGCCTAAAACGTGTCAGTTTTTCTTCAGAATTTTTAATTAGGATTGGAGCAAGAAAATCGGCGTGGAAACTGATTTTCCGATTATTCGCTTGCTGTAGGTTGGAGGGAAATTGCTGCCGTATTTTAAAGAAAACATTTGAACGAACTTATAAAAAAAAGTATATATATATATATATATATATATATATATATATATAACTAGCTGGCGGATGTTGATAATGTCGATAACGCAAACAGTCACGTCGATAATGTAAATTCCTATTGAAATATTGATTAAAAGCTGCGACGTTCGTTTTGTTTGTTGTATTAAAATATGATTCAAAAAGCACTTTTAGCTTTTCCCGAATTCTCCATTTTTCCGGGCTGCTTTTCCAATTTTTCTTTCCCTAAAACCTTATTCGAATTATTACGAACATTAAAAAAAAAATTAGCCAAATCGATCCAGCCGTTTTCAAGTGATGCGCTCACCAACGAACAGCATTTGATTTTTATGTATGTATAGATTTCAAAATGACCTACTCATTCTACTGAGAAATGAAGAGTGGCGCATTAAAGTAGAAGCTCCGAGCTTTCGAATCAGTCCAAATTGATCATTGCATTATTTTTGTTAACGAAGTTATCAAGGATCGAATATCGACAATTGTAAATACTTTTCGGGTCTAGTGTAAATTGTTGAGCGGTGCTACCGCGAAAATCCCGCCGCGAAATCAGAAGACATTAATTTCCCGGGAAGGGAATATCAATGACCTTCGCCGTCAACGTCTGTTCGAATAAATGTGCTCGGGATCTCGAGGTCGCCGGGATCTGGAAAGGAATATACTGTGCATAAAAGCAGAAGAGAATGAAACGGTTCATGAGTATTCCGAGCGGGGAAGTTTTCACGGCAAGTGTACCGAAAGCGATGAAATCTACTTCTAGCTTTTCCCTTTTCATCCGTGATCCAGTTGATACCGTGCCACCTGTCGTCGGTGCCAGGTTCGGGGTTAGGATGCATCCTATAGATCGTTTTCTGTTTCCCGGATGAATTCACCGACACGTTCAGTTTCCATCGACATATAGTCGGCTCGCCCCCGGATAAAATGGCGGAGGCTTTCTTAGAATGCATTCGTCGAAATCAATTCGACGAAGGGCTTATTTCGATAGAGCGGCCGACAAGCTCCCGGGCCCACGCTGCTCCAAAAATTTGTATTTTCAACAAAGATCTGCACTCCACTACTTCAATATTCTATGGGTGTGAACTTGCTGTAAACGAAACTTGAGGATACTCATTTTTATATGCTAGCTTTAGACGAAATTCAACCCTCTGCACTCGAATGATGACTCTTAGACGCCAGTCAAAATTTCCAGTAAATTATATACTTTATAATTATACAGAGTGGTCATTTTATCTGAAGACATTGAAATATCTCGAGAACTATGCATCGGATTAAAACAAGTGGGTAATAGTTGTTCGTCGCGAAGGGGGACATCCAATGATATCAAACTCGACCCCCCCCCCACCGCCACCCCTGGGAGTGGGGGTGGGGGAAGATAAAAAACTTAAATGGGAACCCCATTTTTCAGTGCAGACTTCGATTCTCCAGAAAAAAATACACGAATTTGACCCAAGAGTTTTTGCATTTTGGTTCAAAGATGGCGCTGTAATGGACAAAAATCAAAATGGGTTAAGAATCGTTTGGGAAACCTTTTTTGCATATCATTTCATAAACCAATGCTCCTAATGGATTATAAGAAATCAGGTCCTTTGGTACAATTATAAAAAAGTTATTTTGTTTTCAAGTGCGTCCGAATACTTTCCTTACCCACTGTATTACTAATTTGATGTGCAGAATGTAAAAGAGTTTACATAGAATAGGAATGATCTGGGTTGAATGACTCGATTTTCGAATGAAAATTGCTTCGAGTCTAAAAATCTTTAACTTAACATTCAATAAAAAGGTCGCTGCTAGATTGCTTTAAGGTACGTCCACACGAGGAGAAACATCACGCTAATTTCTATCGGACAGAAAACTGGTCGACGTTGCTTCGGTGTGGACAAAGCTTCACACTTCAATATCTGACGACGATGAATTTCAGGTTCTGCAACCAGAACGTCATACATTTTGAAAGAACCACCCGGATCGCTGCGCGTCCAGGGATTGTCCTCGATCGATGACCCAGTGATTAACAACATCCGGCCGGAAGCCGAATTAATTCGGTCCTTGAGATTGTGATTAATCTCTTTAACAGCCCGGGAATTGCCTGCCAAGATGTAAATTAAGAAACATCTGCAACCACTTCGTGTATTCTTCTTCTTCTTCTTCTTCTTCTTCTTCTTCTTCTTCGAGAGAGAGAGAGAGAGAGAGAGAGAGAGATTCCGGCGGAGCACGTTCGAACGGTAACTTCGTCAGCACGAAAACAATTTAATACCATTAAAACGGCTTTCACACCCTTTTTATGTAAATTTGCAATTTTCCAATCTGTTAATTTGCTCCGTTTTGTCTCAGAACCGCGAACGAGAAATTACGTTGCTCGAGTGGCCATTCGATTTTTACGTAGTTTATGAATTCTCGAACATTTTCAATTAAACCGATAGATCTGGTGTTTCTCCGTTAAAAAAATCATTACTCCGCTAGGCGAACGTTATTCGAGTTCTGAAAAAATTTCGTTCACCTTCTCACGATATAAAGAGGATTGTATGTTGCAAAAATAAGAAATTGAAGTAGATGAAAGGCAAAATGGTTCTTTTATCGAACGTTGCAAGCAGCGTTCGGGCTTTGAGGGTTCCGTGTCCTTCGACTGGTCCTTGAAGAATGATCTCCGCTCTCTTAGTGGACCCGTAAAGATCTTGAAAACTTTGGAACTGAAAAGGGTTACAGGACGATGATTGAAGACGTCCATGAGTGGTGAACAGGGTGGGCAGACATATTGTAGGAGGTCAGGGGTAGTCGAAAGCAGCTAGTAGATTCCCGAGAGGAGCTCCAATAGAGAATAACTATTTCCGAGACTTTACTTCCTTCCTCCTAAAAAGATAAAAGGCACCATTTTATTTCTTAGATGCTCTCACATAGCGAAACAGATTATAATCATGAAATCCAATTATAGTACTTTCTCCGAGGTGTAACGTCGCTTGAATTTAATTCAGTTTCATTGTATTCAGTTTATTGCACTCGTTTTAAATCGCAGGTGCTCCCACACACATAAATTAATATTTACTCGATAAAATTACTACTTTAATGAATAATAAATATTTGGTAGTTTAGTCGACCACCTTCGTTTATGCTCGAGAGACTAAATGATCAGTTTTCAAATTCCAAATACCATATCCGAGTAATTAAAAGTTAAGCAGCAATCAATCAGCTTCATTGTTTCTTTTTAGTTCGCCGCCACCTGTTTCAGATTGGTCTACGGACAGACTTTGTCGCACTAGTTTTCCAAAGTACACAAACGTTTGATTCACAACCGTATCCAATCAGTATTCCTCACGTTCGTGGCTCCAGCCGAGATAATAGAAAAATTTGCGAATCATTTCACGCGACAGAGATTCCCATGTGCAGGCACGATCAAAACCGAAAGGTATCGCTTGAACGAGAAAATAAACTCACTTTGCACGTATCGAATGCAAAATCGTTGTCGGTGTGCGCTCTCGCTGCCGAGGACGTGCGGCGAATTTAACAGCGAAGTAAAAGTAACGTTCGTACATAAAACTGTCTTAATCTGGACGGGGGCGAAAATAATCGCCATCTTCATTGATCAATCAACGAAACCGCGGAATTCGTAAAAGCATTCTGTGCATCGTTGATGTAGCCTCGTGAAAACATGGCTTACTGCTTTATTTGTTTCGAATAAGAATCCTCATGCAACCAATTAGCTTGTTATAGATGCTTCAATGCATTTTACAAGCCATTTTATGAACCATTCTGCGTACAGACTATGGCAGAAGATAAAGGATGTTGTCTTTTGGATTTTCGCAGAAATAGAACACTCATAAATTAATTCCCCTGCTTTGTGGATGAAAATGTTCGCTCTGCAGAGGGAACTTTTTGAAACTGCTTGAAGGCAAGAAGCAAGTGACTGACAATACGACGTCGACGTCGATGTGACACGGCGTCGGTCATGGCCGCGGTGAACTGCTGTATCGCTCTACCAGCCAACGTTTGGATCAATGTATTTCACAGCCCCAATCCCGGCGAAAGTGAAAACTATTTTATTACTGTGTGTCGCTATTACGATCCCAACTCGAAATTGCAATCGTAAAATCCTGGTGGAGTTTTGCTCGTCGAAACTGTTACACAAACATACGTTGATAATCATCTTTGTTCGATTCCGGTGGTATATACTTTTCGGCGTGCAAATTAAAAATGAAAGATCGCATCAATTAGGTTTGCAGAAAAATGAAGAAATCTCATTGGATAGCTCAGAGTATATTTGATTGTGAATTTCGAAATGAACAAATTCTTTCATTCGTTCATTCTTTCATGAACAAAAATCCGGAGGGTCTCTCTCTCTCTCTCACCGAGGAAAAACTCGAAATTCGTTCAAACCGTAGCGTTTACTATTCGATTGACTTTTCCGGAGGACCATGTCGAGCATCTTCCGCACGAAACTAAAAATTTTCGATCACGATTGGAGATGGGACATAGTCCTGGCAGTCCTAGAATCGCATGGCATCATTCTGGCTGGGAAAATCGTCTCAACAGTGGTTTCTCGAGCGTAAAAATCGGCCGTTCGCGTAAATACACACGACTAGGTTCGATCAGTAACCCAGGGCCGCCATTGTTTAGTTGTTTGAGGCTACACACTGCGCAGTGTGACGGATCACCAATACAGTCGAATGAAAAATCGTTTCACCGATGATTAGACATTGCGGATGTTTATGCAACTTTCAATTTTTCCAGACGAATTTTAAGGAAGTGGAATAAAATAGAATCTCATTTTCCGTGGTACTAAATTCTGTCATATTTTATATCCTAACATATTTTTGAAAATCTTCAAAAGCCATAATTGCATAAAGATCCGCAGTCTACTGATGATCGATCTTTGAATCAGGTTTGAATTAATCTTGATTTAAAGTTCTTTGCAACCGTTGTTGATAGAAATTGAAGATGTAACAGCGTTAAATGCTGCATTGGGACGACAATGAGCCCAGGTGAAATGAACGAGACGTCGCTGGACGACAGGGATCCGCTTTTACCGTTTCTCTTTCATCGGACCGCGATCATGCGTCGGGCATTGTAATAGTGGCGCGTGCTTGTTCCCGCGACTTTCCTCCTATCGACTCGGGCCAGCATTGTACGCCGAATCGGCAACACCAGCCGTGAATCTTCGTATTAAAAGCTGAAAACACAGAGACGCGTCGTCGGCGGCCGCATTGTTCGACGCGGGGAACCGTAACGACGGTGCAAAAGACTCTTGACCTCTTTCCGCCGCGTCGAGTCGCGCCGCGCCGCGCCGCCAAGCTCACACTTCACGCTTCGCGTTTCCGCGTAATAATCGGCAGAAGCGAAAGGACAGATATTCCTAACGAGTTCCTGTGCATTTCCCCGAGTAACGCCTCCCTGCACGCGCCGACCCCGCCAAATCTTCCCTTCGACACCCGCACGCCACAATGGGAATTTTCATTTCGAAACCAGCAGACCCACCGACCTAGAATTAATAAAAAGCTTTGTAACATTTTTTGTGGGGGGGGAATTAACGAAACCGAAGGTTTCAGATCGTGCACGTTCAAGTTCTATCCATAAAATTGTATTAAAAAAAATTGAACCGACTTCGAAAAAACGCGCAAAAAAATACACTAGAAAATATCAAATAATTTCCATTTAATTTATGTGGATACACACGAACTTAAGGATGTTCTGGAGGTACAATGGGAGACAAAAGTACAAGAAATTCGAAATCCATCAATATATTAGCAATGAAAGCCTTTCATGAGTATATTTTGCATACTTTTGTATACTTCTTTTTACACTGTTGTCGCGTTTCCATGCTAGTGAGATGACGACACGATAAATTTGACGTTTTGTAACAGTTTATAGTTTTTTGCTCTGTAGCTGTTTAGTGAATCCTAATAAATTTTGAACATAATTAATTACATAATTTTTACCGTATATAAGAAAACTGGAGTTTCCAGTTGCGTTTTTTCAAGGTTTAAATAGGGTTTGAAGTGGAATTTCATGAATTCTCCATAAGAAGACGTGTTAAAATGTGCAAACTTTAAGTTGCTATAATTCTTAAACGGTGCAGTGAGTCGAACCCTAACTTTGGTAATTGCATTAATTTAGTAAGAATTATGTCTTGTCAAATTTTCAAAAATTTTGTTGCATTTTTATATACCCCTAGAACATCCTTAAATAGAATACAATCTTTTCGGAGGCGGCGCAAAAATTAAAAATTTTCCAAATGACAGATATTGCTGATCATGATTTCATTGGAATATGATGGACTTGGAAATCAGTAGGTGGGAAGAGAAGATACATTAATATGTGAAAGAATGTAGAAGAATTTAAAGATTTTCGTAATTTCCAGTGTCAAAAATTTTCAATTTTGCACCGTCTGCGAAAAGATTGTATTGTATTTAAGTTCGTGTGTATTTACATAAATTAAACGAAAAATATTTCATACTTTTTAGTGCATTTTTTAAGTGCGTTTTTCCGAAGTCAGTTTAATTTTTTCTTACAAAATTTTTTTATTTCACACTTTTTAGTGGAACGAGTAGAATTTGTAGAACACCGTAGGATGGTTTTTCGGTCTTATTGGTTATTTGCAATAAATACCGCAAACAATGGAAAAATGCAAAATTTGTTTTCAAGGGTCCAATCGTGAGACATACCTTGGAAAATGCAAAAGATTTCGTTCCGATTGGTCCATCTCGGCGTAATCGGCGAACATACATAGAAAAAAAAGCGAAAAAAGGCACATACAGATCGAATTGAGTAACCTCCTCCTTTTTCGTATTCGGTTAATAAATTAGTGCCCCGACATGTGGACGAGAGACGTGCACGATAATTGAGAATTTAAGAAGTCCAATGGAACAGCGTTTGGATTACATTGTTGCACGAACAGCTCAGAATCGAAGTGTGCCTTGAACTAAATTGATTCCAATCGAATAATTGAAGACTGCGTAAATTAATTAAAAGCCTCGCTGGCTTCCTGAATGATTTACCCGCGATGAACGAAGTTCGACTCCATCCGAACGTGAATTTTATATAATTCTATGCTGGTTCTACATCGCGTGGAATTTGCTCCTTCGATT
Organism: Lasioglossum oenotherae; assembly: GCA_028455765.1. Classification (NCBI taxonomy): domain Eukaryota; kingdom Metazoa; phylum Arthropoda; class Insecta; order Hymenoptera; family Halictidae; genus Lasioglossum; species Lasioglossum oenotherae. The sequence continues at coordinate 9,518,527 of CM052288.1, forward strand.
TATCTATCAACCTAGATATAAACTGATGTTCTACTTCAATGAAGTTGCTTCTCTGCACGGATACGTTGGAATTCCTCGGCATTTTTATGTCGCGGATATAGCTCTTCGGTGCTCCTCGAAATTAAATTCCGACTACGTTTTTCCTAACAAATAAAAGTTACAACATGCAATGACAGCTTTCATAGCGTAATAACGCCTTAAGTTTCCTATCGATCACTATCGATAACCCGTTCAAACGAATTTCACCTTCCAATGCAGATAATGAAAACTTTACTACGATAATCGGAGAAAGTTTCTGTAAACGTTTTTTACAAGCTTCTCGAAAGTTCTCGGAATACGTTGTTGGCACTTAACCTCCGACCGGGGAAGACCTACTGCTTTGCTTTTACTAGTGTTTGCCCGTACTGAATTCTTAAATTCTAATTTGTAACTTCTCCATTATAGTGTGTCTTTCATCTTGAATAATAACACAATCGAACTATACTTCTCCATTTAAATTGTTTTTATCCGAGAGGTCCATTAGAGCTGTCAGAAAGGAAACAATGAAGGGGAGAGATAATGCTTTCACGAATATAATACACTGCTGTAAAATTAGCGTTAATCATTCCGAAAGGCCGACGCGCGATCTTGCTCAATTTTAATTAGCGTTGCAAAGCAAGGAAGGTCCTTTTTGTGTAATTTTATAGACCGATTATCGGGCAGGCCACATTTTTCTCGTTGCTGGATTTTCTCTTTGTGCATGGCGTTGCGTTTTCTTCGTCCAGCGTTCCCAGCTTCGTTTCGGCTCCGCTTCCCGCAAAAACAATCGCGCCGTTACAGTTCTCCACTTATTTGCATGATTCTGTCCGTTCACTTTTCCTCGCTTAATTCGACCGCGTCCCGTGATTACCTTGGAAGGTTCTTGCTTACCCCGAGCAGGTAACGCTCAGATTGAAATCGCGGGCATTGTCTCGCTTCGAATTCCACCGGTTCGATTCTACTCGCGACGTAATATCGACTGGATTTCGATACCTTAATCAACCATTTTATGATGATCTTGCTCGCTGTTTTAACTGGTCGATTCGGTTCAACACGTTTTCTGCCTAGTCACAGGAAAATTCCTTTTCCCTTGTAATATCAGACGATTGGAAAGGTTCGCGCGAGATTTAATAATGAAATGATTACTTTTTAAAATAACAGGTTCTGCTATTATATCGCTGCTCCGGAAGTATAATGACACAACTGCAAAATTTTGTGAAATTGACTTTATTGTGTTGGCGGGCTCACGAATGCATTTACTAGATGTTTGTAAAACGACATAATGTAAATCGAGGCTTGTATTTATTATTTTATAAATTGAAATAACTTAAAAGTTGCAATAATAACCCACAATGTCTATAAACTACTCTCATAGAAGAATTAAACCGAATCTTCAATTTTTGCAGTTGTGTCATTATACTTCCGAAGCAGCGATATGTATAGTCCCCGCAAAAATTTGCATGCACTTATGCAAGAGATCGACGATCCTAATTCTTTTAAAATCCTTCTATTCTTCCACACAGATTTGAACATTTATAAGTCGTGAAAAGAGGTTGAATACAATAGACGAGAGAAACCGGTTTTACATAAAATAGAGTTCTACAATCGAATTTAGAAGGTGGTATCCCATTACTTTCGTTTTCCTGCGAATATTTTAGTTGTTTAATAATTAATCTTATTTTTCAAAGATTTCTAGAGTAGATTCGTTGAACTCGTTAATTAGTAGAATTAGATAATAGAACTTATATAAAATTTCCTTTCACATAACAATCTAGACGAAACCATTAAAATATTCATTAAGAAATTCTCAGTTGTCAATTAGAGATTTTCGAATGGCGCGAGACTGTTTTTACTAGGACATTTATACAAGTTTGGAATATTGTCGAAACTAGTGAAATAAATGCCAATATACCTCTTAATTTAACACTTTACCTACCGGAAGCCTATTAATAGGATTTTCAATAATTTTTGCTGTACCAAAAGAAAGCATAGACATTTTCTTTTACAATGCAAACTTAAATGAAACTATTAGATGACGTTATTGAGTGTGTCTTGTTAGTCCATAATGAAAATTGCTGTTACTATTGATGGTTCCATTAAAAAGTGTTTAGCCATGAACCATTGATTTTTCAAAATTAAGCAATAATCACCGGTCGGTAATGTGTTAATATTCTCCAATTCTTCCAGGGAATTCGATCATTTTGTTCCAATTTACAGCTACCCACGCCAACGTCTGCTCCCGATCGTAAACTAGATTTGAAGAACTTGTGAACGCGCGGACATATAAAATTCCTGATCCAGAAGACGTGCATCCTTTGACAATTAAATTCAGAATTTATTGAGGATATGTTTAATAAGGAAATGTTCTATTAAGCAAAACCTCATTAACTGGCCCAGCCGGTTCAATATCATTTTTCTCGTATTCTCACCTACACTCCCGACCGACTTGAAAATCAATTTAAAGTTTGCGAAAACTGCCAATTTATAACACTGTCTACTGCTGAACCTGTACTTATTTCGCGACGTGGTATAAATTACTTCAATGATTAGGAGCCTACGAAACATTTTAATTAGACGTACGACGTTGTCGGAAAGATCCGATTTTTTGGCATAAACGTGAAAATAAACAAGATCAAATTAAGAAGTATTATTTCCTCAATTAGAGCACATCAACTTTCAACACGAGAGCGGATAGTAAATCTACGCCGAGTGTTTTTAACGAGGAAACTGTGTTTCGTCTTATTATTACTTCCGCGTTTACCGAAACACATGGAATTGTATCGGTGGCTCTAAAAATCGGTCGCCATTCACTTGCTTGGCCGTCATATGCTATCGTTCAACAAATTAGATCTATATTGCAATTGTCAGATAGCGATGAGGAGAACACTACGTTCTCCGTCATGAAAGTTCCGGAGTAATAAATGAACATATCGGGTTGAAAAGGGCAATGACATAGAACAATATATATTATTTCACTGATTAGATATCTCTTCTAGTTAGAGGTGTGCGGGAACCCGAAATATCGGGTCGGGTCAGGAACACGAAATTTTTTCGGGATCGGGACGGGTACCCGAAAATTTCGAGAACCCAGTTATCATTTATATTCGGTTTAATGAATACATTCATAGTTTCGGATTTTTTATTCTAGATGTTTTCGAAATTGAAAGAATGTTGTCCATCACGAATTCTTTTCAAGAGTGTCTCTTATGTTATATTCTCGAAATTTTCGGGAACCCGACCCGACCCGACTCGTCCCGACCATCGGGTTCCCGATATTTCGGGTTCTCGCACACCCCTACTTACAGTCTTACAGCTTTGATAGCCTTACTGATGAGTCCTCTAGCGGTGTGCAGGACGAAACACACCTTTCTTTTCTCCTTATAGAAAAAAAACAATTCTATAGCAAACGTGGTCTTATGACGTATCAGATTCAAATCCGAATCGACACGTTTGCCTACAAAATTGCTATTTAGTGTAGAATTTGATCGAACCATGCACCGATCACATTATTCCAAGTTTATTCAAAAACAATTACGATCGAAAAAGAATTTCTCATTTATCATTTAGTACTTACCTAAGTTTGAAAATCGATGAAACTACTATTCCTAGAACGCTAAACCTAAAATAAAGAAAAAATATTAGTTAAGACAAGAACACGTTGTGGCCTACCTCGAGAGCAAGATGTTGACAACTGATGAAACGGGGCCTTGTCGACATCCCGAGTTGCGTTAGGGAGGGAGAAAATCCCTTAGGGAAGGAAAAAGAAATGTCCTGGTGCTCTCTGTCCCACATCAGTGGCATTACCAAATCGTATCTTTGCCAAAGAGAGCTGCGGAGCCCTAACCACGGACAAGTCCCCGGTGGTCAGTGGCCGTTGAAAGCGAAAGGACGAGCGTCCTCCACTCGGAAGGGGGGTAAACGGTGGATATAGGAACGGGCTGTTCGCGCGGGAACCATTTGCCTGTTTCCTGTTCGGGGCACGTAGACGTATCGCCGGCCAACAGCAGCCTGCAGCGAACATACCGTGCAGCGCACCTCCGTGTCTTTGCCTTTTGCTTAGTTGTCGGGCGACGTCGAAAGTCCTTTCGTGGACACCTCGTGGGGATCGCGGCTTGGACCGAAAGTGGTGGACGTGTACGGCCGTCGGCCGACCGCGGCCAATGCCAGTCACCAGTGAAACGTGAAACGCGAAACTGGGCGAAAGTTTCGTCCTGTTGGCGACCACCGGGCACCGCGGGTCTCTAGCCAAAAAGTGGGAGGGCAAGTTCAGCCGCGTCCCGGCGCGACCTGGAGGAACACACACGCGAAATCGTGCGCGGATCTTGTTAAGAGCTGGCCCGGGCCTACCGAGCCGGTCATTCGGATGACGAGTGCCGTGCTGTGTCCTTGCACTTGGTGTGTTTATGTACTATTCGGTTGTCGGTGTCCTCCGGTTCCTGGCGTCGTCGGTGCATAAGCTGAGGAAAGGTCAGTAGGCCGTCTTCCCTGGACCATTCCTATCTGTTGCTTGCAAGGAATATTTTCAGTGATCAATAGACTGCGGATCTTTATGCAAAATAAGAAACGTTTGCATTGATTGCAAGACACAGAAGCCAAATAAAAATTTCATTCTTCTCTCGATCATCTTGTTAAGGTGAAACCAATACACTGGCGGCCTTGAATCTTTTTAATACCCCCACTCTTTTAAATTGTACGTACCCATTTTTATCAAAAATGCATAAAATCTGCAATCTAGTGGTCAACTTTTTGGATTTAGAACTTCGCAGGAGGTGTTCTATATGATTTTTTTCAATTTTTCCTGGTGCTCGTTGTTTGCACTCGGAGGGTGAGAATAGTTTACAGTTGGGGTTGTGCACGTCCAATTTATTCGACTAATTGTTTACTTGAAAATTTTATTAGTTTGGACGAGCAATATACTCATATTGTGCCCGTAATTATGAAAGTAGTCTTAAGTCATATGTTTCTTGAAATTGCATGGAACTGTCGGAATTCGTTTGGTCGAACGCTATCTATTGCTAGCAGACATTAGCAGATCAATTACAGGATTGATGGATCCCTTGATTGATCTTTAATTGATCCTTTGACCGGTACATGGTAATCTGGGTCAGGTGTACACCAAATTGATGTATCTTTACCATTACTGTTGTGAATAGTACTTGATGCTATGCAATATACGCATGCATGTCGTACGAATTAAAATCAAATAGGTGTAATTAGCGAACTCTGTTAGTTCACATTATTTTAATTCATTATTTATCCAGTTCTGGCCAAGGACTGCTATAACACTGAACCTAATTCAGTTACGAAAATGTACGATACATGAAACTTTGTAAATTCACATCGGTAGAACGGTGTCCTTAACCCTCAATTACGAATCCAATCAAGAACTGGTTGATTTATGAAAATTATGTACATACGTATCGCGTCGTTCACACTAACCAGACGTATTAATTAATAAAACATGAGAAGTTAACTGGATCCATAGAAGCGACCAAGCGGTGAGAAATTTTTATTATGCTCACCCACAGCGTTTAGGTAATCGCGACACGTGTCTGCGACGCGACACGTGAATCTCGACTAGCAATTAAAGGTTAAATACCGTAATGAAGAAAACAGCAGCTGTTACGTTTAAACTAGGTGGAATTGCGAGATCGAAACTGTTTTCGTGAAATAATAGAAATGCTTGGGATGTTCGGGCCTGCACAGGATTCTGCGAAGAAATGTACCATTAAATCATTAGCAGAAATGAATGGGGAGAGCGTCGTTGTGAATAACGATGCTACCTCTAAACGTTCGCCCATAGACCATTTTAATCTGTGAGAACCGTTCAAACATTTTAATCTGAGTGTGAGCCAATTTACAATGTTTACGTAAATTGAAATATCTGTATAGAATTTCGAGAGACACGTACACAATTTTTACTTATCGAAGGTACTCTTACATAAAAAATTTTCTACTTGAAATGAAAATGTTCCCTTTGTCAAATTGTCAATCAATTTGATGCCTTTCGAAGAACTGGAATCGAATAAAAATGTAATCCCTTCGTTAAGGATTCTACCGATGAATAATACAGTGAGAAACGAATATTAAATTTTAGTACCGCTCCCAGTCTAAACTGGACTGATCATTTGCACGTTTCCAACATTCTGAATGTCTACATTCGTTAAATAAATCGAGGAGATTAATTACATGCGTATGTATTTTTAAATAGAGTGCATAATATATGGTCCTCGTATGTTCCACTTTCTCGAATGAAATCCTTACCGTTCTGAAATTTATTGCATCCCATTGATGAAATTGAACAAGTAGTCCGTGCTAAATTGTTTCAGCTTAACGAATCTCACCCGAATTAAGAAGATATTAGTACAACGTGGACAGGGATCTCCCTCAGCATTATGTTATACCTTTTTAATTGGAGCGATTTATGAAACAGCCCAGTACATAAATAAACATTTCGGTCTTTACGCAGCCAGAAAACAGTAATAATTCTCGACGTATACTTTAATACGTCACGGTTCTGTTCACCATACTACTGCGCGAAGGTTCAAGGCGTGTACCCGCGCCATTAAAATACCGTTCACTCGCGCAACGGAAACACGTAATTGAGCGAAAGTCTAACCTGTTCCTCGTCAGTCAGAGAGGAAGTGTCGCTGCACTGTTTAGGATCTTCTCATTAAGTGGATGTCATCGAGCCGGTCCGTCAATACGTCTCTTCAGCTTCGAAACACGATGTCTAACGTCGTCATTCTGAGTCATTAGCGTCAGGTTAGATAACTGATTGCGATGCTGTTGCTCGCCTGGTCATCGGTACAATGCAGGCTCCAATTCATCGAACGCACGATTTTCTTAAAAAATTATACAATCACAAGTTCTATGTAATTCATCTTGCAATTAATGGAGTTCGGCCAATTTTAAGATCAATATTCTGTTTAGTGAAACTGACTAAATAAATTCAATGTAATTCATCTTGCAATTAATAAAGTTCGATCAATTTTAAGAAACTCAATATTCCATTCAACGAAATTGACTCAAGGAAGCTGTTCAGTGTAATTCATTCTGCACTTACTGTACTTCGATCAATTTTAAGATCAATATTCTATCCAGTGAAGTTGACTTAACAAATTCAATGTAATTCATCTTGCAATTAATGGAGTTCGATCAATCTTAAGAAACTCAATATTCCATTCAGTAAAATTGCTTTAACGAAGCTGTTCAATGTAATTCATCATGCAATTAATCTAGTTCGATCAATTTTAAGAAACTCAATATTCCATTCAGCGAAATTGACTTGACGAAGCTGTTCAATGTAATTCATCTTGCAATTACTGTAGTTCGAACAATTTTAAGAAGCTCAATATTCTATTCAGTGAAATTGACTTAATGAAGCTGTTCAATGTAATTCGTCTTGCAATTAATGAAGTTCGATGAATTTTAAGATCAATATTCCATTCAATGAAATTGACTTAACGAATTCAATGTAATTCATCTTGCAATTACTGTGGTTCTATCAATTCTAAGAAACTCAATATTCTATTCAGTGAAATTGACTTAACGAAGCTAGTTGAATGCAATTAACGTACACAATGTTTGTTTCGCATTAAAAGCCAGAAAGTAGACTAGACACCCAACTGCAAACATACATATGTAAGCTGGCTCAGTAAAAGTGATCTGAAAAAATCCGACAAAAATTCACTGAGTCAGCACGTGTGATATTTACCGAAATGATGTAAGCCAGCCTCCCTTGTCAGTGGCGGATGCACGCGTATTCCGGCCACGTAACGCTGTCGAGGTGGCAGGGCACGCGATCAAGATTAATCGGCGTTTCGTTCGGAAGCTGGCCGGGTCGCGTTCTCGTCCGTTCCTGGCCGCGAACTTTCGTTCGGGGAAAAACGCGAACAAGTAACGGGGCATGCTGGCCGAGGAGTAGCAGCGTTAATCAGTATCTTTGAAGAATGTTCGGAGCATGCCTCGACCCATTGTTCCGTTGAAGAAGAGACGCGGCTGGTTTGCGGAGAGATGGTGTGGGGTCCTGCACACGGATGTCGGTTCTTTCGCAGGAACCTCGCCTGGAAACTCTTACCCTTTGTTCCGGGACCCGTGCCACACAAGGACGAAGGGGAGAATCCTTGATAATAATCCCGGAAAAGAATTCGCTTAAAGCACCGTATCCGATTCCTCGGCTGCCTCTGTTTTCCTCCGTTCCCCGGTAATCG
>CM052288.1:9526857-9716961 GCA_028455765.1 Lasioglossum oenotherae
AGAAATTAAAGATAGGACGCGTGTGCTATCTTTTTCTTTGGGAGTGTATGTTTCTGAAAATAAGATTTTACACGATTCCACTTTCTCAAAATTTGCCTAGAAAAATTGCAAATTCCATAAACATCCGAACTCTAATATAATTGCCTATTAGGAAAACAACTTGATATCAATTGTACGTCTATCCTGAAATAACGTAAAAGTAAATATTAAAAATCTCCGAGATCGTCGAAAAAGAAGGGAAACCAAGATTCGTGCGTTTATCGACATTCCAGTTCCCCACAGTGCTCTTTCAAAGCGATGTCATTAAACATTGTCGTTACTCCAAACGGTATAGAAGCTCTCTGCCACGCATGAAAAAATCAAGGAACGGGAGGAACCAGTTTCCTGTAACATCTCGTACATTTCGAACATTTTCTTTTTGTTTTTTTTTTCTGCCGGTGAATTATTAAAGCGGAAGGAACGGCTCTCGCAATCCACCGACTGTTCTTGTTTACCGATGAAAAAGTAACTCGCCGCGCGCCGGGGTTTTGCGCGACGCATAATGAGAGGAGAAATAATGAAAATAATGCAACGCCTCGCCTTGCGTTTCTTCTCGCTTTATCTAAGGTAAATACGCCTTTAGATTAATCTATCCGCGACCTACTATCCCGTGCGACACATTCAGAAGAACTGTTTCCTCGCGAAGATGGTTCGTTCATTCCCATCGTTACCATTTTAGATCGTGAGATCGAGGTCTCGCACGTATTCAAACCGCAATTTGTTCACCGTTAATGATGCTTTTCTCGCTTGTTCGAACGCAAACGAATTAATTAATCCGCTGGCTCGTTAGGTGTCATGCACCTGCCGTAGTTCCGCTATTGGAAGCCTCCAAACGTGTTCGAAGATCACTAGAACAGTGTCATACAAATTCTAGTTCAGCATTCAGTTTTATCGAATTGGTATATTGAAATCAGTCTTGCTTTACAATAACAGTTTACCTACATCTTCAAATATGTGCCATAGTGACTGAAAGTTGAACTTGAATTTATGTAGATTTAAATATAATGGTTGAAAGTTGAATTTGAATCTAAAGGACCTAAGACCGATTCAGATGCTCAAAACTACCCTGAGAGGTTTTTCAATGACTATCGAACCATTCGAAAGCTAAACTCACCAAGAAAAACCACTCCGAGTAAATTTTCAGCCCTCTCGTTTGCCCGCGAGGGTAGTTACAGGGTAAATTAAATTTCCTGCTTTAAAATTCTAAAAAAATGAGACTTACAGAATTTTTTCACATTTTTCCGTTTCAAACTCCGCTCGGAAATTGGTCTGCTGAATATTTCTTGTTTCGAGATATTTCAAGGAAAAGAATAATGTTTGGTAAAAAATAGTATCAATAAAAAATTATATCTTCAATTTTAATAATTCAAGAGAGCGTGAATCCAAATTTTTCCAAGTTGTTAAAAATGTTTCCATCGGTCGGTGAAACCCCGCAGTAGCAGGCATCGTTAGTTTATTTCGTTCAGAATGAATTTCTAAAAGAGATTCAGCTCTCGCAGCCAGTTAATATACCAGCTGGGCTGTATTTCAATTCCTGGCCGTGATATAATTTGATACGTCGAGGTCATACAGTACCTTTAATCGCGAAATAAAAGGTGTATTTAGCTTTGACGCTGGGGAATCTGGAGGATCCTTTTTCATCCCCGAATCAACGAGGACATTCTTGAAGGGAAGCAGACAAGAAGCGTTGGAATGCTGCCGACAATGCATTGTCGCATAAACTGGCGGAGCTACTTAAACGCATGTATACTGCAACATAAGTTTCGAAGCAGTTTCCGGTGAACTGGGGATGAATTGTTCCGCGGAAGTTCCACTGCGGCTTGCTTTGTATTAATGATCGCCGCGCGCTAGAGTGTTTGTAAATACTATCCTCTTTCGACGGAGGATAATCATTTAATTACTTCGTTTAACCGCACTTTCTGTGTCAAGCAACAAAAAGTGGCAAATATAATGGCAAATATAATTATTAGACTGTGGATCTTTATGCAGCTATAACAGAATTGAGTAGACGAAATTCAACATTGATGGAAAATTTAACAAATTGAAGATGTCAATATTTGGTTAAGATGTCAATGTAGTTTCTACTTCTTGCAATCGATGGAGACAATTTTTATTTCGCATAAAGATCCGCAATCTAATAATTATACTTTCGGCGTCCTAGAAAAACAATTAGAGACGCTTTACAAAAATTCGTTTCATTCAGGAAAATTTTTTCTTCACCACAAGTAAGAAAGACATTTTGATTTAGTTTCTGAAAATCTTGCTGTTACAAATTTATCAAACTAATGATCTCGGTACTAGAAATTTCGCTCGAAGAAACGAATAAAACAGTGTATGTTTATACAGGGTGTATAAAAAGTAATGGTCATCCGCCTTAGAGGAGGATCTACAATACGATCGGTGGAAATTTGTAAGAGAAACTTGCCGAAAAAATTGTTCACAACAAAGAAAATTGTTGTTAAAGTTCTACTCATCGAGAAGAGGAAAAGTGTGAAAGGAGCCACATGTCGCAAACAAATAGTTATTGAGATATAAGCTGTTAAAGTTCTTGCAAAATTGGATTGCGTAGAATTGTATGTACATGTAGACAAAAGCCTACTGCTACAGTCCACACGACAAAATTTAAAGGGACATTCGTCGCTAAGCCCGTACCAAGTGATCGTCTCCCTGCCCATTCACAAATTTGAAGTAGCAAAATATGAAAAAATACCTTATATCCATTGTTACACATAAGAATATTAATCCTACATTATAAAATACTAATGTCAAGTATAGGTACTTACAAATTTTTCAGAATCTTCTGTTCCTCCATCGGATCAAGTGAACACTGCCACTGGACACTACACAACACATTATCCAAAATCGTGACAGCGAACGGGAAGTAGTTACTCCGACCACGGGCAAAATAGTACTGCCGTTTTTCATGAATGGTTAAGGGTAGATTTTGGTGGGGAAATGTTGCGTTTATTAATTGGACGGGGGTATGTCGGAAGGACTTTAGGCTGAGAAGTGGGGAAACTGTCAAAGAAATTCCTTTTGGCATTGTCTACGGTCATTAATGACGTGATTTATGAGGGTAGTCCGCTCGTCGATTTGATAGGTCCATCGCTCGTGTTGTCACACGTTTTTTTGCTTGCTATAACGTCCTTGTTATTATAACGTACAGGTATATCGCCTAATCCGCTGGAGGAACGGTTAGGTACGGTAACATTTTATAATACAGGATTAATATTCTTACAACAATAGATATAAGGTATTCTTTCATATTTTGCAACTTCAAATTTATAGGCCCAATGACGAATGTCCCTTTAAATTTCGTTCGTCTCGAGGCACGGTCGGGTGGACTGTAATAGTACGCTTTTGTCTATACGTATAAATCCACGCAATCAAATTTTGCAAAAACTTTAACAGCTTATATCTCAATACCTATTTGTTTGCGACAAGTGGCTTCCTTCAAACTTTTTCTCTTCTGGATGAGTGGAAGTTGTTGATGTAAAAACAAACTTTAACAAGAATTTTCTTTGTTATAAATAGACTGTGGATCTTTATGCAAAATAAAAAATGTTTGCATTGATTGCATTGATACGGGAGCCAAGTAAAAATGTCTTTCTTCTTTTAATTTTCCTATTCAGCTGAAATTAATATACTGGTGGCTTTAAATCTTTTTAATATGTCCACTATTAATTGTACGTACCTCTTTTTGTCCTAAATAGATATAATCCGCAGTAGTTATAAACAATTTTCCGGAAAATTTCTCTTACAAATGTCCACCGATCCACAGAGGTGCAGATTCTTTTTATACACTCTATACATATAAAGGGTCAACAAAAAGCGATTCCGCCCTCCGAAAATCGACGGACAAGCAACAACGTGGTTCGACTTCTTTCGCGGGAATTCCTAGATCGTAGTAATAGGGTGGGTTGTCTCGGATTTCTGATCAGTGACGTATTAATATGTCCAGCGATACGCTCGTGTCCGCGACGTAACTCTGTCGAACCGATGGAAGCGCGGAAACGTGCAAAAAGCCGGCCGACCTTGTCCCACTTCCGTCGAAGCTTTGGGGAACGAGCTTACTTGTGTAAATGCTACACAACACATGCAGCAATCGCGGCCGGTGGCGCGTAGTCGAGCCGTTTCGTTATGTAATCGTTTCGTTATATACACCGGGTGTTTCAGAATTGTTGACGCTGCGGGTGGCAGCTGTTTCGATGTTCGAGAACGAGGTACATAGTCCCGACCCTCTCATTCGATCAGTACGAGTGGATCGCGGAAACTTTGTGAAATATGAATTCTGATACGAATTGCTCCACACTGTTTCGCTTCTACATCATTTCTCCACGCGATTCTCGCTTGTCTTTTCGTTGCTTCCGTTCAGCCCAATATGTTTTTCACACATGCAATTGTCTATTAATTTTAGACTGATTCTTTATGCAAAGTATTCTTTTCTCGATAACTTTTACAATTTATTTCTAATACAACAGAATCTTTAAATTCTCTAAATATTTCACTGTCTCGTGAAATATTCTTTTCACAAAGTACGCTGACTGTAAACTAGAATTTCTTAATTTTTCACATTTCAATAGTTCATGCATGCATCAGAAAATTGTTCAAGTCAATGGCACAATAATATTTCTACCAGAGAACAAACTAGAATAGAAATTACTTTTGTCATATATGGATCGGATATTTGATGGTGAACACAGCGTGCCCTGATCGTCCTTGATCCTAGCTTGATTTTGCCAATAAAAGCAGTTGGCTATGTAGCACGTTCTAGTGCCATAGCACAATATTTCCAAAAGCAACATTTCCCCGAGCAATTTCGGTTTGAACCGTTTAAAGAGGTCATACATGTCGATGCGGTGTTCACTAAAATATAAACACGTGCAGCCATTGTCGCATACGACATATAAGGTGTTGCTTCGAATATTCGTCCCAGGCGTTCCTTTTGGCTGCCTCGGGAAAGTAATTCCCTTCGGATCGAGTCGTTCGAGCAAAAGGAGGTAGTTTGAGGTGGTAAGAGAGACAGAGAGGGACGAACGTAAGAAGGAAGAATGAAAAGGAAATAGGAAGAGAGATGGAAAGAAAGCGAGAGGAACAGTGGCAAAGAGGAAACAGTGAAATTTCCTAGATTTCTTTAAAACAGCTACGCTCCTGCTGTATTTACGATCTGTGAGCGTGTGATTCCAAATGATTTGGCAATTTCCGCCGATGGAATTTCTGGTAGATTATGCTGCGTGGGAATCGATCTTTATCCGTGATCGACGATAAGCGTCGATCCCTTGCGCTGGCGAACGCGATTCACCTGTCGGCAGCGTTTCTTCCATATTTCAACAATAATTTGTTCGTTTCCTTGAATAATAAATTTCTTCGAGCTGTTTCTATTTTGATTATTACAGCGCGGTGGTCCATAAATTAATGAATTAGTAGTCGACGTAGAATACAAGTTAATAAAAGTGAAATCTGAACGAACATGAAAATGAGAGAAATTTGCAGGTTCATTAGAGATTCTGCTCCAGTATAAACCATTCGAAATGTCCAATTATATGGATTGGCCGGCACGAATAGAATCTCGCGAACACATTCCGACGCTTCTGGATCCATAAAAATCCGTTATGATCACGTTTTAATCAGTTTGTTCCCCAGAAAACCGGAGACTCGAGAAAAGATTCGCCGTGCGGAAAAAACGCGAAAGTGTTTCGACGATCCCGGTTATAATGAATTCCGCCGTTAGTTACACACACAGTTTCGGCGTGAATAAAAATTTCAGTGTTCAATTAAAAATAATTAATGGAAAAAAGCGACGTGGAGGGGGGGGGGGAGGCAGGAGTTTCGCGGGGCCGTTAATTAACGAAAACGTGAAAGCTGTCCTGGCAGCGTGTCAAACGGGCAATCGAATTCGCTCTCGGTGTCCGGTTGAATTTTTAATCTTGCCGGGTTTTAGAACGTAGCTGGTAATAATGCGGTGTGTGTGTGTGTGTGTGTGTGTGTCCCGTTGCGGTCAGTGCGTTGAAAGACAACATTTCGTTGTCGAACAACGAACGGTATGACGTTGTACACGCAGGATCGTTGCTCCGCAACTGGAAAAACCTGACGCGAAAAGGATCGATCGGCTCCGCTGGCTACTTCGATGCGTGTCCGCCTGTTAATATCGGCTTTGAATCGGCATGCAATCGGGTGAAAGTACTCCGTAATACGTATATTCTGGAAACACCTGTAAACGCGCGGAAACCTGCCGCCGCGCCGCCGCTCCGGTAATGCCAGCAACCGGGTTTAGTGACCCTTCACTCGGTGCCGGCTGATTATTATGATTAGCCATTCAACCACCCTCTCGCTATGCAGATTACGATAGTGATTTGCCTGTCGGGGAGGTTCCCTTGCTCGATACTCTTTCGGCAACGCTGGAACAAGCTCGCTCATTATGGGAAACGTTCCAGTGGTTCATTAACGGGATACGGCTAGTTAACAATCTGAAAAAATCGTGATTTATACAAAATGCGTGGACCTAGTTTTAAAAGCACACATGTGTATTGTAGAACTAGTCACACCCGTCCCTCAATTTACTCGAATATCCGTTCCACATGGACATTGAATCTGTAAACTTGATAAGGTTCCAGAGGCCACACTACTCCTAATGAATATTCCTTTATGTCGATCGTAGATAGTGCAAATAAATAATTTTGTTAAACAATTACTATAGCTTACAGAATTTTACAGACGCAAAATTTCTCTTGGAAATGGTCCGCATTTGAATCGAAACGTCGAAAACAATTTAAGTTGCAAATTGCTTAGCGAGTAACATTTGAAATCGGAAAGAAATCACAGAAATCATTGAATTGTTTATTTACTACTCCTTATGTTTTCGTTCCTTTCCTCGTAAATTTAGGTAAAAGTGCCGCGTAAATTGAGGGAAGAGTGTAATAACTAGACTGCGGATCTTTATGAAAAATAAAAATTTTCTTCTTCGATTAAAAGACACAGGAACGCTATAAAAATTTATTTCCAACTCTTACAATTTTAATATATTGAAAATAACATATGGACATTGTTAAAGTGTCTTAATGTTTTTACTGTTTAAAATTACACCCACCAATTTTTGTCGTAAATGCATAAAATCCGCAGTCTAGTAATTACATATATGCAAACTAATTCTTCATTGACCTGCAATCACGTTGCAACTATTACAAGCCACTTGCTGATGTTAGACACGTGATCCCAATTATTAGTGTTAACAGATCAGGAGAAAAAGAGAGTTACCCTCTCCGTAACGGATTAGTCACGTGACCGGGCCGTGGAGGCGGCGCGGGGAATAGCGTCGTAGAAGGGGAACGGTAGAGTGGGGAGCCAAATATTAATCTGGTGATCCTGCGTGCACCATCGCGTCGATATATTTACCATTGCAATGGTTTGACATAAAGGAATAAATCGAGTTGATTAAACGAAAGATCCCATTGAACGAGGTTGTGAAATTCACTACCAGTGAAATTGAATATTGAAGACGGTGAACGATTTGTCCGCGATCAGATCAATGCCAGTAAATTACCATAGAATCGATCTATTCGCGAATCCGTCTTCGAGCGATACTCGCAGAAAGCAGCTGTCTGCAATGTATAATGCATTCGTATTACTTCTGGAGATCATCGAATTGATTTCGAAAATCCGCGAAACAATTCCGCGACGCGTTGCGCGCTCCCCAGATCGCATCGACACGATGATCGCGGCCCTGAATAAATTGAGATTAAGATCTTTGCCTTCTCGGTGAGACACGAGCTTCCTCCAACATCGACTCGGCTACGTTGCCAGTTATCGTCTCTCGATCTTTTCCCTTTCGCAGTCGGAAACAATGTTTTACGGCGGCGTCCAGTTCGCGCGGGCTAATTAGTTGGCCTGGCCTCCGCGGACTGGATTCAACGGGATCCGCTTGAAATACGAATCCCCCGTTTTGCACGTACACGCGAATAAAACACCGCCGCGGCTTTTCAGACGGACAGACATATTTCTGCGGCGACGCACCTCGTTCTACCTGTTCTTGCCAACGGTTGATCCTCGTACTTCACCGTTTTGCGACATTAACGCCGCTAACTGAGGCAGTTTCGCACTAACGAGGACAATTCCTCGTGATAAACTTCGTCGAATTTCCAGATTTCACCGTTTCACTTGTTGATATAATATTTTCTGTTGTTCATCGGAAGTTATTAAATATTATTCGCTATCGTTATCGTGAATTTTACTCATTCCATTCCTTTTACTCGATATGACAAAAACGAGTGATGAAATGTAATAAATTTTTAAATGTTTTCGGCGCTACGGTTCGATCCTTGTTACGAAACAAAGCAGTTTTGCTAATTTATTCAAACATTCAAACATCGTACAGACGCAATTTCACATAATTAATCTTGAAAAAGATCCAAACATAGGATCGAAACGTTGATAATGTTTGAATAAATTAGCAAAACTGCTTTGTTTCGTAACAAGGACCGAACCGTAGCGCCGAAAACATTTAAAAATTTATTGCCAATACATACGATCGATAACGACAAAACACATTTACGATGAAATGTAAAACGGTAACTTAATTAACCTAATTAACGATTACGAAGAGGAAAGTTTAGCAAATGTAAGGAAGGCAGACAATTGCAGAGGAATTGAAGTAGCCGAAATAAAAAGTTCAAGAGTGCATCAGCATGCTCTAGATTGATTTGGGACAATAAAATTCATAAAGAACAGCAACTCTTTTTGCACACAGAACGAGAATCGAATCTCCAACGTGTCCAGACAGCTTACGTGCGCAAATTACAGTGTTCAAAGCATAAGCTGTCACGAGACAAGCCGTGGATGCGTTTCGCGGATAACTGTCCGACCTTTCGAACGGTTCCCGAACGACAAGAAAAATTTGATTACGTTGCTTCGAGTTACGGCATTCGTGCCGAGCCATTCGAATCCGCGCGATAGATATTAGAAGGGAAAATTCGTGTTATCGAACCGAGTCGATATTTTTCAGAAAACGGCCGCGAAATATAAATTGCACGCTTGTTGTCGCTCGTGTCAGACAGTTGTCGACATTTTCAATGAAATATGTGTAGCGTGCACGTATGTGTCTGCACGCGTGATTGAGTAAGCCGTGTGCGACTTAATTGTACAATGTCCGATCCGGTACCTGTAAAATCGGTTTCGTAAGACTGATAGTGCGAACAAAAAGTAGTGCACCTACTAAAACTTGCTATAATTTCTTTGCTGTCACGTCTACTCGTTGCAACACAGTAAAGAAATCCAGACAAGGACAATAACCTTTCACGTTTTCAAGCAGGTTTTATTCACAGATTTAATATGATGAAAATATTACATCGACGTCCATCAATTACGTTACATTTGTCTTCTGCTTTGAACTGTTTCTACTAATTTTTGTCAGAAGCGTAATAAAATCCGCAGTATTCTATCCAGAGTTCTTCAATTCTGAAATTCTTGCGCTGCGAACTTCTTCAATTAAAAGTTCCATAAATTGTTCCCGAAGAATGAATGTCTCTTATGTTTTGAACAAAAAATTAAAACGACTTCGAAAAAATGCACTAAAAAGTATGAAATAATTTCCATTTAATTTATGCGAATACACACGAACTTAAATGCAATACAATCTTTTCGGAGGCGGCGCAAAATTGAAAATTTTCCAAATGACAGATATTGCTGATTATGATTTCATTGGAATATGATGGACTTGGAAATCAGTAGGTGGGAAGAGAAGATACATTAATATGTAAAAGCATGTAGAAGTATTGAAGGATCTTCGTAATTTCCAGTGTTGAAAATTTTCAATTTTGCACTGTCTGCGAAAAGATTGTATTGTATTTAAGTTCGTGTGTATTCACATAAATTAAATGGAAATTATTTCATACCTTTTAGTGCGTTCTTACCAAGTCGGTTTAATTTTTTTTAATAAAATTTTTGTTATTTCACACTTTTTAGTGGAACGAGCAGAATCTGTAGAACACCGTAGGATGGTTTTTCGGTCTTATTGGTTACTTGTAATAAAAACCGCAAAGAATGAAAAAATGCAAAATTTGTTTTCAAGGGACCAATCAGGAGACATACCCAACAAAATGCAGAAGGAACATACATAGAAAAAGAAGGCGAAAAAAGGCACATACAGATCGAATTGAGTAACCTCCTCCTTTTTCGAAGTCGGTTGAAAAGGAAACTGTTTGGTGCCGATACTGTAGCGAATGCTCGTACACGGGGAATTGAAAAGTTTGAAAAGAGAGCACACAGGGTCGTACAGCTCGGGAGCATTTTGGTAGGCAGGAAAAGTTACTTTCAAGTTCCGCCTCTCGAAAATGATGGAATTCATGGGTGCAAGTTTCAATGTGTCACTCGACGAGCCTGCTTTCCGCTTTATGAGCTTCCAGCGCGATAGGATAGCGAAATTAAACCGACTAATATGCAAATTTAACTAAGAGCCCTTTCACTTGCATCTTGCCCCGTATTTTTCAGTTGCCGCGCAAAGCACGCGCTTTCGTAGTAAGTTTCTGCGTGCGCGCGTTGTGTGGGCGTGTCTGAGCAATTGCGATTCGACATTGTTCCGCAATATGAATTGAACAGAAATATGGAAAAATATGACAGAAATATGTGAAGAAGTGAATCGTTAAGATGATAATAAAAATGTGTATGAAATTAAAACGCTTTTTCAATTTCTGGTGTAGAAAACAGTAAAAACGTTTCATTTAACACTAGGTTTACGTCATTTTGACGGGTTCTAATATTTTTAATTTGCGATTAGTAAAACTGTAAACATACTTTCCTGAGGAATCATTTACCATTTTTTTGGGTATATATTGGGTTGGCAAATAAGTTCGTTCGGTTTTTGTGATTTATTCCACTCTAAAAAACCGAACGAACTTATTTGCCAACCCAATATATACCAAAAAGAAATAAATTTGGTAAATGATTCCTCAGGAAAGCAGCTTGACAGTTTTAGTAATCGCAAATTAAAAATATTGGAACCCGTCAAAATGACGTAAACCTAGTGTTAAATGAAACGTTTTTGCCAACCCAATAATATTGGGAAAAAAATTGGATAGACACATTCTTGTTACGTTTATAAAATACTATGAAATAGTTATTTCTAGAGCTCCGTAAACCTGGTGTTAATAATATTAAAACCGACATTTGATGCATTGGATAAATTGAACGACGTGTTTTTCATGATATTGTTACAGGATGTCAATTCTATCCTGTAGGAGAGTACCTAAAGTTCGTGAGAGTACCAGAGAACCTCGCGAAGGGAACGGAGATCCTGTCGCTGGAGGCTCATCCAAGAAATCACATCTCGATTATGCCAGTCGACAGAGTAAGTACTCGTTAAACATACAACAGTGACGTACTCGCATTTCTTCGCGTTAATTAAGCAGCGTAACCATCCACGTGTGTAATCAGTTAAATTCCTGTGTGCGATTTCAAGATCATGCGATTCTCGTTCTCCTAATTTCTCGAGCAATTATTAAATATTCCGAGTGAACAATCACCTGGAGATCTAGCCGCATAATCGTTGAAAAGGATGCCGCACCGTTAACACGATTCGCATTTAATTAACTTAATTAACAGATTTCGTGTGTCCGATTACACCATCGGAGAAAGTGAAGACAGTGTCGTGTTATGGTTTAGAGGATTCGGAAGTTAAATCTTTCTGTCCGCTTCACCGAAAGTGACGTAACTTCGAGATGATCGCGTGCGCGAAAGTATGCGAGATCTTGTGGCAAATGAGAACTATTTCACAATGAAAAGAAAAAGAAAAACTGCAGAATAATACAGACTGCATAATACTGTAGTTAATAAGCGTTTACAAGACACTTATCCGGATAAGTGGGAATCAACTGTGTCTGACCAATTAACTGAAATGAAAATT
This sequence comes from Lasioglossum oenotherae, assembly GCA_028455765.1. Taxonomy (NCBI): domain Eukaryota; kingdom Metazoa; phylum Arthropoda; class Insecta; order Hymenoptera; family Halictidae; genus Lasioglossum; species Lasioglossum oenotherae. The sequence goes on from CM052288.1 coordinate 9,538,790, forward strand.
CCGATGAATAACCATGAGCATTATCGTAATAAATGTCGTTATGAATTAAGTTTAACATAGATTGAGATTCGGACTATTTTCACGAGGGAAGTCGATTACCGTTTGTAAATAATTTATCGCCCGATTCGGAAACTCATTAAATACTATCAGGGAAACGCAATCAATTATGCAGAAACTGCCTACACGTTTAATGGAAATGATCAGCTGCAGTTTCGCGCAGAAAAATTCAAACAAATGTTAACTTCGAATGGCTGCTATTGTAGTACAGCAACAGCTGTGAACAATTTTGATTTTGCAGTTTAGTTATATTTCTCTCGGTGATAGTTCTAAAAGCGTTAGCTCCGGACCGGAAGAGAATCGTGGACGACTTCGCGCCGAGTGGCCAGCTGTTAGGGATCGTTTAGTCGTCGGTGCACGTATTGCAGTTCGAGAAAAGGAACCTCACTGTTGCGCGAGAAAAAAAGTGTTTCTAGCGTAGAAAACAATTCCCGAGGAGTACCGTGTTTACCGTTGAACAGCGACCATAAATGAACCTCGGGCAAAATGATCGTTCTAAAGTATCCTGCGGTACCGTTGCCCATATGACATAGCGTAACCGAGTTGTAACTGTTGCAGGACGAGGATGCTCGTTTCTTCGCCTACAAACAAACGAACAAGACGCACGTGTCTCTGGTGCTGGCCCAGTCCTTGGAGGATCTCGTGGACACGGAGTCACCTAGAAATCTGCTCAAGTTCCGCGTGGTCTGCGACTACAACGACGGCAGCGACTCCTTGGTAAATTATAGAAAGTAGATCTAGCGCGTAATCGATTTGCTCGTCGATTTTATTAATTCGCGATACCGCCGCGTGCCATCTGCCTTAACGGGATAGATAATGAATACTGATTCGTCCGTGAAGTGCTTGAAACGTGTTCTTTGCACACCCGTGGAGTCCAGCGAATTTATCACATGTTCACAAACGTCACTTCAGATCAAAACAACATATAATTTAATAGATTTGTCCGCGATACGTCTAAAACAAGGATTTCTTGCTGTCCGAAGGGGTTCAGCAAGTTTTTACCGCGTTGACTGTTGCGTCAATGTTCATTCAAGTCGAGATCAAGTTTGTTACAAGTAGACAACGGATTTTCCGCGTTTATGAGAAAAATGAGTAGGTATACATTAAGATATTAAAAACATTAGCGAATTGAACACATTAGGAGAGAAAATAAATTTCCATGTCGCTCCGGTTCGTTGGAATTCCAGTAGGAAATTTGTACTTTGCGTAAAGATCCGCTGTCTAATTACAAGAATAATTTTTGTGTGTTCATTCTTATCAGATTCCACTTAAAATTTGACTTTCAAGTCGGGCAAAACATTTTGACTACGATGTAGGATTTTTTATTGATTGATTTTCTTCCATGTTTTGTCGGTATTCGGACCACTGTCCGACAGCGGCACGAGCCAAAGCGCAATGACGTCTTTTTCGTCGGCGAATAAAAATCGCGATCGGCGCCGTAACGGTCTTGCCGATCCGCGGCATTCCTTCGAAATAGTTGCATAAACGCTGATTAACGCGTTACAGAACTATAAAACCGGTAGCGTAGGCTCGACTGTATCGCGACCGGTATACCTACACGCTCCAATTATCGCGGCTCGCACGGGGAAAGAACCAGATCTCTGGAGGAAAAGTGGAATAGGTTTGGGAACTTTTGCGCCAGCCAGCGGAACGACGTGTGTGTGTTTCAAAATTTTTAATGGTGCTTCCAAGAGAACGAGCCGCTCGGAACCGCTACTTTCCATACTTACAAAAATTATACGCGATCACTCCACCGTTATAGTTTGTAATTATGCATATACCGGACACGGAAACCCGACATTGAAATCACCGCTGAACTTCTCGATGACGCCTAATTATATTAGCCGCGTTTAAACATCCCTATTCATCGGTTATAGTAATTACTAGACAGCGGATCTTCATCCAAAAGAAAAATTTTCGACCTGAATTCTAACAAACTGGAGTGAAATGAAAATTTATTTTCTTTCGTAATATTAAAATTCTACTGTTTTAAATTACACCTACCGATTTTTGTCATAAATGCATCAAATCCGCTGTCCAGTAATTACAAGGTGAACAGCTACTGTCAGAGATTCTCGAAGTATCCTGTACCTGATTTCGAATGGAATTCAGATGCAAGGATTCTATGCGTTACAGTTGTAATAATTGCTTGGGCCTGGCCCCGGAGAACAGGCTTTCAGCAAATGGACCGCGGTTTCGCGAAAGTACGTAATAAAAACTGCAGAACTGTAGACGGAGTTTTCTTGCGTTAATACAATCCCGGAGGATAAATCTGAAGTGAGACTGTTATGCGTCCCCGTCTCGTCGGTGATATTAAATGTTGAAGAGAGGGAGATGAACAGAAGGGAAGAGGATAACTGAGAGAACGGAAGTGCGGGAAGCAGAGGAATATTAAAATCAATCCTCTCTACTGAGCTATGCAAACAGGGTTTCTGGAAAGGACATCATAAAGTCGCGGAAAGTTTTCGAGCCTGTTCTACGAATATTGTTTCAACCTTTCATCTTTTATGCCCGCGGTGCATCAACTTCCTTCATTTTATTTCGTGCTCGCGTTTTGTCTTCAAATCTTGATCGTCATCATTTCAATATTGATTATTATTAGACTGCGGATCTTTATGCAAGATAAACAATGTTTGCATTGATTGCAAGGCACAGAAGCCAAATGAAAATTTCTTTCTTATTAAGGTCCACTGTTTTAAACTGTACGTACCTATTTTTGCCATAAATCCATCAAATACGCAGTCTACTTATCATATTTCGACACTTGATCTTGATTATCCTGATCACGCTGCTGGCAACCACGTAATTCCCTTTTTATGGAATAGCAGCTAGATTACTTAATATTCTCGCCGAAGCAAATGTTAGGTGACATTTCGTTTAATATGATTCATGTGCAACGATCTCACAGTTTCTCCGCGATAGGTCGTCTGATTTTCTACTTTCATTTTTATTGATAAACCAGGGTAGCTTGTCGCTAACTAAAATTCTGGAAAAGAGGCGAACGAGATTATCTCGGGAGAAAATAGTTGGAACATACATATGAAACGCCACCGCATACAGTGACTTCCATGAATATTCGGACGAATTACGGGAAAAGCATTTATTTGAGGAAATAAATGAAATAACGATGAAATAATGATTTAGAGAAAGTGTACGGGTAAATTCTGCGCGAAATACTCGCGGTAATCAGTAATGCAAAAATGTCATTAACTCGCTCACGCTAGGCTGCAGTTTCTAACACCGACTATATTTAAACGAAACTGAAACGTCGTGCACGTACACGCTCATTGTCACGGGAACGTTACGTGAGGTCATTAGCGAGGTGTGTAGCAGGAAACAGTGGCTTAAAAGATGCTGAAAATTGTATATTTTCTCTTTTTATTCCGGAAATATTTTCTCCGGTTATATGTCCCCGCAGCTTTCTTCTTTTACCATGTCTACCGTTCCAATTTGTTTTTATACTATCCTTCACTTTATTTGCATTTCCATACATCGCAGGTGTTCACCGCAGCGAGCTGTGTTTATAATTGACGACACCATTATAATCCCGGCTATGCAACGTGTTATTTTTTTTTTTTATAGCACATTCGGAAGTGTTTGAAATCTTTCTTAAACGTTATTTGTCTTGGACATGAATTAAAATAAAAATTTCTGCCACGTTCATTTTCTCTGATAAAAATTATAGAAGCTTTCGTTTTCTTTCTAGGAAAAGATCTGTAGAAAACTGAATGTATTTCTTTGAATGTTTATTTCGAATAAAAATCCGTAGTCGATTTCGGCAGATTTTAATTATGTCACGCTTCACCCGAACGGAGTTGTGGAACATGGAATTCCCTGTAATTCCCGTGGGAATTGTCTGCGGGATCAGACGGTTCTCCGGGGTACTATATTTTCGAAGCACGCAGCACATCTAATATACTAATACTTATGCTTGTAGGTGACATCGCACCTGTCAGTGACGGTCTACGTGGAGGACATAAACGATCATGCTCCGCAATTTGTCGATGCGCCTTATCACGTAACCGTGGACGAGCTTACGCCAGTTGGTGAGATATATACCGCATACGAACTAGTTTTACGCTGAACTGTGCTTCGAGATGCTTTATTTCCAAGAAAAATGAATTTCTATCTGCTTGGCAAGGTATTAATCATCGTTTGAACCCATTGTGCTCGCAATCTTGTGAAAAATTTGCAAAACATTTTCATTGTTTTGACGTACGTCACGAAGCAACACTTTGTTTTACTTTTCTAAGTTTCCACGGTGAATCATAAATATATTAGTTGGACAAGCATTTATCTTTAGAACTAATATAGCTGTCCAAAGTTCATCAATAAAGTTACTATCGTATCAATGCGGCTATACAAAGGAATCGCAAAGCAAGATTTTAAACCTCGAACAGACACTTTCTGACCAATTACTTCTCACAAACACTGTCATTTCCACATTCTTCGTCGTTTTTCCTTAACAAAGATCTCCAACTTTAACACGATCGAATCGATCGAACTGTAACACGATTATTCATAAGAAATCACAATCATTTCTTCACATTTTGTCCAACGACTCGTCACAACCCTAATCATTTCCAAACCCTACGTCGTTTTTCCTTAACAAAAATCTCCAATTTTAACACAATCATGTTATCCTCCAATTACCTCGAATCGATCGAAAACATGATTATTTATAAGAAATCACGATCATTTCTTCACATTTTGTCCAACGACTCGTCACAACCCTAATCATTTCCAAATCCTTCGTCGTTTTTCCTTACCAAAAATCTCCAACTTTAACACAATCATGTTATCCTCCAATTACCTCGAATCGATCGAAAACATGATTATTTATAAGAAATCACGATCATTTCTTCACATTTTGTCCAACGACTCGTCACAACCCTAATCATTTCCAAATCCTTCGTCGTTTTTCCTTACCAAAAATCTCCAACTTTAACAAAATCATGTAATCCTCCAATTACCTCGAATCGATCGAACTGTAACGTGATTATTCATAAGAAATCACGATCCTTTCTTCACATTTTGCCAACGACTTGCCAGAATCCCAATCATTTCCAAATCCTTTATCGTTTTTCCTGAACAAAAATCTCTAACTAGAACACACGATCGATCTGTAACATAATCGAGCAGAAGAAAATCCCTAAGAAACCTGTCCGATTGTTTCGTCGTGCAACTGAATCGACCGGAACGTTGCACGGCCAATTGGCTCCTTGGAAAGTGCAATATTGGTTACGTTGCACCAAAATTCGTGTGTCTAATCGCAGGTGTGACGATATTTCGTGGGATTCACGCGGTGGACGGTGACAAGCCGAACACGCCGAACAGCGACGTGCACTATGCGATAGTGAAAGGCAACGAGCAGGGGAAATTTTCACTAGAATCCGGCCACAGAACCGCTCTCATACTCCGTAAACCGGTGGACTACGACAACGGTGATCGCGAGTTCACGCTGGTCATCGCGGCCACGGTGAGTAGACGATGTTACACATGCACCGCGGGCTAGAACATCGTAGAAAACCGTAGGTGAAAGTCCTCCGACGTCGATATTACCACGATTATTTCTCGTTACGACCGGCCTCATTGTCAAATCCTCTGCCTCGTATGTTACAGGACCGCGGCATTCCTTCCAGGACCACGAACACCACCGTCAAAATCACGATCGTCGACAATGACGATCTCGATCCGAAGTTCTCGCGCGATGTGTACAAGGCGAAGATCCACGAGTTCTACCCTATGCCGGTAAATATCTGATTTTACGCGTTTTTAACATTCTTACTCTCGTTGTTAAATACAATGAAGATGCACAGAAAAATTTCTTGTAAAAGTCTCGTTTTGGAACAGGAGAAATAGAAATTGTCCGATAGAAGTTATTTCAAAAGAAAATAATTAACACTAAACCTACCAGTGCCGGTAACAAGTGACCGGTTTGGTATTTTTCATTTCATAATTATTGAAATTACGAAGTTGCTTACGTAGAAATTGATTCGATAAAATTCTGTATCCAATTCTGTATACATTGTTGCAAAAACTGCAGAAAATCTAAATAAATAGAGCCTCGTCATTTTTGAAAACCAAAACATGTTAATCGCTTTTATGTAGGTTTAGTGTTAAAATTGTCTGATAGAATTTATTTTAGGAGAATGATTAATGTCACAACGTATGTTTGTCGGCGGAATAAATTCCCTGACCGATTCGTGCAAGGAGCCCAGCAAGCCCAGTTTACAGAGATTGTAGGTGTACAGAGGTTATTTCACATCCGTGACGCGTTTATAATCGATGAGTTGAAATCGCCGGAAAAGTCGCGCGTATTTTCACACATTCAAACTGGAACGCATTAATCCGACTTTCTACATATAGGACAGTACCAGAACCTGTTAACGTAGATTTCCACGTATCTATTAGGTCACAGGTGATAACCTTAGATGCTGTTCTACATCACTTTGCAATTTAAAATTGAACAATTTCGACATCTTGCCGTGACATATGGCTCTCAATTAATTGCTTGCAGCTTAGAAACTGTATACGGGCTTCCGCGGGACGTGTCGCTCGTGAAGTAAGTAATTACCATTGGTGCATCCATCATTCTAACTCGATTCGAGCTAATCTCTTACTAAAAGTCGTACTGGATATTTCGAATGATTCATTCGACGAGGACAACTCTTAATTGGAAAACAGTTTACAAGTTATATGAGTTTCAGAATATTTTTAAATCAATTAATTAATTAAATTTTAATAGATTCGAAGAAAGATATGTATAAATACGAAGAAATATCATCATTGAAATTTTTCACTGTTTTGACTTACGATAAGTATTTTTCTGAAATCTTAAGTATGGAAGATTGATTTCTAAAAAAGGAACAGTACCTTGCAGTCGTCTTGGTACATTAAAAATGCTAGTAAGAAATCAGGATGTAAAATGCCAGTAATAAAACATTTACAAGAGCGATCCAAGAAATCTGCAGCAGGTAGTTATACGACCGAGAGAGATGCACGAAGATCACCAGAAAATATTATAGCAGCGTTAGAGTCTCGGAAGATTAACCATACGAGTCCGTATAAATCCAAAGTGATCGGTGCAGGAAAATCGCTGGAAAATCGGCGCTCGACGCGTTACATTGCGGCTTCGACGCGCGCCAGAATGCATTCTGGGCATCGTTCGGTCGAATCCTCGAACGTAATCGGGCTGAATAAATTTCAGGGAACGACTCCGCGACGAGTATCGTTCGAAAGTCGAACGTACTGTATGCACCGTCTGTGATAAATATCGCTGCGAACAGTATCGCGCGATCATGTTTTCCTACGGAACGAAATTTATACCTCAAGGTTCCCGCGGAAGAAAGTATTAACCTCTGACATTACCGCCTTTAGTGCGATGTGGCACAGCCTAGATCACAGGCGTCGTCGCGCGGACACACAAACGACTAAACCCGTCGCGACCAACTACTCCCTTAATGGCACAGAAAAACGCGTTATTGAACTTCCCAGACGAATTGTCAGCAAGAGAGAAAGAGAGAGAAGCGGGGAAAATCGACTGTGAAAGTCGCGCGTGGGCATCGTACACTTCTAGAAAAAATCCGCGGGAAAAATATTTCAAACGAACCCTACTCTGTTTCTATCGTGGCCTTCTGTTTAGAGGAATTTAGGCTGACGCGCAGAGTGACTTCCATTAATATTCGGACGCTCTAAAATATGAAACAACGATAACTTTTTTAATATTGGAAGTTACAGCAATTATAATAGTTTAATGCAGGTTGTGAGAAGAAATTTTGTCAAAAATTCCAATTGGTCGGAATTGTATTTTTCGAAGGATTCAATATTTGTCGGCAATGGCGACCATCCATCTCGAGAATAAATTCTTATTTGTTAATTATCCGTAAAAAGAATTTCAGGAAGCAGCACATTTTTAGATACATGGCTGGGAACGTGTTAGAGACGACTTTGACTGATTTTTGCTCTGATCCTGCGAGATTTGAAAAACGTTTCGGAAAATATTTATTTCTAAGGACAGAATATAAAAAATTGATGTCGCGGAGAAGTCGTGAATGAGGGGAACGACGCGACGCGCCTCGATGACTGCGTAGAAAGTTCCCGGGTTCGTTCGTTCCGTAATATGCGAGTACCAACAATGATCATCCACATTGACGCGGTCATTGCTGCGGGTATTCCCGATATAAACGGCAAAGAGTGGTCGTCTCGCGATTGCGTAATAGATTAATCTCTGCCGGTGCTTAATTACAACTGATTCGGCACGGATTTACTATGATATTTTCCAACTATGTCGTTGGAAGGTGTTTACGGTATTTCGACATCGCGCTGCGAACGTAATTACTGCCGACGTATTTCTTTTAGAAATATTTGTTTTGTACCAGAACTAATTTGACAAGGAAAACGCAATTTGATGTTTCAATGAATTAATTTCAGAAATTAATACAACAAGCCTAAGTTTTTTGATAAAATATTAAATTATACCGACAGCGTTTCAATAAGATTGAATTTTCATTGTGGCATAATTGTTTTCTGAACGTTCAATGCGGTTTTCTTCGACGATATTTCCATCGGGTTATGACCGCTCTACATTTCGAACCAGAAAAAAAGAAAGCTGCAATATCAATTGGAAATCTAAGATTTACCATGCAGACATTCATGGAATGTTTTTGTGCAAAATAATTATGTTGGTCTTCGCTACCAGAAAATCTTTAACGACAGAACTGAAGCGTGACGGACTTTCTAAGTTCTAACGCAGGTCTACGTCAATACTGCTCGGTTTTGTATGAAATGGCTGGAAACACTTTATGTTTACATTAACAGGGCCTACGAGATTCATATTCGAACAGAATCTAGATGTATGATATTATTCCCGTGTCGACCAACTTTTTAAGCAATAGTACAAGTAATAAAGTTAATCCCACAGGTAAGTACGTGGTTCAATCATGTTGAAAACTGATGAAAAACAAAGGTTTCCACACCGTGGTGCATAAGAATAATAGTACAAGTAGTATTACAAAATGTGCAAAAAAGTGATACTTACGAGCCAATGGAAACTAGCGCGAATACAGAGAAATCGAAAATGATGAAATCTATCAGTTCGTTGCCCTTTCTTCGCGAATTGTTTTATCACGTACATATTGCATTTACTTAAAAATCCTGCAGCAAATAATGGTACTTCAGCCTCCACACGGCATCAGGAGCGCAAGCATTAATTATTTCCTCGTCAAAATACCCAGAATTCCTGAAACCCTCCGCACGCGTTTCACCTGGCAAAAATCTTCAAGGTCACGTCTGTTTCGCAGGAGTACCCGATCTTCACGCAGATTAACTTCAGCACGCCAATCCAAGCAACGGACTGCGACATGGACATCAACGTGCCGGTCCGTTACGACATAATCTCGGGGAACGAGCGTGGCTTCTTTCATCTGGACCCGAAGAACGGGACGTTGTTCCTGAAACGAGCGATCGACCTGGATGCGGAGAAGAACCTCCCCTCGAACACCTTCACCTTGCAGATCCACGCGTCCCAAGTGGACAACCCGTTAAAAACAGCTGTAGCTAGAGCCGAGATAGAAGTGCTGGATCTGAACGACAATCTCCCAGAATTCGAGGTCGATCTGTACAACATCAGCATCGTGGAGAACCTGCCTAATGGTTTCAGTGTTTTGCAAGTGGTCGCGCGCGACAGAGACCAAGGGGAGAACGGACAGTTCGATTATGAATTAAGGGACCCTTCGGGTGCGTTTTCAGTGGATCCGAAATCCGGTTGGCTAACGGTGAAGGATCAATCGGTGCTGGATCGTGAGAAGCGAGATCATCTTCGTATGAAGGTGTTAGCCATCGAAAGGAAACCCAGCGTTGTCTTAGGGGTTGACTCTAGAAACTTGAATGGGTCTTCGGTGGAAGTTGAGGTCACTTTGCTGGATGCTAATGATAATAATCCTATCTTTCTACCTGGGAATCTGTACGAGATGGTTGCCAGGAGCGACAATAAGGTGGGCACTGTTTTGGGGCAAGTTCATGCTGTTGATGAGGATCTTGGGCCCAACGGTATGGTCAAGTATAGGCTACAGAAACCTGCGAACTCGACCACGAGGACACCACCTTTCCACGTGGACGAGATTACTGGCATGATTACCGTCGCGGAGAGTCCCATTCTTGAAGGGAGGCACGCCATCTTCGTGGAGGCTGCCGACCAGCCTGCTAACCCCAGCGAGAGGCGATTCTCCCTGGCTGTGGTCACCATTGACATCTTCAGATCGAACGGTGAGATGGATCTTCTAATCTTTTAAGTATCCATGAGCACCCCATGAGTACCCATTTACTGAATTTCTCTCCACAATTTGTTAATGTTCCTCTAAAAAGTATTTACAAAATTTCTCTGAACATGTCCATTCTTTACTCGCTAATATATTAATTTATAGTCTTGAGAATTTGTGCAAACATGTTAAATACAGAAGGACTAAGGGTTAATTTTAGGTTATTAACAGACGCAAAAAATGTATGATGCAGGATCTACTGCATTCATAAATTCCGCAAGTGAATTGTTCGCCCATCGACAGATCCGCGCGACATTTCGCGAGGCGAAAGTTAATAATTAAACAGCGTAACGAACCGTTCAACCGGTTGTCCTTCGAAGGTGCACGTTCCATGCGTCGGTTATCGGCGATGTTATCTTCTTCGACGCTCGTGCGCTCGTAGAAATATGACTTCTCGGCTGCAGAAATGTACATTTCGTATCTCCAGGGTATCCGTCAAACGTAACACGGATATTTTCCATACGTCGTCGGGAATCGTATCCCAAGACAACCGAAACGAAGAATGAAAGACTTGAAATATTCCCTTGCATCCCGTTTCGCCGTGTTACCGGAGCAGAAGCCCTCCATTGTTGTCGAGATGATTTTGATCGCGACGCAGAAAGGCGCCTCGATTTATTTCGACTTTCCTCGAAATGCGAACGCGACCGGATCTCTTTATTGCTCCTTATTTCAAACTGCAGGACCGGAGTCATTGGAACCAGACTTCGTGGGAGCCCCTTACGAATTTTGGGTCGGTGCCAATGTGCCAGTCGGCACGAGCGTCGGTCAAATCCGCTTAAACGACGCCGTAAAGACAAACGATTTGATCTATGATCTTCTGCACAGCTACGAAGAAGGAGGTGAGTCCCTACAATGGCTATTAATTAATTAACGCGCGCGCGCGGCGTCGTGATCCGACGGCTAAGTGAGACACATTGCTCCTCGGGATCAATCCGCACCCTTGAACTAGGAAATATTTCCGCAGAGACGCTCTGCGGAGAGTGTTCAGACACTTTCGTTGGTGCTATTCCGCGATTTATTTTACGGTTTTAGTAATTAGAACTTTCTTGTAGTTCGTAATTTCTTAAAAAAGGATTGTATGCCTATTACAGTAAGGAGCATAACTTAATTCCACACACTTTAAATCGGAACACAACTTTTTTATGAATGGACCAAACGACTTCAATTTCCCTGTAAGGCTAGAAGAATTAGTTCAGTAAATCACGTGTAATAAATAAGTTGGAAAAATGCATTTGGTCGGAATTGTGAAAAAAAATAGTAAAAATTGATTTTTACTACTTTTTCAGCTGGCCCAATAACGAAAATTAAAAAAATGTGTTTTGTCAACTGGTATAAATTATTAGTAGGTAAATTCATTTCTGGAGACTGTGAGACTAGAATTTGATTTCTGATATTAGAAGGGTGTTGTGATCGTTACGGTTTTCATTTGTCTTTGAATAAAAACATGAACAGAAAGACTTCCATTTAATACGTAATACATGCTACATACATACACGATGGAATTACAGTTCCGTTCGCCGTGGAGGAGCGCTCAGGAACGATTACGGTCGTCGAAGAGATCGAGCGATTCGACCAGTTCACGTACGATTTCGAGGCGGTCGTTACTGACGAGAGGGACCTAATGCTGATCACCAACGTCTCGATCCACGTGGTCGACCCTAACGATGAGAGGGGGATTTTCACGAGGTAAGTGAAACTACCGGCGGTAACGGTGTCTCGCAGTATATTTTAACGAGGTTCGAGTGAAACCCCCGGGGGCACAGATTGTTTCTCCTTGTAATTGGGGAATTAAGATCGATGCCGACGATAGCGCACGTTCGTGGGATCGTTTAGGCGAATTTTATGCTGGTTCACACATCTCTGGTCGCCGAAAAATCTTTCCTCCGATGTTATACAACCGTGTCGTATTAAATCGTTGCGGGTAGGATCTTCATGCATTTATAGTATGTGTACATTTTGAAGTACAACAAAACATTTATTGCGACGAACATTATATACGAACATGGACAGCAATCTGCAGCATTGTTAGAGCATGATACGATGAAGACTGACCATTGTGATCATTCAAATCTGTTTTTTATTACAAAGCACAATGCCGGAAAATTTCATTAAATTCAGTCAACGTTACAATCAGCTACAAACGTTTAATATAACAATAAATCTAAGGACTCTTACATCTTTCAATGTCTCTCGTTTCGTCCCGCATCAACCAATTTCGATAAAACTTTCACGATGCATATAATCGACACAGATGTACAAAATATATTTTTTAAAATTTTCTATACAATTCCGACCAACTGCATATTTCGAAGAAAATTTCTTTTCACATCTTCTCGCAAAAGTTCAAATGGCACGGTGCAATATTAAAAAAGTTACCGCTCTTTTAGGAGCGTCCGAATATCGATAGAAGTCACTGTGCGTCTTAAAGCAAGTGTAAACGAATCACTTTGAAGAGTGTATAAAGTGTACTCATCCGATTTATGGTCTCGTCGAGCGACTGTCTTGCGAAAGAGGGAAAAACACGTGTTTACTGGAAGAGTACCGAGTGGTAACTGCTAAGAAAGTGGTGTGTTCGGTTTGATAGCGCTGGGGGGGGGGGGGTTGTAAAACGGGTTCGAAAACAACGGAGATCCCGGCCAAGAGACGATTATTACAGAGAGAGAGAGAGAGAGAGAGAGAGAGAGGGAGAGGGTGAGGTGGAGAGAGCAATTGATAGGTTGGCCGGGACCGGTAAAGGTCAGGAGTTGAACGGCTCCGTGGGAGTTCTTTCTGTTTGCTTATCCAAAACTCGATGGCCGTTGATTGCAGGGGAACGACCACCGCCCCTCTGGTCTTCCACGCGAAGGAGAACGTCCCAGGCACGTACATCGGGCAAGTGCTTCCGCAGAATAGCACCACCGGCACGTCCACAACCGGCACCCGGTTTTTCATCGTTAATCAGCAAGATGTCCCCGATATCTCGATCACGGAGGACGGCGCTTTGTACGCGCCGCATGGCCTCGACCGCGAGACCAGGCAGAATTATAGCATCACCGTAATTGCGGAGAGCCACCGAGGGGTCGGAGTTTTCCAAGTAAGTTTTCCCCGTCGTCGGTAATTAACCCCTCGGCCCCGAGCCGACGCGACACACCGGGGTGCGTCGAACTCGTTCAACGCCACTCCGGGGAATTTTCTTTTCCGATTCAAAGCAAATTGATTGAGACGGCACGGCGGCCCCGCCTCTTTCCCCTTTGAGAATCGACCGATCAGCAAGCGCGCGAGGCCATGCTTTGTACTCGAAGCAATTTTAATTCGATAATCAAAAGACATTTCTTTCAACCCAGTTCATTTTTATTCTACGTAGGTAATCGTTTTTATATTGTGCACATCAAATTTTCTGAACCTGTTTTTTCGCACAACACAGTTGAGCTATTTACAATTTATAGAATACCCAAAAATTGGGGTAGCTCAAGCAATATTTTAAAAGGTCCTCCTTAAACACCCTAAACTCATGTTTTTTTTCCGTGGCCAGAGATTTATGGGAAAATTCAGAGTAAGAGAGACTTCTCTCTAATATACCGCAACCTAATATTGAAGTACCGTGTTTCCCTCATAAATTTGTTGCCATATACGTTCCTCCATCCATCATGTTCGACTTACAGACACGCATCTAAAATTCCGCAGCATGAAAATTCGATTTCTATATAATCTGCATAATTCTATTCTGAAGCGACCACATTCTTGTATATTTTCTCATAATCTCTTGTTCCCGCATACTCGGTAAACAAATTCTGCGAGACGGCAAAAATCGGACAGTGTATAAATGTTTACCATTCGAAATCCATGACCCAGTTTTTTTAAAAATTTGTTTTAAATGCTTTCATGTTTGAACTCTATCCCCGTTGTAACAAATTCGACGATGGGTGGTCAATACATCTTTGTGTGCGACGTGTTCGCAGAATTGGAGCGTTGTCGAGAGCTATTTATTAATTATTTTATTTCAAAATTTGAATGTGTCCAATGATGAAAATTCAAGCTGTAATCACCGGGTGATATTTTGTACGCAGAGAGCTGGTTGTCTCTGTGAAAAGTTCTGTATTCGTTTTTAAAGAAATTTCTGAAAACGTGTTGAATGTTTTAGGTGACAGTTATTGTCCTCGATGAGAACGATCATCCACCGGTGTTCACGTCGTCCTTATACGAAGGACGAATCCTCGAGAACAGCCCTCCCGGGACTAAAGTCAATTTGTCGACTCCTATCGCAGCCACGGACCAAGACGAAGGTATCAATCAAAACTTTGTCTTCAGTCTTCACGGTCAAGGCAGCGAGCTTTTCAGGATCCATCCCACAACTGGTTTAGTCTACTTCGAGGGAATCGATGAGCGCACACTCGACAGAGAAGCGAAAGCGAACTACACCTTCAAAATCGTCGCTACAGACAATGGTAAGCCTCTTTTCCTTCAACGATTCAGCGTAGCAAGGTTTTCATTGAACAATTCACTGTTTTAACACAATGTGATACTCTTTTAAGCCCCAGCGTTACAAGTTCCGCCGAGGACAGATAAAAAGTAAAGTTCTCGAAAGTAAAAGTTTTCGTTTGAATAGAACTTGTACAATGTGACAATGAAACTTTTCCTATAACCGGAACAGATACCTCGTTCATCAATATTGAACGAGTTCCCAATCATCGCGACAAATACTGAATCCTATTCGATGAATAGTATGTACTACGTACAAATGCTACGGTAGACTCGTATTACGCGATGAACAAAATTGTTTCTTCTCACGTTTAGGTCATTCCATGTCAAACCGATCACTTTTTGCAGGCACCATTTTGTTCTAAATGAAATATGTTGTAGTCCATGTGAAATTAGGCGGGTAAAAAGAATTTGTTTAAATTTTTCGACATTATAAAATTGATTGTCGTGGTTGAAAAAATTATTTTGTAATAGCCCAATCCTTTCCGAATAAAACAAAAAGAAATGTAGCTCAATCGGACAGATAGTTCCCGAGATAAAAATTCAAAAATTGGAAACTTTCAAGGTTTGCCATTTCTAAAAAAAATTCGAAACCGGCAAAATGATGACTTAAACCCCCCCTAATTTCTCACGAACTGCAACATATTTCATTTAGAACAAAATCGACGATGGTGTCTGCAAAAAAGTGATCGATTTGGCAGGGAATGACCCCTTTGCATTATCGAGAAAGTAGAAGGGGCGCATCCCGCACATAGTAGAGGATTCCTTGCAACCACAGTACGCGACTGCCGTTGTTCCAGGTGGTCTTACGTCGGAGTCCGAGCTGAGGATATCGGTGACGGACGTGAACGACAACGCTCCTAGCTTCATCAGAATGATCGTGCTGCCGGATCAGGCTGTGCGCGTTTCGAACGAGCCAGATACCGACTCGACCTTCGAGAGGAACGACGTGCTCGATACGAACGAGCACGTCACCGGAAGTCGGCCCCCTAGCAGCCGTCGATCACCTCTTCTTCTGGTGCCGGAAAACGCGACGATCGGTGCGCCGATAATACGGCTGTTCGCGGAGGACAAGGACGAGGGAGCGAACGCTGCGATAACGTACAGCCTGGGGAACGAGACGACATCCGGCGACGAGGCTGGTTCTCGACGATTCGATACTACCAGCCGGAGATATTTCCACCTGGACCCAAGATCGGCCGAGATATCGGTGGCCAGAAGTCTGCCAGCTGAAAGAAACATTCGTCTTCTGATCCTGGCCAAAGACAGCGCAGGATTGACAGACAACATCACGGTGAGGATCCACGTGGAGGACGTGAACGATCATCCACCCATCTTCGACAAATCCTGGTACACCTTCGACGTCTCCGAAGGCATCTACGTGGGCTACGCTGTTGGAACTGTTCGCGCTGTGGACTCTGACTTCGGAGCTAATGGAAATGTCACTTACGAACTGGTTTCTGGGAACGAGAACCTGGAGAATCCTCAGAATATATCGAGGACCTTCGATGTCGCACCTTACGAAGGTATCATTCGTGTGACAGGAGTGCTAGACAGAGAGGTAGCTAGTACTCATAGATTAGTAGTGATCGCTCGCGACGATGGCACTCCTCAGCTAAGCTCGACGGTGGAGATTGAAGTGAACGTTGTAGATGTGAACGACAATGCTCCGATGTTCTATGGGTACGACGAGACTGAGAACGACGCGAGAGGAAACACCCTGCCACTGTTCCACGCTTCTATTTTTGAGAATAGTCCCATAGGCACTCAAGTGATCAAGGTCCATGCTAACGACTCGGACTTTACTGGGAACGGAAACGGTTTGATCCTCTTTGATTTGAGTCATCAAGGAGGATCGGAGAAACAGTATTTCGCTATTGACAGCAAAGAAGGTACGATTACTACAATCGCGAATATAGATTACGAGGCTCAGAAGGTTCATCGTTTGTTGATCACTGCCAGCGATCTTGGCTCACCTGTCAGTCTGACATCCACCGCGGTGGTTCTGGTGGCGGTGTTGAACGTTGACGATGCCCAAGACGATGCTGGTAACGAAGTACTAAAGTCCCCGATGTTTAGACATCGGTATTACGAGGTGGAGGTCGAGGAGAACGTCGATGTGCCTGTTGAGGTGGCTAAGCTGGACGTTCTGGATGGTCATCAAAGCGATCATATAAGGTATAGCATCGTGGCAGACGACTCTAGCTCGAGGGAGCACTTCTCGATTGATCCGAGAAACGGCTCGCTGTATCTGATGACGGACGTGGACAGAGAGGTGAACGATCGATACGAGGCCAAGGTCAGAGTCGACAGGGTGAAGATTGGTCGCGGGATGCCCGTGATGATTTACCCGGTTGTCGGTGAAAGGCTGAATGGTCTGGCACCTAACGAGGCCAGGGTCGTTGTCAGGGTGAAGGATGTCAACGACAATGCGCCCAGATTCAAGTCAAAGGGTCGGCCCATCCTAGCCGCGATACCCACTACTGCCCATTATGGCTACGAGGTTGTCAAAGTCGAGGTACGTATGCATACACGCGTGCATTTTTGCAGCTCACGCCGCGTATCAGCGCTCTCTTTCTTTCTCCCTCGGCTTCTATCCTCCACCGGTGTAATTCATTTGGGTTCTCCTGCCACCCTCTTATACTTTTCCACCACCTTTCATCGTCACCTCAAAACGTCGCGGCTTTTCTTGCCCCCTTGCCTTTCTCCCTTTTTCTTTTTCTTCGACGTTTTAGATTGAAGTTACAGTTTGTCGGGAAGTGTTCGACATCTGCATATTTTCTCTCATTTCTTACATCTGTTACATGAGCCAATTCATCTTTATATCCACGCTTTCATGACTTAGAAAAACATGTAATTTAAGAAACGACTGAAGCTCACCAACGTTTCTTGAAAAATAATGTTTCGAGTTACAGTCGGTGTACAAAGTATTCGTACACCTTTCGAAAAAGAATAAATTTGTCAAAATTAGAAGGGTTAGTTTACTAGCTAATGTGTAAATAATTTTTTTTGTAATTGTTATTGGTCGCAATTATGAACAGTAAAGACTATGATTTTTAAATTTTTTATCTGTGCCTGTAATGAAAATTTCAAACATGTATTTTGTAAATCTAAGTAAGTTATATATATGTACAAAGTTTCATTGAAATTGGTTAACGGATGAAAAGGCTAAAAATCTTTGAATTTACGGTTTGCGATTCATTTAAATCGCAGATTCTTACGATTTTTGCTATTTTCAATCAATTATATTTCGTAACTCGTATACAATAACTTACTTAGACCTACCAAAGGCGCCTTCTAAATTTTCATTGCAGGTACAGATAAAAAATTAAAAAATCGTGACCTTTGCTATTTCCTTCGCAATTGCGACCAATAACAATTTTTAAAAAATAATCTACACGTGAGCTAGTAAACTAATCTCCTTCTAACGTCTGAAAAGAAACTCAAGCTGTTGGGTCCAATTTTGAGAAAGTAATTTGTTTTTCTAATGTGTACGAATACTTTGTACAGGATCTAAATTTGTAATTTACATGTTATAATTCTTGTGGCCGCTAATGACCTTGATGTTGATGTGACCTGTAAATAAATAATTAAAAAAAGATACTTTGTACACCGGCTGTATGAGAATTAATAGATAAATGAGTATTTTAATCGTCCGATTTTCCTGTGCAAAGAAAAAACGCGTATTTCCGTTCTCGTGTCACCCTCTTACATTTTTCCTCCCCCTTTCATCGTTACCACAGAACGCTGCGACTTTTCTTATCCCGTCTCCCCTTTTCCCTTCTTTTTTCTTCTTCGACGATTTTGCGGCCCCTTTTTCGCCTCCGCGTCCTCTGTGTATGCGTTCGTGTTTTTCCTGTGTGCGCCGTAACGGCCTCGCTTTCTGACTCTCTGCATAGTAATTCGCGCGCGTTTTAGAACCTACAGAGCCGGTTCTGCGTGAACTTGCAGCTTCGCGAAAAGGGTGAATTATGGACCGAGCGGAAAACCCGGCCCGGAACCGAGGGATTGGCTCGCTCAAAGTGGTTTCACTATTCGGGAACTACTATTAGTAATAACACTGAGTGGTTTTGATATTCGAGGACCTACCCCGACTTGCGTATGTTACCGCGCGGTAATATCAATTTAGTCGGCGTGTATACAAAGAGGTTGGAAAGTTTATTTCTGTCGATTTTTCTCAGGGATTCCCATTCCGCGTTATTCGTTCCGTGAAAATGTACACCTGCCAGTGTTGATTGCGAACAAATCACCTTTCGTCGAATTATCCTTTTGTTATTTCACGTTTGTGTCTCGATTTACAATACACCTGACTTATGGTGAGTGAATTGATCATTTTCCAACTAACATATATCGCGTCTTTTTATCGAATTTTTTGTATCTGAATAACGTAAAAATTGTGTGTTGTAAATTATCGAAGGCCATTTCCAAAATAGCGTAAGGATAATGAAATTCCATGCTCGAGTTATCGAGGCACGATGTAGTAAAAGAACTATAGCAGCAGCGATTTTCAAATTTACGTAGCGGTGGAGTAAGCTTTTACGACAGGGTGTAATTAAAAAAGCGGCGGTGTCGATCAATATTTCTCTTTAGAGTGGTATGCAGCTCGCGGCAAAGTAAAAACGTCCGAATGAATTACACATTAATTCGTCCGAACATGTTCCCATTATACTTTCAGAACAAGAACGATCTAAAATTCAAATTATGCCGATTAATATTACTTTGCTGCCTGCGTTCCGCTGTGTATTCCATATTTTTCTCGTTCTTTTCATAAATTCCATCCCTTAAGGATCAGCTTGACACGATGAACAAACAGTAGAAAATCTCGCAAACGCTACTCAATACGAACTCAATATGATAATATCTCATTGAAAATATAAGAAATGAATGTTTCTTACAATCAACGGCGAGAGAATTGCTACAAAACCTGTCGAGGACGAGTCCCAGTGAATAGCTTTTTCGGTGGATTGTTCAGAGTGGCTAATTGCTTCGTAAAAAATCGGCGTAAATAGACCGGATGAGAAGCAACACGGTTTAATTAATTATCCGCAGGCGGAGGATCCGGATGGGGGTGCGAACGCGGAGATCCGGTACCAGATTCTTGGCCGGGAAGATGCTCCACGGTTCGCCATTGACCCACTCAGCGGTCAAGTACGGTCCGTGGCGAGTTTTGGCCGTGATGCTGGACGCGTTTTCGGCTTCGACGTCAAGGCCACCGACAGACGGGGCGCCGAAAACGGACGCAGCAGCATCGCCAATGTCTTTGTAAGTTTCCCGAAAGACCGCACAATGCGGTGTTTCGCCCTCGCCCGACAATCTTAATTACCTGTCGTTAAACTCGAGCCCTGCGGGTTAAAGCTAATTTCCCCTTCCGGCGATTTTCCGAGGCGGTGCACTTCCGTCTGAATTTTGCTTTCGTACATATATTCTATCCTCCGTTATCTGTCGCTGTCTGCCCGAAGGTGTACGTGCTGGATGACCAGAAACAGGTCGTGATGGTCGTCGGACGAAGACCGATGGACTTGGAACCGCGGCTCGAGAACATTACTGCGTGAGTATCATGATGCGCGAGGTTCAGATTTACTGTGGTTTCGAGACACTGTTAAATGAGGTCCGTTATAGTCGATTTTCACCTTTGAATATGCAACCTTCTAGTATTTTTAAGCTTTTCTAATCAGAATCTATTGTTTCATGTCGACTTCAAAATATGGTCATTAACATTAAGCCTACCACCACCGGTCAAGATAACCTTATTTTACACTTATTGAAAGCTTCTGGCGCCTGTTACACGTTATTGTACTCGTTTAAATATGTTGAATACGAACACGACTTCCGTTTCTCGCGGAAAATCCAAGTTACCGAGATGTTTGCAACATCGAATTCTATAATTGTCCAAATTTAATAATCCTGTATCTGCCACAAACAGGCAAGTTTCTCCATGAAAAATTGTGGTAATATTCTTCAAACATTGATAAACCAATCTGAAAAGTTTTGCAGTGATGCGTCTGCAGGTTTTGTTACAAAAAAATAAATTATTAAATTAAATTAAATTGTCGAGCACATCGAATTCTATCACTGTCCAAATTCAATAATTCTGTATCTGCCACAAACAGGCAAGTTTCTCCATGAAAAATTGTGGTAATATTCTTCAAACATTGATAACCCAATCTGTAAAGTTTCACAGTGATGCGTCCCCAGGTTTCGTTTAAAAAAATAGTTTAAATTAATTTAAATTGTTCTTCAATGAGAATCGCCTGTTAGATATTTCAAATGGACAATCGGTGTCGAGCAACGTCACCCCGTAATAGTAATTTTTCCGAATCTGTCGGGTAGAGGGGGTCGCGGTTAATTATTTGTAATAATTATATATTTGATAAGAAATTACACATTGATCTTGCCATTTTTATAAGGGAGCATGTTCCAATTACTTTTGAGGCTCGGTAGGTTTAATGTTAAAGAGGAAGACTGCACCTAGAAAAATTGACATCTGAATTCCCTCATAGAGATTTTTCAGTCAACTTTAAGGGAGGTTTTCGAAGAATATTTCGAGTTAATCGATATCGTCAATTTTATTTAGAGTACTGCGAAACGTGACAGGTCTGGACGTTCGTGTCAGGAAGTTGGAGCCGCACATTGAAAAGAACTTGATTGATACGACGTCGTAAGTGTTTTTAGCTTAACGTAAACCATGAATCGTGATTTTAGATTGCCGTGATTCTTCTTTATTTTTAGTACGGACATTTACCTCTACGCCATCGATCCTCATCTGAACGTCATGATAGATATGGATACACTACACAAGTAAGTAGAATACACATGCCTTAAAAGGTTGTACGACCAGATTGAAAGCATCCTGTACAGATTTATTTGCCACGTCTCCATATTCGTGTGCTTTCAGCGTGTTTCACAAGAAGAAAATGGACATCAAGCGCGAGTTGGAGGAATACGATATCCTCGACATCGCCGGAAGTTCTCCTCGACGTGGTAATCAACGCTACTTACTGTCCACCCTCGAAGTGGGCGTTGTAGTGCTTGGCTGCGTCGTCTTTGTGGGCGCCCTCGTCACAGCTCTTTGTGTCACTTGCGTCCGCCGAAATAAACGGTACGAGATCCACAACTTTGCACCACTCATCGGGTTTCCTCTCTGCTTTCATCGATTAGCCATTTCGCTGCGCTAATCCCAGTCCATTGAACAAAACCCTAGAAAAATAGGCAATTTAATGTTTCATTCAATTTCTATTTATCCTGGGCACAAAATTTAACAATAGAGGACTTCTAGCTAGACCGTATCATGTCTGTAAAGCACTGAAAAATCTTTTCGCGACTTAGTCCACCACAGATTTAAAGATTAAACCTTTCCCCTTAGAATGACCTCCTAAAATTTGATATCGATTAGTACGAAAGAAAATCGCACATCAAGTTTTCAGGGGTCGTTGTAAAGAGCAAGCTTCAATCTTCAGATTCGGCCCAGAAAAAAAACATATCAAGCGATTCTACAGACGTTTCAGTTTTTAAAAGAATATATAGAAGTTTATGTTTTGAATATTCTTTGGAGGCGCCTCACATCATTACACACACGCATACGATTAAGATTCTATGAAAAATGTGTTCGCCCGGCAATCGGTGGAATATCGAATCGCCAGGGCGCGTTACGAGACGTCTATTGTAAACGGAGTTTCCTGAATTTCACCCGTTAGTCGCAAACGTCGGCAGAAAGCAATGTTCTCGACGACCAGCCCGATTGGATTCGCATTGGCAGATCCGACCGCGACGCTGCAGAAGCCGCCGCTCTTCTCGACCTTTGTCGACGGCCTTCACTACGACCCTGAACCATTCTGCGCCGACATGCCGAGGCGGCAGAGCATCTGCGAGCACGGAGCCAACTGTGTTCGCTTCCACGCGTAAGTCCATTAATTGACGCTACTGTTTTGTTAGGGACTTGCCGCGCCGCGCCGTCGCGATGCCTCATTGTTAGAGGTATTAACCATTTGGGTGCAGAGCACCGGAATCGCGTTTCTCGATGACCTGTTCAGACCTTGCGGCCATACCTCGGATATCCCCGCGTCCCGTCGCTGTCGTATTCTACGCAGCTCAGCCTCCATCTCCAATTTATGCATAGATTAATCATTAGACTGCGGATCTTCGTGCAAAATAAAAATTGTCTGCATCGATTACAAGCCAAAGGAACCAAATAAAAGATTCGTTCTTCTTTTAATTACCTTATTAAGCCGAAACTAGTACACCGATGTCCTTAAATCTTTTTAATTCGGTCTCTGCTTTAAATTGTACGTTTCTATTTTTGTCATAAACACATAAAATCCGCAGTCTAGAACTCCGAGAAATATTCCACAATTTTTTCTAAGAAATTATTTACTGTGAAAAATTCATTGAAAATTAGCTATTTAAGCGGCGATTTGTCCATTTGCCAATTTCGATGTTTAAATGTTTTCTAAGAGTAAATATTTACGATCGTGAAACAACAAATTAATTTAAATGTTTTCGATCTGAACGACAACCGATATAAAAAGATATCAGACCGTACTAATAGGGCAATAAGGGCGCCAATCTAGGTTACGCCGGAGAAGAGAAGTATATTTCTTCTCTCTTCATCATTCTTCATTTTCAGAAATTTGATTTTGCGACTGCGACCTATTTCGACATCCTTTTTACACAAACGCTCACTCATACCAGGGCGCACGTCCTAGAACTAGTTACTCAGCGATTGGAATTGCAGGCGAGTAATAACGAAAAAAATCGTGGATCATATTTCCTCGCGTGTGGAGCTTCGCTTTTCCGGGAGAATCGAAGCTAGCCCATACCAAGTAGGCTTGCGAGACTAAAAATTCGATCATCTCGACGGAGCGGCTTTGAACGAGGAATGCGCATATCTACTATTTTCGAATTCCTGTCCCGCGTAGAATCAGCGTACGGCGTTCGCGCAATTAATAGCGCGGCGTCCCCGTAAAACCGATAAATTCCACGGGGAATCGGGCCAGAGAGGCCGACCTCAGGCGAGCTTCTCGTCGGATGCTCGGACGGTTGCCTTGCGTCGACAACAATCGCGGATTCTTGCCGATCTTTTAGCCGGGGAATATCAGGAAACGCAAACTACGGGGGCCGAAGTAGCCGTGGCAGCCGAGGAATTAAATAAAACCGCGACAGAGGGGAATGCGCATTTATTATGAGAAAGCATTCTACCCCCCGGGTTGCTCCGCGGCCAAGGTCGCCGAGTAATATACGAAATATTGTATCAGGGAATTTCCATATATTTCGCGATGTCGATGCTAGAGACCGGGGCTGGTTGCAGGATTGGCGGTAGTAGTAAGCACGTCGGGAGGACGACAGGGACCCCGAAAGGCCTCGAGGCATCCGCGACGTCCTTGCATTCCAGCGGTCAGGATTCTGGGATCGTGGCGCGCGCCTCCTGCCACTGCAGTCACTCGTCGAGCCCCTCCAGCGGCGAGAGCAGCAAGTAAGTCGAATTACTTACGGAGCTATTCGTGCTATCTAAATTGAAAAGAGAGTTCAGTTCGGCCAGATCGATCGACCATGTGCTATTCTTCCGCCGGAAGAAACGCGAGTACGATCCACCGAATTCTAACCAGCCTGCGGATCGCCGTCTAGAGCGAGCCTGATCATTTGAAAGTTCTGTTCGTATTTGAAGTAACCAGGTAATTTCGCTTATACAGTCTGTACCGCAAGAGCGTGTCACATTTAATAATATTAAACATACATTTATTATAAATTCATTCAAATGTTTTCTTTTACATACGATGGAACTTTACCTCGAACCGGATACATGCGGAATAAACATTTTTTTGAATTACAAGACACATTAAATAGGTTACGAATAACATTTCTTTCATTTTTTGACTGTTCTATGCTGATTTTTGTCGTGAATCCACTAAATCTGCTGGCGACTGATGATTCAGAGTTGTTCTAGACGTAGCCAGTTGTCTGTGATACTAGGGTATGATATGTAGATCCTGACCGGAAGCACTGATAGGTCCTAGAAGGATTCCATTGCCACTGAATAATTTAGGTCCATTATCTATTTTTCGAATCAGACTCAGCTGTTAATTATTGATTAGTAGGGTATATAATATTAAATCTTTCTATGAAATTCTATAATAAATTTACTAATTTACATTCTAATATTAAATCTTTCTCGTAAATTTTATAATAAATTTACTAATTCATACTCATATTAAATCTTCTCCTTAAATCTCATAATAAATTTACTAATTTATACTATAATTTTTAATTTCATCTAAAATTCTATGTATAATAAAGTTAATAATTTATATTTTAATTTAAAATTTCCCCTTAATTTGAAATTTTATAATAAATTTACTAATTTATATGTAATTTATATTCTAGAAGCTAAATTGCGAATGCTATGATTGTAATACAGGAGAAATTATATATTGACGTCTTCTTCAATTTGAAAAATTTTCCATCTATTTTGAATATTTCATCTACTCAATTTTCCTATAAATGCATAAAGATATCCGTAGTCTATTGACTAGTTATTTAGATAATTGACACCTCTCCAACGGATTCCGACTAGGGTTTCAATCTGATTTAGGGTTGCCAGAAATGTTTTATCCAAATATAGAAGAAGTAGTGACAACTGCAATTATGTATATGTATATGCGATAGGCTCAAAATATAGGAGTTCAAGTAACAGAGGTACACAGCACATTTTAAACATTTTTATTCAGACAAAGATTTTTGAAAATTCAAATACGATGTAGGAGATCAAATTCAAATATAAAAGTCTCATATCCAATATAAAAGATCTGGCAACCCTAATCTGATTGAAGGGGTCCCACTTTGCAAGGCCTAATTGCAACTTAACGAACGACCAAATCTCGTCCTTTTTCCACAGCGGCTACGAGGACTCCTTGAAATCCTTGCAACGTCGCGAAAGGGTGAACGACATGTCGCGCGGCAGCCACGACACAGCCAGCATAGTGGGCAGACGCGCGAATCAGGCGAACACCAGAAGGCGGCAACGTTTTAATTCCCTCTCGAACGGGGAACCCATGTTCTCCCATGAGATGACGTTGCAGAGAGAACAGCGTTGCTGCGTCGGAACGGAAAGGCGGCGGAAAAACGACGGGCACACGCGCGAGCATCGTCGCGCGCATTCCGAAGCGGAAAACAATATCACCGAGACGGTGATACATGAACATCCCGGGACCGAGATCTCGCTGTCGAGTTCGTTGCAAAATACGTCGAGCATCCGCGGTGAGCCTCCTTGAATGAATTTCGGTACGCCAGAGATTTCCGCGCCGCAAAAACGAGAAACGCGATGGGAAATAGTTGTCACTGCGAGGAATCAAATTTCGGTGCTCCGAGGGATTCAATCTCTTTGCTGCCGTGATTTCTTGCATTTTCAAACATTTCCTTTCAGTTTTATGCATTGGATTTCATTATATAATAGTTTACATTAATAACATGACCCTGGAGAGACCTATATGCGCATTAATATAAAAAAAAAGTTAATTTTTCGTATCGTCGAAACTGAAGGAAACCATTACATGGATCGCCCTGTATCAAATCCAGTTACCATTATGACAGAAAAATTTTGAACACGGTCTCTGGTTATTTAAAGCTGTTTGGACGAAGAAATATTTCGGTGCAATTCATTTTTGTGATTTTGTGACGATATTGGTGTGTTTCAGCTTCGAGGAGCAGCCACATGCTGTACTAAGGACGGCTAGATCGAGGCGGAGTCCCCGAAAGGAAGTAGGATAGATAGTCTTCCTGGCCATGAGTGTTTCTTATTGTCCATAGTATTCCTTGTGCGAGATAATTCAGGCTTCTCCGTGCAGCATGATGTGCCTGTTTTTGCGCGACGGTTCCGGTGTGAACAGCGATAAGATTAATTTTCTTCGATCATCCGTGTCGCGAGGAATGGTTCTTCAGCTTCGCTGGCGTTGTTCCTGTTCCGGACAATAACGTTCGTCCTCCGATGCACGCGAGACGATTGATAGACCATGCGTGAAAATCGATGCTCAACGAATTTTACTTAATCCGAGAAAGACAAGAAATTCCGCGATCACGTTTATGGATTTCCTGCGACTGATTTCCATTTTAGTTTTAGACGAGTTACCACGTCGAGTTACGGCGAAAAAGAAAAAGGTTAACTTCGAAGCAACGCGTTCTCGAATGGCGGATCACTTACGCTTCCACTCGAATAAGTTCTTTTTTTATTATGGAAAATGTGTCATCTCGCTACCAAAGTACTCATCAATTCGAAAGTCACTCATTCTTGTAAATACGCGTGAGGATATATGCCTGTACTTCGAGGACCGTTATTGCTCTTTTTTCTTTTTTTATTTACGCTGCGAAGATTATTTATCGAACGTTCCCGGAACGTGTGAATGTTTTGTGTACAGTACGGTGTACATTTTTCGCGTCGAAGATTGTTGTGAATATTGTGTATCGATACGTTTTGTCATAGCGTTTTCTTTCATAATTTCTGTACCTATTGTGAATACACGAATTTTGTAACGTCCTCAATCTGCGAAAACGATTAATATATATATTTCAGCTCACTGTAAGAAAGTGTAACATATGTATATGTATGTAATAATGTATAATTTATACCGCGGGTCAAACAGACCCGACGAACCGTAACTGTGTTAATAAATCGTTAATAAAAGCAAATACCGCAAAGATGGCGTGTCTCTGCTCGAATTTCCCTTCCGCGTTCGAGTTCGGTTATTCTTGATTTTGGCTCTCGGAGTTTTATTACTCAAAATTACAGATCATTTAGAACCGACGCTAATAAAATTTTATATTTCGTGTACTACTGTTTTATTCGAAATACTTCGTCGAAGAGAAGTCCGACGTTCGTCGTGTGGGACAATGCTGTCCAAAGCTCTGCCAAGGACTCGGTTAGACCCTGAGAGAGCCTTAGAACGCCGATCATTCGCGTTGTAATAGATTCAAGGTCCGTTGATCGGTGATGTATATCGGTGACACCCCGGGGGAACCAGGAATCTCCTCGTACGATTCATTTGATCGTAATTAAAACACCCACGCTGATTTGATCGGCGGGGAGAGAGATTCCAGAGGTGCCCAAGCACCATCGGGAATTGCGATCTGACACCGCGACGGTGACCTTTCGCATCAAGGCCAAGGGACATGTTGATGAGGCATTCCGCGCGATCGAATTGTCCGAAACATCAGGATAGCTCGAATCGGTATCCAGATCATCCAATCTTTACGCTAGCGAAGACACATTGTTCTTCAAGTTCCACTTGCTCCTCATTCTTCACGGACTCTGATTCTTCAATCCATCTGTTCACTTTCACCGATTTCTTCAATACTTTCACTTTCACTGATTTCTTCAAATCACCTTTTTCACAACTTTTTAGAAGAAAAAAATTACAACTGTTTTTAATGTCATATCAGCAAATATTTATTTCGCAATAAAGTAGTCGTTTCATTGTAACCAGTTATGTAGAAAGCGGAGTGCGAAGTAATTGAAGGTTAATAGTCTAAATTTTGTATTTCGATCTGCAGAATGCTAGAATTTTTATGTGTACATAAATGCGTGTACGTATGATCAAGGATTCAAGTGAACTATTAAAAACAATAATTCGCATGAACGTAACCAGGACTTCAATCTGCAAGAATCGTCGAACGAAATGTCTAAAGGAATTTTCAGATTAATCGTATAAGTGATACTTGTTATATTGGATTTCCAGTGATTTATGATTACCCGTATCAATACCCTCCTGACGTATAGATTACGGGACAATGAACGTGTTAGCACAGGGTTTTGTAAGTTTCGACATTGATTTATCCTTGCCTATCTCTCTATTCACCTCGGCATCAATTTATTATACTATAGCAATAGTCTCTTTCAATCGTTTATAAAGTCACACCTGTAATGAACAATTCCAGACATCCACATTGAGAAATTACACGTATCGAAATGTGTATGTTTGCGAAACAGCATATACATTCACTTAAAAGTCTGAATCTATTGGTCTATTCACGTTTAGAGTCGTTCGACAGATTGAATTTATGGATGAAATAATTCCCATAGCAAGCTGATACTCGGTCAACGTCCCCATGAAACGTGACCGAATGTTTGGTTCGACGGAGGAACAATATACAGACATACTAAGTTTAGCTTGCGCCAGAGTATACAAAGGAACAAAATTCGGGAGTCGACACCTGGCAAGGCGAATCTGATTCCCCGAACCGATTGCGTTTAATGGGTTAAGTGGAGTTGTTTTCAACAATTATATTCTGAGAAAGAAATCACTTTTCCCTCAGCTTTGGTATTTTAACATTCCATCGAATGCAACACGTTTCCTTCAGATTTTTTTTTTGTGGGAAACCATTGCCAAACACAATAAAAACCGAATTTTTTGGAGTTTTTGCATTTTTTACGACCGGAGTTCGCAACAAAAAAATCTTAAAAAATTCTGTAAAATGCGCCCTAGGATCCAAAATGTGCCACGGTTTTTTCAGAATTTTAGAAAAGCGCAAAATCTAATTTAGCCTGTAACACAACCCTCGCGGAAAGGCTGGAGGGCTGCGATATTTCACTCGAGAGAGATTTTTCTTGATCAGCTTTCGAATGGTTCGATAGTCATTGAAGAACTTCTAAGGGCAGTTTCGACTATTACAATCGGTTCTAGGCTCTTTAATAGTCATTGAAGAACTTCTAAGGGCAGTTTCGACTATTTTAATCGCTGAGGCGAAACAAACAAACATTATTAATATTCATCGACGCGCGTCGCGGTAAAACGTAGAAGTCGCCGGCGGATTTTCAGTTAATAACAAGCATCTGCATATAAGCGGATTTGGCAAAAAGTCGGCCAACCGTAAATGGAAATCGTGATGTTTATGAAAATTACCGCGGTCTAATAGAGATCGCGACACATGTGTTTTACACGATGTAGTTGCAGCGTCCCGCGGTTCTGGTGGCGAGCGTCCCTGACATCTTCCGACACTCTGGCCCGTTGTGTGGGTGGAACAATTACAACCTAACCCATTTACTGATGATTTATTCGGCCTCTTATGAGGGCCTTCCGAAGAATTAGCACACATCGCACACAACGACCCCGTAACACTAGTTTTCTGCGCGCGACACCCACCCTTCGCCTGCACCACTTCGACCCTTTCTTCTTCGGCCGAGTTCTTCCGCGATACTTATCGCCGCCACGGTCGATGGAAAATCGCGCTCAATGGCACGACCGAATTTCGTTGAATTCTCACTGTCGCTGCTTGCACCGACAAATCTGAGGTCTGCATATTTTTATTCTGTTGATTAACCCTCAGCCCGGGCTCCATTTTCATCCAGAGATACAAATTAGGTTTCACCAAATCGTTGGAATGAAAAGTTCCATAGAAAACAATGGAAAGACAATGGGCAAAAACCGGCAAATGAAACTTTGTAATATTTTATAGTAATAATATATTATAATTTAAATAATATTATTATATAATTTGTAATATTTTATAGTAATAAAGAGTGCGGTAGCACTCGGAGCTACTTTAACTCGAAAATTAAACATTTCTTCCTCCCTAGAGAATATTTCTGTTCTCTATAATTTTTTAAAGTTCTGCAAATATGAAATTGATATGATAAATACCTCATACAATACTAATGATGTAAAGTACAGAATTTTTGTAATGGCGCCTCGGAGTCACCACTCGAGTGTTAAGTATTAACATTAATTTGTTAATTTCAGATTTCTCACCCGGGTAAAACGAAGAGTTAACAAGCGAATAAAGTGCTGTTCCATGATTGCAGGCTTTCAATCATTTTAAGGACTGGCTGTACAACAGTTCCCCAGTTTTTCTTTCAAATGGGAATATCGTGAAGAAAGGGGCGAAAAAGTTCAAGAGCCAGTACCGGTTTGAAAGTTATGCGGAAAAAAGTCAGGTTCGCCGGGGATCGTCGCGCTTCGGATCGTAAATCATCGCCGAGGTACAAGGCAACGATATCACGGAGAGCGACATCCAAGGCGGAATATCACAGTGCCGCGCGGCTAGTAATTGCGTAGAAATTGGATACGAATGTGATTTATCGCGAACGATACACGGTGGAACGGTGAATGGTGGACACTTAAGCGTTCGAGTAGAGTATTTCTTGACTCGATGTTAAAGAGCGGTTCGGGTTATAAATTCCGCCCGCTTCTGTTTCGACTTTGATGTACGAGTGCAAGCAACCGCGATCGTAAAATAAATAGCGCGTTTATTTCGGTGAAAGTTTCGGCGGACGCCGCGCCAGCTATTCCGCCTCGGCTGATCGATACGGGTCGATTCTTAAACCGTATTATGAATCAAAGTTGCTCGAACCGAAGCTAGTCTTTTTTACTACCGTTCATTTCAGTCCCGAGGTGTGCTCCTGGAAAATAAAACTGGATCACCGTATCAGGGTGAAAATACGTTCGTAAACTGTCCTTTCTTTAACAGTGTGTCGTCCAATGGAAAAAAGTCCGAAAATCAAAGTGTAAGATCGGCAAATTTATGTATCCTAATATCGCTGTTCCGGAAGTATAATGATACAACTGCAAAAATTGAAGATTCGGTTTAATTCTTCTATGAGAGTAGTTTGTAGACATTGTGGGTTATTTTATTGCAACTTTTAAGTTATTTCAATTTATGAAATAATAAATACCAGCCCTTCGATTTACATTATGTCGATTTACAAACATCTAGTAAATGCATTTTTGAGCCCGCCAACACAATAAAGTCAATTTCACCAAATTTTACAGTTGCGTCATTATACTTCCGGAGCAGCGATATGTTCGTAACAGAACGTAGTTTTCAAAACAACCTTCAATTTTAACTGAATAAATCAATTTGTTATTAAACTTGAGGCTGAAACTTTACTGTCCAATTCCGTGAATTTTTTCAAACATGTGTCCCTCGCAAGCATTTTGGTTTTTTAATTTGATATTTACAGGGTGCGTTTAGTATTATAAGACCTTCAATCTCCTAAAAATTTTGTTTTTAAATAATCGCAATTTGTCCTAATTTTTTATGTTTAACATTTATCAACTTCGATTAGAGTTTTATAAAAAGTACCCCGAGGTGCCCCTGTGAATTTTTTTTACAATAATTGATGGCATATTAAACTAATTTCGCGTTGAAAAAAAATTTGTTATATACCAATCGATTCGTCTGCATTTTATTTCAAAAAGTGTTAAGGTACTTTACTCGAAAATTGCATAGTTTAAGAGTTATGACTTTCTTCCCGAACACCCCGTATACTCAACACACTGTGCGTTGGTGTAATAAGTACACTAATCTCACGTGAAAATTCAGGGCGCGGGTAGTTAAAGGTTAATCACGGTTAAAGTCGTATTTTGACGAGCCAGACTCGTGATGAAGACTTTTTAAAATTCTCTTGGTCCTTTTAGAAGAATTTTAGATGAAATAAAATTTGTTTCGTTTGTAATCAATACTTGAGCATTAAAATAAATGTAGCCATACAAAAAATATACATTTTCTTTTCCCTTCTACGACATTTTGTGCAAAAGACGTAATCACTGTAACTGTGAAAGGAAAGGCACGGCGAGGGGTTAAGGGAGGCTTTTCAACAGTATTATGAACCTTATTAATTTCGGATTTGTTTAGTTAATCGAAAAGCCCCATCGAAATATTCGAGCGACCAAAATACAGGTCTCTTTCGAGTGTATCACCGTGCTGAAACAATCAATTCGACCTACAACGTGTCGGTGTCGCTCGAGTAGGGACAAATCGAATTATCGGACAGTTAATAAGAGTGGTGCGCGAGGTATCAACCGGCCTGAAAAGAAGACGATTAACGCGCAACCTTGACCTTGAAAGCAGCATCCCTTGGGATTCCTGGCGACTGATATTGGTGAGGGATTGCACTTTCACGCAAAATTGTGGAACGCGGGTTTACGAAGTGGGGAAGCAAGTGTGAAGTGAAAGGAAGAGCGGGGGTGTTGAAATGGGGGTGAAAACGGAGGGGGCGTGGGTGCAGAGCTGATGGAAAAGTCGGAAGCTTGCCCTTGCTCCCGTCACGGAATAAGTAGCTAATATTTCACCAGAGTATTCGAATAACGGTCGGAAAGACGGCATCTTGCAAACCGAGACGATGTCGTCGAACACGTGCCGCTTGAAGAAGGTTGCAACCTTCAATTTGATCTCGAAGACGCTCGAAATCCTCCGCGGCTTAATATCTCCGCTCCTCCTTCGGTTCGAGGATCGACTAGAACCGGGTCTGAAGAGCCCGTTGAATTTTTTATTGAGCCGTGTTCTTCCGCTCCATCGATCTTTCGACGGCGTCCCGGAATTGATTTCCGAACCCGTCGCGCGTCGTCGTCCTGCGGAATCGTTTGCTAATTGTTGATCGACGATAGGTCAACTGTTGTCGGAACGGCCGAATACATAATTCCCCCGAGGAAGTCGATAATGCCAAATGAACAGCCCCTTTCACCACGGAAGCTGCCCACTCGAGGCTACCTACTACCGTTGAACAGGTGCTCTCGGGGAAAATGGCGGCACCACTGTGTCTTCAACTTTGTCGATCCCAGAAGCAACAAGCGCCGGGTACGAATTGAACGATCTCAAAAGAGGATGACAGATCTACATTTTCTAAATGTATTCCAAGTCTTCGTTGTTGACCTTTTTTTAGTTTTTATTCGATCGAATGTCAATCCTGAAAGAGCTGCCTGACATTTCATTGTGTTCAGCGAGTATTGAAAAATTGGCACTTTGATTTGGCCTTTCATAAGTTCATAAATTCTACATAATAACTAAAGAAAATATATGTATATAGTTTCGCCATAGTAGAAAATAATTCTTTTGTCCGACTAGAAATGTCACGGATGTACGTCAGCCTGCATACAATACTATAAAACAAGCAGTAACTATAACAGCTTCCGCTCTCTTTTCATTCGAACAAACAGCGTGATGCGTTTTAAATTCTCAGGACACAAAAGCGTTCACATTTACATACCGATATGCCAAAAACATGCAAATGAAGTGTATCTGCTGCTTCGAATAACCTTGCTTTATAAAAATGTACCTACCACAATTGCAGCAAACTTCTGTAAACGAAGAATAACATTTACTCGAAAAATGAAGAAGGAAGGAAACACTAAATAAATAAATGATAATGGCCACCCCGCAGCCAGAGCCCGTAACATTCAAAATTGTTGGTAAGTAATATCTTTGGAGGATACCACACATCCGCAGCTGTGTCCTCCGGTAATACTAGACAGCAGCAAAATTTTTAAAACGAGTCCGGAAACCAGGACAATGGACACCTATTACGGTGATCCTCGGGCTGCTATTATTTCAGCATGTCCTTGCGGCGAAACCTTAACCTTCATTCCCCTCTGCGCTCGAAACTATACTCTTTCTTTTCGCCCGCGAACTTTAGCGCAAAAAATTATGTTTTCGAAGATTACAAGGATGGACCGCCGCGGTGCTCCAAGGTCCCCTCGAAGCAATGCTTGCAAAGTTCCGCTATAATTCCGGAATGCATTCTCTCCGGGGAAAGGTGTTTCAATTAGCGAAACAAGGGACGACAGTTGGTCCGGCGAATGACAAAATTCTTAGATCTATTAGACCTTGTTGCGGCAGTAAAAACTTTTCCTACCACCAGGTACCGTTTACTTTTATTTTTCAGTGTCGCCAGATTAAGACTTGTCTCACCACTCTACCTTCCCCCTCCGGCGTCGTGCACGTGTCCGGTACTGGCATCGAAGATCAGAGTTGGGCAAACGCTGGTCACAATTATGATTATTGACTAATAACTTCATAAGCTCTACAAAGGTATATAATTATTATATATATATATATATATAATTATATAAGGTATAATAATTATATAACAAAGGTAAATAATGAATGACTAAGTAAATACTTGAGCGTAACTATGAGTAATAACTACATAAGTATTTGAGCGTAATGAATAATGAATAATGACTAAATTTTTATTAGGGATGAATATTGAATACTGACTATAATGGCATATAACTAATGTCTAAATACGCAATCAGAATTTCACTATGACTAATGACTAAAAATGGTTATAAGTTAAAAGAAAACAATATATAATAACAAAAAAATAGCCTATTAGTTTATAAACGTATAAAATACAGATTATGACACGTTTGGTCATTCGCGCAATAGTGACTGATGACTAAAGATTGATGACTGATCATTTGAACTAACAAATGATTAATCATAACTAATAAGCAATAACTAACGATTACTCAGAGTTGTGACTAACTAGTGCCATGTAGTTATGACTAACTAATCAAAAAGTTTTAACTGACATTTTTTAAGTTTTGACTAACAATAAATCAGACTATTAGTCATTTTTAAATATTAGTTGATTTTTGCCCAACTCTGTCGCAGATAGGGGATTCCAAACAATCAGAATAATGACATTAACCCACATCCATCCCAGAGTAGGGCAATATCTCCATCTATCAAAGAGACTATTAATCATTTTTAAATATTAGTTATAATTATATTAATAATAATATTAGTGTCAATTTGACACAGTTTTCCCTAAATAAGTTATACTGTTCTGTTAATTATTTGTAAATGTTTGCCCGAAACTTCGTTACTTTTATTGTTTTAATGCGGGACAGAAAACCAGAAAACGTAAGATGTAGATAATAACTCATCAATTTGGATAAAAAATATCGAAAAATAACTGTTTACCCTGTTATTTCATCAATCTCTCACCACTGCGTCAATTTGACACCGAGGGACAAACTCAGTTCGTGAAATGAGGTACGGACGAGGGTTAATAGACAGCAGATCTTTATGCAAAATAAAAATTTTCTTCCTGAATTGTTTAATAGTATTTTGAAATTCTTCCAATAGTTGTACCGTTTAAAATGACATACTCCGCCGTCTAGATATTAATTAGGTTACTCTTCCGCTTGAGTTTCCACGTTGCGATCGTCGTAGTCGAATGATTATCCATACAGCGAGTTCGAGCAATTAATAATCAGTCAATCACCGTGTAGAATGGTTAATGGGGTACGATCAGGCGGAAACGGTATCGGACGGATCGTAAAATTAAACAAAGTTAATTTTTAAAGATGTCAAGGATGCTCGATGGATCGCGGAATACTTTCTTTTCACGGGTTCTTTCTTGATGTGCACGGGGGATGATAGAAAAGAGGAGAAAGGCGAAAGGGTTGTGGGTGGAGCGGGGAGGGGAGAAGAGGCGAAATTAAAACCAGCGCAATCGAAACGAGATACCTCGACGTCTAGTGTAAATCTATCTTCAAATGGAACAAGAGCAGAGACCAGGTTGTCGCGAACTCTCGATGTCCCCGAGGTAAAATCGAAGGCTGCAGCCTGGCCTCTGTATTAAGCAAAAGCAAAACGATTCCGTTTGGCTCCGCCATCGTCGACAGATCATTCGAATATCCACTATTGTTTAGAAGTGTTTGAGCAATTAGACGGACCCAGCGATTGTTGCGATTTCGATCAATTGTCGAGGATGGTTTTTGCATGTTAAAGGAGTCCACCTAATCAGCGGGATTCAAGTGTGTTTAGCATTATAAATTTGAATGGCGATCGCATCACCTTGAGACACACGCGTGGCCTTCTCACGGGACAGAAAGCTCGTATAATTTTATTTAACCATGCTATTTCCAGGGCGTGTATTACCGTTCAAATCGTAATGACAGAAGAGATAGCTTGGATAGAGGACATCTATAATGTACGGCACACGAGTCGCGGACACATTTGCTGCATCAACGACCGTGTACAGAGTTTCAGATAATTTTCTTATAGCATACGAGCTTCATTCCTGAGCTACTCCACTTTCATCTCACCTGCTCGTTTCTTTCTTTTCATAGTTCTCTATGCCTGCTCCATTTCTCTATTCTATTTCCTCTTCGTGGTCCTCTGCAAGCAGTGAACACTGCTGAACGTTGCTCGACTGGTCAGCTGTTTCAATATATTGCTAATACATATATAATCATCGTACAACAGAGATGTTTAATATTGGGTTGATGAATCGAAGATAACATTGAAGTATTTATTCATATGTTTTCATTCAGTAACACGAGAAGTTACCTCGAAAATGGCAAGAAGTAATAGAACACAATGGAAAATATGTTATTGAATAAATATCTGAATTTTAGCTTTCAATTTTAATTTACAAACGCTACGAACTTTCGCTTCAACCCAATACTTTGAATGCATGCGATTTATTACTGGTGACCACGTTGGAAACAGAGGTGGACATTATTTGGCGAAACAAATATTTCAAATACTATTTAATATTTTAGATTTTATTTTGCTTAAAGAAAATAATATTTTAAATAAGATATACAATTTCGAACATAAAATATTTCTATTTTAACAATCTGAATCTCAAAATAAAATATTTCTATTTCAACAATTTGATCCCCAAAATAAAATATTTCTATTTTAACAATCAGGAAAACGAAATAAAATATTTTACTTTTTGCATTGTTATAATACTCTGAGATATACATAACCATACAGTCTATCTTATCGTTGAGAAACGATTTACACCCATAAATGTATTGAATTCGAACCATTAAGAATTAAAATTGAAATTGAAAATAAGGACAAAATACAAATATTTTTAATATTCTTCAAATAAAATACTATTTTCAAACAAATTACTTCGTCAAATAAATGATTTTATTTTCAAACATTACTGCATCAAACAAAATATTTTCAAAAATTACTGCATTAAATAAAATATTTTATTTTCAAAGTTGTGCACATACTTTAAAGTAAATAGGATTATTTAATATTTACTATTCAAAATACTATTTTCCCCAGCTCTGGTTGGAAAAAATTACCAGCAATTTCGATCTATCGCTATGCACGATCATTGTATAACAGGGGCGATAGTATTAAAAATGTACTCGATTTATCGCGGAGGTTGCGCAGTAAATAATTTATGAAATTCGACCATGTTTTACCGGAGAAACCGGTCACTGTATCAGACAAAAATCACTAGCAATTTACGATTCGTACAATTGTTACTTGCCGAAGGAATACAGGTCGCGAGTACGGTATGCGAAATTGAAGGTGTGCGGTACGGTACGATCAAACGTACGCCATGTATACTTTATCGTTCCGGATCTATGCACCTTGATAACCGACCTTCTCCGCGATCCACTGTAAGTTGTTTTGCATTCGTGGAAACGAGGCATGGGGCATTAGTATTAAAAGATTTCTCATCGACCGACTTCCTAATTGCTTCGTTACTTAGGTATTGACCGCGGAACATCGTTCGCCTCTGTTCCCTATGAAAAGCTCTTGGATCGCCATATCTGATTTGATCAGATCATACGAAAGAAATCAATATCTGCAAGACTCGACGCGATTCTCCAACCAAGTTTTCGTTTCCGACATGGTAATTAGTCGTTGAATCAACGAATTCCTTTTCGCTCTCTCGGATAAAGCGAATAGGATGGCCATGGCAAAGAAGTCCTCAGTCTCCTTGTCGCCCCGTGTGACCTTGCACCCTCGCGCTTCTTCGTAAGTCTGCGATTAAAAGACGATTAATTCGCGTTGGAAAGAATCGAGCCGTCCGCAAGAAACGCTTATCTGCCGGGGGTGGATTGCTGGAATCTCGTCGTAAAAATAAAATTGAAATTCTTCGTTCGAAGTTTGCGAACTTGGCTATGGCCAATTATTCGACGATGCGGGAACAATCATTAGGATCATTGGCGGGAGCGACAGAGACATTAACTTTAATTGTTTCCTCGAGAAACCGGAAACGTGCCGGTCGAACGTCGAGATTATCATTGTTGTGCCGGCCACGTTGTCATGATCTTTCTGGTTGCTTCATTGGTCTAGTACCATTATTATTATTCTTGTCGTTTTATTGGACCTTTACCATTATTATTATCATTCTTGTTACTTCATTGATCTAGTACCATTATTATTATCATTCTTGTCGTTTTATTGGACCTTTACCAATATTATCATTCTTGTTGCTTCATTGATCTAGTACCATTATTATTATCATTCTTGTCGTTTTATTGGACCTTTACCAATATTATCATTCTTGTTGCTTCATTGATCTAGTACCATTATTATTATCATTCTTGTTGTTTTATTGGACCTTTACCATTATTATTATCATTCATGTAGCTTCATTGGTCTATTTTACCATTATTATTATCATTCTAGTTGTTTCATTGGTACATTACCCCATTCTTGTCATGGTTTTTGTTTCTTTAGGACAAGAAGGGTTAATTTTTCGGTACACAGTCAAAACAACCACGATCAGCAACATTGTCCGTCTCATTAACTGAAAAATCCAAGCTGTTGCGAGCCAATCGACGAGAAAGTTGCGGTCGTTCCGAAGCGTTCGTATTAGCCGATCGGAAGAATTCGATTGCTGGCAGAGCAGCCAGCACGTTGCCGACGAGCGTCGACGGCTCGGCGAGATTTATGGTCTCGATCGAACTTTCTGTGCAGCAGCGTTTCTTTTCCGAGACGTCATCGTCGCCTTGAAGTGTCACGCCGCAGCGGCGGCTGCACTGACGGTCACACTTTGTAAAGCTCTCACCCCGTTGTAACTTTCGGGTGTAAGCTTCCTTGGAAAAAGCTAGCTAATGTCCCGTCTAACTTTACAGGTGGTTGCATAGACCTGTCAAATCTGCCGGGCAGATCCTCCATTTCCTTTTATCGAGACGGCGGATTTTTATGCAAAATTGTCCAAGCCAACTGTAGAAACCAGAAGTTAAGTGAAATTGTATATTCGCTCTTTTAACCATTTATTGTACAATGTAAATAATTTACTTGGTTTCGGAGTTTAACGAGAATCGAAGTGTACTCGGTTTAACAGGGTGTACGGAGCTGCATCGGCAGCCATAATCCGCAGAAGGGTTAAGTCGAAGGGAAAATGGTGGCGCCGTGATCGCCGACGACACTCCCGACTTCGCTAATTATTTCGTCAGAATCGATTGCGGAGCCGGCGTGCTCACGCTGTTGAATATTAATTAGTCGACCGTTCGAATCAGTGCATTCGTTTGAATGCCATCTGCGTTAGGATACGCTGAATACCTCGAGCTCAAGCTTTTGCCAAACAATCGATAGAATGAAGGACTCCGCAAGATAAAGAAGACGTTAAGACCAGCATCGCTAGAGTCCTCCTCATTAATCTTGAGTATATCTCAATTATCGTTATTTGCTCGGTGAATCATTTTAACTGTATTTAAACGTTCCTGTTCTATTCGGTGAAATTTTTTTCCATTATTCCGTAGACAGACCATATTCAGCCTCATTTGTTTATATCGAAATCCGATAATTATTCAATTATTCAATTATTCAGTAGCAATGAAACACGCGCACCAATCATAAACATATACTCGTGTATTGGACATGGAATCGCTGTGGGAGGTTGCTCGAGTTTTAAAAGGAAATGTTTTTACACTTTGCGGTTTGTTCATCGAGTTTAATTTTATCGAATTTTCGCGATGCTGACGTGTTGCACATAAAATCATTTCGAAAACTAGAAAACTCACAGTTTATATTTCCAGCGCGACACAGTTATTTCGCTTCACGTTAAATAACATTCCCGGATAATGTCAACGCGTATTTTAAACGATCCCCTAATTTTTCTTCGACAGAGGGTCACAAGATAAATTTCTTTTGGGGTTTCCTTTCGTAATCTCATCAGTCAGCAGATTTCTTTCGAATGGAAACCAGCCTTGAGGAAGTTAAGGGCGGTTTATCTCGCTGGCAACAGGAGTTCTCTCGCTCGACGTGATTGTAAACGCTTCATTTTTCGTCGTCTGTCAGTATTTGCTTCGGTAATGGTGTACGTCCGTTACGTTTGCACGGGGAATCGCAGACGCCGATACGATCCATTAAATTTCTTTCAGTCAAATTGTCCGGAACCCATGCATCGTGGCTGTATACTCATCCGAGCATCGCTAAACGATCGCCTACGCTCGCTTCTCTCTCTGATCTTTTGACCGTCTGCCAATTCTCTAATCGCACTTGCTAGGTTTTACTCATTTAATAACTCCGTGGCTGAAACGACTCCTCCCACTTGATCAGCAATCGAAATTTCCATAGTTCAGCCAGAAATATTTCGCACCGCGGCTGGATGAAATGAAGGCAATCGTAAAGTTCGATGTTATCGCAGCGACACGTCAGTGGGCTGTGCTTTCGTGTCTGCAGTGCTGTCATTTTATATCAGAGTTGAGCAAAACGTAATCCGATTAATTAGTGAAAATTACGGCTAAT
Organism: Lasioglossum oenotherae; assembly: GCA_028455765.1. Taxonomy (NCBI): domain Eukaryota; kingdom Metazoa; phylum Arthropoda; class Insecta; order Hymenoptera; family Halictidae; genus Lasioglossum; species Lasioglossum oenotherae. Next base: position 9,579,856 of record CM052288.1, read on the forward strand.
ATAAAATCCAAGTATTAATCGTGGCTGCTGATTACTAAACAATCAGTAATCGTTCATTAATCAATAAGAAGGGAATCGGAAATTGTTGTAATCAATGTTCGCGTGATTTCATTTTTTAATTATCATTTAATCTGTACTTTTGCTGTAACAATAACATTGTAATAAAAAAAACTTTTTAAACTCACGCTTATATTAAAATGCATTAAAAAGGAGAAAATATATTTTTTAGGCATTAGTGACTATAAATAAAAGCGTGGAGCGCCTACGAACATTACGTCAATATAGTTTAGCGCTCCACGTTTTTATTTATAGTCACTAACGCGTAAAAAATATATTTTCTCCTTTTTAATGCATTTTAATTTAAGTTTTAATATAATTGTTTTATATATTTTTTTATTTTCTACTTTTTAGTCTTTTTGAAATGGAACGCAAGATATAGTAATACTGGTACGAAATAGTAAGATGAGGGGATGACTCCTTGATGGAGTACGAAATTGTCCGAAATGGAACTGAATGAACGGAACACCACACTGACTGAGCTCCTTCCGTGCGAAATTGGTCAGTGGAGTGGAGATGAGTGGAGTAGGGAGCGCTGGAGCGCGGAGTGGGGACCGCTGAACGCGATGACGTACTACCGAGTGTCGCGCGACGAGGTGTGACGCTTAATATTAAAATTTTTCTCTCTCCTAAAATGCACAGTTTTTTTAAAAATTTGTTTTCTAATATTGCGTTGTCATCCAGTTCTGAGCTATGTTTAATGTATCAAGTCTCTAGCACATCGGGAAGTGGTTTAAAATTCGATCACAAGATTTGACGCATACAAACAACACTAACAACAATAACGACAACTCGGCAAGGTAATATAAGCGTGGTAAAAAGATTCTCGACGAAAATCTCTGTTGGTTTTTTCATTTTTCACATTAAGAGTATCGTAGAGTGATGAATGGACTTTCATCAGAATTGTCGCTTTTATTGAATAGTGAGAAGAGAAAATTTTCTATGAAGTTGAATATTACAATTTGCGTTCGCTGATATCGCTCTGAGCAGGTTTCTGATAATTTCAGATTAAAGAAACCGCGACAAAGAAAAGGCTTTTCACGGCTTTGCTCGCGCCGAGCGAGAAGAACGACAAGGTCGAGGCCGAACGGGGAACAAGAGAGAGAGAGAGAGAGAGAGGGGGGGGGGGGGGAGGGAGGATGAGAGGGATGGCATGGGTGTGAGAAACTAATCGAGATTCTAATTGAGTTGCCACTGTAATCGCATCTTCATCGATAATTCCATACCAAATAGAATATGTCCACAATTTGGTATCTCATATCCGTTAATTAAACTGAAAACTTCCGAACGTGAGATGATACGAATATTCTAGACGGCTTTTAGGCGATCAAGGCTGTCGCTGGTGACCGTGGGACGGTGGATGGGAGAGCGCAAAAAAATCACGGGGAAATAGAATTATCTACAAGCAGGAAATTGAAATAGAAATAATTGAGTGTAAAGAGCGAAGGGGGATGGGGCAGGGAGCGAGAGCGAGGAGGAAAATATATCAAGGGTACGGGTATACATACATATATCGTTCAGGGGATAAGTAAACGGCGAGTGAAACTTTATCGAAAATTGTTGGGATCATCCCGGAGCAAATATGGTATTAAAACAATTTTCACCGAACAGAAGTTTTAATGGGAAACAGTTCGAAAGAATATTCGGGCAGTTAAACGAGCTTTTATTGAATTTCGAAATAATATATATATATATATATATATATATAATATAATATATAATATATCGAATATCGAAATAAACACTGATCATTTTCCAGGTGCACAAGGTGTCCAACTAATCGGAAATATTGTTAGTGTTAGGGGAAGTACATTGTGTTTCTTTTCAGAAACCTCTTCACTTCATTCTTCATTGTATCATTTTCTTTTTTAGTAACACACCAGCAGTACTTGTTCATTGAAAAAGATAAATGATTGTGTTTAGTTGGAGTTTATTAAATAGATTGCTTCTATGATAACTAGATTAGAATACGAAGAGAATGTATATCAAAGGATTAGATGCAATGATTATATGGATGTGGTCTTTGCGAGCTAGAGGACAGTTAGAGGACCAGCTTTCACTTTCATCCACTGGAGAGCGAACACATGATAAATCCAGAAATCAGAAGCAGCAGTTTGTCAATAGTTGACGAAGTTGTATCCACTCATTTGACGATTTATCCCCTGGATAAATCAGACATTCTTGGACAACTATCGGTATCCGTTTTTACGTGACTTGGAAAAGTGGAGGTGTCCACGACGGGCCTGAGTGTGGGTGGCTCGGTAAGAAAAGTAGTAACAAAGTCGACCACAACTTGGAGGGGGGAAACAACATTACGGACGAAATATATATCACAGGATATCTTAAAATATAGCAAGCTGTGGCGTCTAACGTGCAAAAGTTCAAATGTAAATAGCTAAACTCTTCTCAGCTAGAGAAGATGTATCCAACAATTTATAAAATAATCATCCGTAGTCCAGGAATTCACACGATTCACCTGGACAGCTTTGTCCAAATATTTTGCATTTCGCCTAAACGTTTGGTTTCCCAGCGAAACGAAACGCCGAGGATGAAAACAGTGAATGATTCCGCTTTCCGATTCTCAGTCCACGGCCGCGCTTCTCTTCGCCGAACTTCCGACGAGTTTGTAATTCGTTTTGCACAACTCATCGCGGATACCTAACTCATTTTACTCGAGTCCCGAGTCGCGAGCTCGGAAAGATTTCGTTATAGTTTGACTGCCAGTGCCCGTGAAATATCCTGGCCTCCATACTTCCCGTCTTCCCTCGAATCTCCTTATTTTTCTGGGATCTCCGGCGAACATTGGAACGTGCTTTTCGTTTCCGGTTCCCGGAATCCACTTTCCGTGTCGTAATTAATTGCTTTTATCAACTCAGTTTTGAGAGTGTTTCTATCAACGTTTATAACGTGGAAACGTGACGATTTATACTCTCGTCTCATGATTAATTACTGATCACTGCGAATTTTTATGGCCAATCAAATTTATCTGCGTCGATCGATCTTTTTTTAATAATTTCAATATCGACATTCACAAATGATGAACATCGTTTTTTTAAATTATTTAAATAAAACAACATTTTTAATATACCACGTTTTTAAGACGGACTAAAAAGTGTAAAATAATTTTTCCTGGGCCCCATACAGATAGTCCTGAAAATTTGTGATTGTGATTTGTGCGAGTGAATGTCCCCCGCAAGGGGAAATCTTTGTATTTGTTTGGCCATTACTATGTTTTGGTCAGCCGCACAGATAGATTTGACAAGCTGTACGTCTTAAAAACGTGGTATCTTAGAAATTTTTTTTTATTCTAATAATTATTTCCCGTATTTTAGTCTTTTGTGTGTGAAATTTTCCAATTGATTTTAAACATTTTGATGAGTTTACAACAGAAACATGTGGTAAAACAGACAAGAAAGCGAGTTAATATTGCATTGTTATCCAGTTCCGAGCTATGTTTATAAAGGTTCAACTCTCTAGCTCATCGGGAAATCAGTTTAAAATCAATTGCAAAATTTGTACCGAACAGACAAATAGACAGACAAGAAAGCGACTTAATAAAAACGTGGTAAAAAATAATCTCTTTTCTTTGAATTTTTTTAAGAAAATTGAACCAAATCAAATTTTATTTTCAGTGGTAATAGTCTTTGTAGATCTGAAATCCATTAAAATCGTACTAAATTCTGTCGAATTTTGTATTCTAGCTTTTTTTCAGACAATTACATAAAGATCCGCAGTCTAATCATTACCGTAGACTAAGTTTTCGAAACATTCTCAGTGTGCGTGCCTCAAACCAAACGAAAAATTTAAAGTGATATTCCTCGCGAGGCCCATACCAAAAAAAGTGATAGTCTCTCTGTCCATTTGAATCATAAAGAAGTTGTAAAACGTGAAATAACACTTTATATCCAATTGTTTACACATGAGAAGATTAATCCTACATTATAAAATAATAATGTCAAGTATAGGTACTTACAAATTTTTCAGAATCTTCTGTTCCTCCGTCGGATCAAGTGAACACTGCCATTTTCGCAAATTCGTCTCATTAACGATGAAGCACAAAACACCCCGCCACTTCTACACAATCACTGGACACTACACAACACAATTTCCGAAATCGTGACAGCGAACGTGAAGAAGTTACTTCGACCACGGTCAAAATAGTGCTGCGGTTGTCATCTCGGTTTTTCGTGAATGGTTTAGGTGGGGAAATATTGAATTTCTTAATTGGACAGGGGTGTGTCGGAAGTAGTACTTTGAGTTGAGAAGTGGGGAAACTGTCAAAGAAATTCCTATTGGCATTATTTACGGTCATAAATGACGTAATTTATAAGGGTAGGCTACTCGTCGATTCGATAGGTCCGTCGCACGTGTTGTCGCACGTTTTTTTGCTTGCTATAACGTCCTTTACAGGTATATCGCCTAATTCGCTGGAAGAACGGTGTGTGAGGTACGGTAACATTTTATATAATACAGGATCAATATTCTTATAACAATGGATATAAGGTATTCTTTCATATTTTGCAACTTCAAATTTATGATCCGAATGGGCAGGGAGACGATGACGTTGTACGAGCCCAGCAACGAATGTGCCTTTAAATTTCGTTTGTCGAGGCACGCCCACGATTATGTTCTGTCTCATCGACAAGGTCGGGCGGACTGTATAGTAGTAAGCTTTTGTCTATACGTATAAATCCACACAATCAAATTTTGCAAACACTTTAACAGCTTATATCTGAATAACTATTTGTTTGCGACGTGTGGCTTCTTCCAAACTTCTCCTTTTCTGGTTGAGTGGAAGGTGTTGATGTAAAAGACAATTCTAACAACAATTTTCTTTATTATCAATCCAGAGATGTAGATTCACTCCTAGGACGGATGACCATTACTTTTTATACACCCTGTACAGCTTTTTCGCCAAAGTATTTCCGCAATATTCGCATATTTCACGTTTCGCAGTGTCCACCTAAGTGTCGAAATGTATAAGCTCGCAGGACCTGGCCATCGGTCAAGCACGGAATTCGATCTCGGCGAGAGACAAATCGGCCAGACTCACCCCTCGGGCGATTTCACGCGGCGTCAAACTTCCGAATCGAGTTGGTCGAGAATGTGACCGAGTATGTATGCGGGCCGTTGCACCTTCCAGACAATTCATTCAAAGGTGTAGAAGTTCCCCCGCATTGCGGGCTTTTATTTACAGTCGGCCGAACGTCCCGCGAGCACGTGCCTCCTGATCGATCTTGCGTATTTCCCAGGAATCACGAAACGCAGCCTGCGAGCTTCCTTTCCTCTCTCCTCCGAGTTTCTTCGTTTTGCTCACCCTGTTAAAAGTAAAGAGAGTATATCCTTGAGAGAGCGAGACCGATCGTGGCCCGATCGATCTCCAGCGCAATGCCAAATTCAATTCCACACTTCCTATCCGAGGATTCGACGGATTCGCGAATGTCTATCCCGGCACACTGTTACTGAAATTGTCGTAGTTTTTAGAAACGTTTTCTGCAATCAGTTGCACTTTATAATTTCACCCAAACCAACCCCTTTGCAATATTTCAGAAACTATTAGGTATTTTGGATACTTTTTGCAATTTTTTAACCCTAATTTCCGCCTCTGATTTCACAGTGGCAAAAAATCAAACAAGATTTTTTTATCGAAATTGATGAGTTAACATTTATACGTCTTAGATTTAATTGCTTTTTCCATGAACGCGCATTTTGTTTGTCTTACACTCTCCGAACGTTTTCCCAGCACCGGGTGTGATTAAACCTTTTATGTATCGATGTTTCCCCGTATAATTACATATTCATTTTCATGAACCCGTGGGCAATCTATTAATTACTCCGCGGGGAGCGCAGACTGTGCGGGGTGAGCGAGGGTTGGAAAGAGTTTCACAATTTCAGCAGCTCCGTGAAAGCCAGCGTGAAAAAGTGAAAAATAAAAATATTTCCGCCGGATATTTCTCTAATTCGGCCCAACTGGATACTGTTTCAAATGCTCCACCTGCCTCCACTTCAAACATTTCCAGTGTCGGAATTGCAAAGTGTCCGGCTAGCCTTCTATTGCCTTCCCTCGCGAGCCTTATACGGACAGCATGACTGGAAATTATTCACGAATTTTTCAGTGTAATATCACTGTCCAACAAATTTCAACTTTTTTAATGATTTCGATATACTGTTGGGTCCTTCTTATAGAGTTCTTCGCGCTGATTACGAATCTGTCCTTAATTTTTCTCGTATACGCACAGTTTTTGAGAAACATAGCTTTGAAAAAAAAACATATTTTTCAACTTCAAACAAATATTGTGATGTTATTATAAAAGATATTGAATTGTTCTTTGCAGAAAAAGATTCTGTAGACTTTCCCGAATATTAATACATTATGATTGTTTAAACATGTTTAAATAATTATTAAAGACGGAGAGACACCACTTTTGCACCAATCTTTGAGGATATTTTTCAATTTATCTGAAAAAATAAGGGAAAATTGAACTATACCACTCGATAGAGTAGACTTTTATCTTGAGAAGAAACCCCGTCAAGTTTGGATCGTCGACGTCTTTTTCGAACCAGAAAGCAACATATCTTCGCCCGACATGAGTAGCCGCCAGTGGCGCTCGGGACGGGATATGGAGCGGCGAACGACCGTTCCAGTTGTGAGCGCCACTGGTGACAACTCATGTCGGGCGAAGATATTTTGCTTTGGGGTTTCTCAAGATAAAAGTCTACTCTATCGCGTGCTATAGTACGATTTTTCGCTGGACCGTTATTTTTTGAGATAAATTAAAAAATGTCCTCAAAAATTGGGGCAAAAGTGGTGTCTCTCCGTCTTTAATCATTACTTAAACATGTTTAAACAATCATAATGTATTAATATTGGATATCACTGTATTCGGGAAAGTCTACAGAATCTTTTTCTTTAAAAATCTTTTTCCTTAAAGTTGAAAAATACGTTTTTTTATGTCATGTTTCTCAAAAACTAATAGGAGAAAAATTAAGGACAGATTCGGAATCAGCGCAAAAAACTATAAGAAGGACCCAACAGTATATTGAAAACAAATTTGTTGTTGGACAGTGTATTCAAGCATCTCCGTATTTTAATAACGTAAAAAATCTTTTGTCTTTAATCTCAATGTGTCCGTCAGAGTAGAAATCAACTTCGATTATGTCATCGAAAAGAACTTTTTCGATCGAGCGTGTTTGAAATCCGTTTATTCCCGTGTACAATAGAAAATTGCGAATCGAAACGAATGTTCCTGTGCGACGAGGCTCGACTAAATATTTGACCACTCGTTTCACATATTACAAAATCTATTAACGGCGATATAGCTTCAGGTTATCACGATCCCCGTTGAGTTGAATAAATATTTAATCAGGTGTGAGTGAAGTTGCCAATGTACATTCCGCGTGCAAATGTATGCGTCGCACAAAGCCGTGTTCCCAGGCAGAATTTCATTGTCATAAAAGAGGGACGAGACTCGAAACGATTGATACCGAGTTTCTACACGTGAAATTGTCAACGCTCTTTGGAGGACTATTTTCGCGAAGATACAGCGCCCGAAGCAATTTCGTCGCAGAATACCCGATAATATCGAAATAGGCCCATTATCGTGTAATCCAGGGGGTTCTCGAAACTGTACACAGCGAGCATAACTTACGCGTAATCCTGGGATTTCTTGCACCGTCCCGGGGTAGAAATCAACTGTATTGCTCGAGCAATTGTACAACTGGGAGCTTGAGAATTCAGAGTCTCGAAAGGGGTAGTTCTTTCGAAGTTTCACGCGTTCTACTTTCTTTACAGAAGTTTAAAAATTATTGTTGTCGCGTGTCTGGTATGCTTTATTCAAGATAAACGCCGGCATCTCTTCTTTTGATTTACCGTTCGAGTAGGAATTACAGTATTATTTCCATTTTGTCCGGAAACTTATCAATTTGATGGATAAGTGAATATTGTTAAAATAATAAAATCATCAAACTATACGATACACATCAATCTGCAGGAAATTACGTTCACAGAATACTAGAGTGGTCCGAGTTAGTAAACGTGTTGTTCTCTCTCTCTCTCTCTCTCTCTCTCTCTCTCTCTGCCTGTGTATAAATAATCAATCCAATTGAGAACAGTTGGTTAGATTCGTGTTCGTTCATTCGGATTAAAATGTCAGATTATTCCACAAAAACTAGGCAACCAGTTCATGTCCCTTTTATTCATTATTCGTAACGATGTGTCTGCATAATGAATTTGCCGGTGTCTGGTCAATCCTGACCCGATATCACCGAGCAAGTAGTAATCGACGTGACCCCGTCTCTTTATAGCTCTACGCGAGTCTCGTATATGAGAAAAATTCTTTATGTTACGATCACTTCTAATCAAATATTTGCGTTCTAACAATAGTGTGAATCAAAAATAATGCCCGCCGTGCAATGACTCCTAAAAAAATATTCGCGTTCTAACAGTAATGTAAATTCATTCATTTATTTGATAATGTTGATAATCAATAGACTGCGGATCATTATGCATTTACGAAGTAATTGGTTGGATGAAGTGTAAAAGAGTTAAAGATTGAAAATATTCAAAAATGTTGTGATGTTGCTTTTCATGTGACATACAGTGGCTCACGAAAGTATTCGAACGCCCTTTAAAACAGAATAACTTTTCTATAATTGTAACAAACGACCTGATTTCTTATAATCAATTAGAAGCACTGGTTTACGAAATGATATGCGAAAAAGATTTTCCAAAAAATTATAATTTACAAAGTTACATGCAAAAATAAAAAAGGCATTTTTTAAACTTTTTTATTAGGGCCCTTAATGAAAATTTAAAATATATGTTTCGTAGATCTATGTTAGTTATACGCATGCTGAAACTTTCATAGAAATCGGTTGACGCAGGAAAAAACGACACACATCGAAAGATGTACGATTTCGTGGATTTTAAGCAGAAACTGATCAAAAATCGTGTAAAGCTACGATTTTCAACATTTTTAATCGATTTTGACGAAATTTTCAGCATGTGTATAACAAACATAGATCAACAAAACATATATTTCAAATTTCCTTTAAGAGGGCCCCAATAAAAAAGTTTAAAAAATGCCTTTTTTATTTTTGCATGTAACTTTGTAAATTATAATTTCTTGGAAAATCTTTTTTGCATATCATTCCATAAACCAGTGCTTCTAATTGATTATAAAAAATCAGGTCGTTTGTTACAATTATAAAAAAGTTATTCTGTTTTAAAGGGCGTTCGAATACTTTCGTGAGCCACTGTATGTAGTTGCTAAGGGATGAAATCAATGTTTATGTTATTCCTGCTCCCCACAAACAAATGCAAAACATTTTATGTTTGCATAAAGATCCGCAGTCTAGTAATCAATAGCAGCACGAAATACGTGTCAATAATTATCCAGTTCAGCAACATTGTCTCTGCAAACGCTCGATCTCCAAGGTGATCGGTGTTAATACCGAAATTGTCAGGCGCACGTGGACTTTTGCTGGCGAGTGTATCGAGGATTTTGAGTACTGTCATCCTGGACAACATTTTCGCCCAGCAACGTCCCGATATCTCGGGGGTTTCCCCGTTTCCCCTGGCTGGCAAGTCTGCGCCCCCCCGATTCGCCGTATACATCGCATGCGGGTGCATGTGCCGGTGGATGGTTGCGCGTGCGCGCGTTTGTCGACTCGGCAGACAGCCCGCCGCTACGGGTGCATCTCGCGGCAGTTCGCAGTCGTCTTCTAAAGCAAGCTCATTAGTCGCTCAGCATTCGGCCGGGACACATTTTCGTGGGTCCCACTCGTTGCTCACTGAAACCCAGTTTCGCACCATCCACCACAACGACACCTACCTCTTCTTCACTAAATATCACCACACCACCTCTTTTCTATCCCTTCTCTAATCGCACCTTCCGCTTCGGACATAAAACACACTTTTCTAACTAAATCACAAAAAAGCCCAGCAAAAAAAAGATAAGAACTTGAGAAAGAAAAAAGGTGAAAGAGAAAGAAAACAAGAGAAACGGTTCACGGTGTTCAGCCAAGGTGGAGAAGAAGGAGAAGGTGGAGGAGGTGGCAGGTGTCCCGCGAGACAGGGGATGCAACTGAACTCGATGGGCTCCTGTGCACGTGCCAGCTGACTCTCTCGAAAGGAGCGTCGAACTTGCAACGACCGTGCGACTCCCACCCTTTTTCCTTCTCGCACGGAAATCCCTGTGTGATTCATCGTCGTCGTCGTCTAGACTCCAGTTTGCATCGGGAATAGAGAAGGAGTTTCCTTTCCATGAGAACGACTTCCGTCCGGTTCGCGTGAAGATCCGATGATCTGGTGTCGGGGGTGAGAGAGGGTATAGTTTTGAAACGTTGAAGAGAGAAGTATTATTGGTCCCGGAACGGAGAACCGGATCGAGAGGTAGTTAGACCGCGAAGTCGGGCAGGGGTCGTCGACCACGGCGACGACGCTGACGGCGAAGACGGCCGAAAAAGAGGACGGAGACGTCGAAGCGAGCAACGACGAGCAGCGGCTCGGTCCATGGTCGAAACCACTGCGATCCAGCGGTTCACGATCAAGTTCCCCATGCTGCAGCCACCGTCTCCCCTACTGGAGATGGCATCGTTGCGTCTGCCGGACTCCGAAGAGTTCGACGTCGACCCACGTCGTAGGAGCAATAATGGCAACGTGCCGCCCACGACCGTCGCAGCCATTCCTCCGACCACTGGCACGCTCTTTCAGATGCGAAACGACTTCGGCAACCTTCTGAACAACCTGATCACCGAGGCGATCACCGTCAACCCTAGGACCACCATGGAGGAACACGGCGGATTGTTGAACGCGAGCAAAACCGTCAACCTATCCACCGCCGAACAGATTCCCGATCGATTGTACAGGCACAGCATGGCCATGTCCGCCGTCTACTGTGTCGCCTATGTCCTCGTTTTCGTTGTCGGCCTGATCGGCAACAGTTTCGTCATCGCCGTGGTATACCGGTCCCCGAGGATGAGGACCGTCACGAACTTCTTCATCGTCAACCTCGCGGTCGCCGATGTACTCGTCATCGTGTTCTGCTTGCCTGCTACCCTGATGAGCAACATCTTTGTTCGTGAGTACCGAGAAATCTTCTTCTGGGTCGAATCGGCTGATTCTTCTTCTCTCTTTCAAATTGATAGCGTGGCGATGGAGAAAATCGCACTGATGAGATTAGCTTTTGTTTTCGTTAAGTCTCTTCGTACCTATGGTCATTCGATGGGAAAATAGTCAAAAGAGAAAGTGAAATCAATGCCTCTTACAGTTCTCTGTGAGGGATCATTGAATACTAGTTAATACTGTATTGTGGACGACACTTGTGTGAAAAGTATTAAAAGACGGATAACGAGATTAGTAGTAATTGCTTGGATCTCGAACGGTTCGAGAAGGTGAAACCAGCGCCTTCAGCAGTTTCTCATGAGAAAATTATGGAATATTAATCATCGGAGGGTTTTCGAGGGTCGCGATATTTGTCGTGAGATGAAAATAAATGGGGTTTCAGTAGTAGGGAAAGGTAGGGTGGTTCTCTGGCAGAAGTGTCCGAGGTCCGAAAAACTGTGCAGACGATGGAATCGATCGGGCGTATTGATCATGCGTGGGTGGCCGGGCAAAGGGGGACTTGGAAAACACGAAAATTGGATCGTGGACGATTAAACGGGCGGCAGAGCGCGAGCGATCCGTTCGCCGGCGTCGATTTTGCCGTTGCAGGGCCTCCGGTTCCAGTCCTCGGTCGACCTCGAAAGGGAGGTCGGAGGCAAAAGGGTGGAGGGGCCTCCCTTGGTACTACGGAATCGATCCTTTCGCGACTCTCTCTCCGGCGCGGCGCGCTGTTCACGCTCGATGCACCAAGCGTATCGCGATCCCGTTTTCAGGGGCCGACAGCTTCATCTCGACTAACTGCAGATAAATTATTCGATAATGGAATCGCGTGATACGTACTCGACAAAGTGCAAAGAGGCGTCCGCCGGATTCTTTTCCATTTCTGAATTCGATTGGCCGACGCGTTCGCGGTGATCTTTTCGCAAAGAATGGGAATTCTTTCAACCCCTTGCCGTATTTTAACGAGTCACGCTCGTCATGAAGAATTTAAACGGATGAAATGAAATAAAATTTGAATCGTTTCTAATCAATATTCAAGCATTAAAATAAACGTAGCCATACAAAGAATATATAAATTTTCGTTTATTTTCTACGACATTTTTGGGGATAAAGACGTTTTAATCACTGTAACTGTAAAGAAAACGGTACGGCAAGGGGTTAATGCCATCCACTTTAGAGGGAGTTTTGATTATAGTTGGTCGGGAGCAGATGGAAATAAATTGATCGAGGTCTGCGAAGGCTTCGACACCGTCCGAGCTGTCAATATGAGTCAATCAATAGCAGGAAAGAGACTATAATAAGTACGGAGATGTAAATGACCAATTCAATGACGATTAATTGTAAATAAAATGGGTCAGCTAATTCCGATAATACCAAAGGATAACGAGGTGTATGGAACACAAATATGAATTCATCGGCGGGACGATGCGCAATTAAGCAGAGATCGTTACGTGTGCAGCGTGTATTCGATGTAACATCCATCTAATTACGATCAGAGACATAGAGCCATGGAGTACAACCAGTACTTTAGATCTACAGGAACGTTTTAATCGAAGATATGTATTGTATATATAAAAAAACAACTAAGATCGAACGATATCATTGCAAGAATTAGTATTAACGCTTGAAGATTGTTTGTATATAGCTATTGGTATCATAAAATTCAACTTTATATCTCTACTTTAGATTTCCACTCGAATTTTTCGCGTCTTCTTGTTGTACGCTGTTGAAATCTCCCGGAAACATGTTCCGCTATGATACTTCGTTTATTTCTCAAACTAATTTCCAATAGGCTGCTTCATAGCTATCGGAGTTTAATAAAACTGCGTTTTCAATCAATGCATTCTTCGCACTTGATCGAAAAAATTGCGAACTATCTCTTTCCGATATTGAAACGGAAGCAAACGAGCGAAGGGCACCTCGGGGCCATTTTATGGAATCGTGTCGATACTGATTTCCATTTTTCCCGTGGAGCGAACGATGAAAATTGCGGGTCAGTGGAACCTAAATAAAACTCTGATACGGATCGCATACTTCGTGTCTCTCCTCTTCCAGACGACCGCTCCCACTTGTTTCAGTTGTTTCGACGAATGTGAAACGCTAGACGTTCGTAGGAATGATCGAAGGGGAGCCATTACCTTCGCAACAGTCTCCATTTCTCAAGTGTCTATGTATACTTCAACAAATTTAAAGTAACAATTCTTAAGTGAAATTTCTGTCAAACTAGTGAAATGTTCCATATAAATTGTAGGGAAAAAACAGGTATTTTCTCCCGATTTTTTCTGATCAAATGTGGGAGTAAAAAAACGTTACTTCTTTGTAATTAATACTCTCGAACTGTCGGAAAATTAATGTTTCCTCTTCAGGTGAAGCTCACGAGCTGAAATTTTACAGGCTCCGAATGTCATTATTTATGTAGAGTGAAATATCTCTCTTGAATTCGAAATCATCGGAAAATGTGTAGGTCAAGGACAATGGTGTTGAACAGATATCTCTCCTCCCAAGGTCATGTCTTCGGAGATGTCAAGGTCACCGGTATATTTCTAAATACTTCTCTATCTTCGCCATCACATATTACAACGCACGCTAAGCCGCATCCCGAAATTAAATTTAAATTAACTTTGAAGAAGAAAAAACATTATGCTATATATATACCAGAGAGACAGTAATTTTACAAGCGTTACTACAATATTTCAAATGCTGACCAACACTGTTCTTGATTAAATAAACTTTTTCAATTTATACTATAATTACGATAACATACACGAATAGAATATGTTTGTTCTCTCATCGATCGCGATGATTAAACCGCGGAGTGCCCGTGCGTTATGCAGTTAACAATTGTTCGAGGTTAATTAAAATGAAAAAACTTTTGTTTCTAACACACTGGGAATATTTTTAATCGTGACCTACTCTTTAACATTATATTACAGAAATGAAATATTAATGTTTCGGAAATCGGGTCAAAGTCGACGTTCAATTAAAGGAAGAAATACAATTAAAAACGAGATTTCACTTTTGGGTCAGATTGACATCTGGGTCATTTTCATATTCTGCCTAGGTGGCCATGAATGTCGATCTATATGCATGAGATTCGCGCTCCAGGAATATCGTTTTGTCTAATGAAGGATCGTTCGATCGATCAGCCGTTTAATAAACGATTTATTCAACTTTCTGGGAATGGAAAACAAAAAGGTTGCTGCGACGGCTGCGTAGCAAAAACACACGGAAATTCGACCGTGAGACTCCAGACTTCTTCGAGCTGCCAATTGTCAACGGAGTCGCATGACTAACGACGTCATTAACACGCACTCGCACTCGTTTATGTTTTTCGTAAAGAACTCAAGTGGCCCAGACCCGTCTAGAGCCCACGAGCTCATTACGCATGCAAAATATCGTCGGCGCCGCGCCGCCGACTCTGCTGCATTTCCATCTTGGAAACACGTTGGAATTTCTCCGGGCCTTAGTTGATTCCGCGATACTCTATTCCCGCGTACATTCGAGATTATATTAAAACTACCTTATTAAATAGGTGAAAGATGTGAATTAAAATTTCGAATTCAAGAGTGATCATTAATTTTCCGACAGTTCGAGTATATCAATTACGAAGAAGTAACGAAAAATTCAGGATAATTAAAAGTTACATTTAAATGTTTATTATTGGACTACGGATCTTTATGCAAAATAAAAAATGTTTGCATTGTTTGTACAAGATACAGGTGCCAAATAAACAATTGTCTCATCTTTCAATTATCTTATTCAGCTGAAACTAATACACTGATGTCCTTAAATCTTTTTAATATGGCCACTGTTTTAAATTGTGCGTAGCCATTTTTATCATAAATGCATAAAATGCGCAGTCTATTTATTACATTTAAACTCTATTCCCGAGTACATTCAAAATGGTATTTCAAGAAATTAATTAAAAATTTATTCGTCTGTGAAATGCAACATTATTTGTCAACTGAAAAAGTGTGAGACAAAAAATGGTTGGGGCACTTCGCTAGGATCCTCGCAACTATTCCTGTCGAGGGTAAGAGGGTTAAGGATAGTTGAAAACTGTCATGTATATTTCTCTGCAGATAGGGGTGTAGCGTTAGTTTCCTTGAGAAGCTAATCCAAGCATAATTAAACCCCGAAGAAGCACGTCGATTAATTGCTTTGAAGCTGGTTGCAAGCGACAGGACCCACTAGGTTTTACGTCCTCCAATCTACCCTGGTCTTTGTTCACCTAATTACCGAGACAGGATTCTACATCGCTGCCTCATTGTCGAACACTATACCACAACATTACACCATCGTTTCGCCGAACGATGGATTATCGTCGCCATCGGTCGACGACGTAGCGTGTTCGTTTCTTCGTGTGTACGTTTCGCGAAGACAAATCTCAAAGTTCCCAACGAAATTGAAGTAGTCTTTAGGTGCCATCGCGTTTCTGCTACCTTGTAAAGCAGAGAAGAAATCGTCCTGGGCGCTGAGTGATTACTAGGAGGCGGAAAGAGGTTCCTCCCTCTCCTAGATTGACTTCTCCCGAGGGAATCCCGAGCGATGTTTAATTAATTCTTCTTAGCTGTCATTGCACTCTTTTTTTTAATTAAAACAGCTCGAAATGTGCTCGATCCCGGTTGACACGGGAACAAATTAAAAATGCTGCGAGGTGGACAAACCTTTGCGTAAAAATATTACGCTTGTACTACTAATATTACTCTCAAGGAAACATGAAAGCCAATTTTTTAACCGTTTAGAATATACTCGTATTTTATTACAGTTTGTTCTATGATCTTTCGCGATTTTTCAGGAAACTGACCCTGAAAAATTCGGTTATAATACTTTTCACGAATTTCTTTGGAATGAAATTTGCGCCACATGAGAAATGTTGGAAAGAGCGAAATTATTAATTCTGTAAATGATACAGAAACAGAAAAAGGATAACACTTCAAAATAAATTATTCTTTGACATGATAATGGGCACAATAACGAAAATGTAAAAGCGATCTAAAACTTTGCAGATATTATGCGCTATGAAAGCAATAACATTTTCTACATTCAACGATAAAATTGTTAATATAAAAGTGGGACGTGGGAGAAGTTTTTGCATGAAAATTTTTGCAAAATCGAGCGAAACTGCCGGAAGGGACGCGCAAAGGTGAAACCGCGAAATTTGATCGCGCGCGGAGAGAACGCCAGGTATTTTCCTCGATCCGTTCTAGCAAATGCATTTCATCGTGTAATTATGCACCGATCACTAGTCAAAGGGAGAAGATGGTCGGCGTGTCTGCAACGCAATCGCGCGCGGTTACTCTCATTTCGCTATTCGCCCGTAACATCGTGTGCGCAGAACTTGGGAACGCGGTGCTAACGTAATTATGCGAGTTTCGGGGAGTTTACATGATTTTCTGAAATCGTTTGGTAGCCGTCGAGCTTTAAAATTGCTCTTGAGCTACGGTCCCGGTGACCGGTCACTCACCGGTTTCAAGAGCAGTTGCTGCAAGTCCTAACACTTTGTTCGGGAACGTTCAGGAAATGTTTTGGAATGCGTTCGCCTCTCTGAAAATCACAGTGCACGGACAGGGAAAGCTTTTATGAAGCGGCCCCGAAAGCTTTCCCGGAGAGTCGAGTGCGAAGCTAGTCTGACGACTGTCTCCGATTCCTCTTGTTTTATTCAAACGGAATTTCAGGCGAAACTCGCGTTCGAAAATAATGATTTTCTATAGGTTATTTCATGTGTATTTACTTTTTCTTTTGACTCGATTTTATGTAATACATTCTGTAGAAGGTAGTTAGAAAAAGAAGGGGTTATAGATTCTTCTCATTTCATATTTAATCTGAAACTCGAGATAAAAAGTTTAATGAAGTCTCAAGAAGTTTATATTTAATTTGGAATTCAAGTGGATCGTTGGCGAAGTAAAAGAGTTTCTGTTTTATTCCAGTTAAGAAGAAACTGTCTGCAGCGCCTGCGTTGCCTAACAAAGACTTCGCTTTGACAATTCTTAAATGGATGAAAGAAATGCAAATGTTTCTGAAATAATAGGACGTTCGTGAAAATGTTCTTCAAAAATTCTGTTGAAAGAAGAACTGAATGAAATTCCTTTAAATGTTTCTACTTCGAATAGAACTTTCTCGTGATGTTTTGATTTTCAGTGCATTTTCGTGATAAGCGCATTTTTGCTACGCAACATTTATGGCTTGGAAGTTGCCGGAAGCAACGTGGAACAGTCTGAGTAGGAACAAATATTGAATTAGAAACGTGTTTTCGAGCACCGAACACCGAACACACGGTTCCTTGCGTTTACGCGGTAAGATGACATTAAACGTCTAGACGGGCTTGTTTACGTCCGCATTACGCTTCTTCCTTATTAAAGTGATCGCTCTCTCTCTCTCTCTCTATCAACTCATCGCGTCTCCGTAACCGAGAAACGGCAGATGTTAACCAGACCTCTCCGAGCGATGGAAACCATCGTGACGGAAATTCTCCGGTTCTCCCGATACTTCTTTAACAGCGATTTTCGATCAGCGACAGTGCGTTCGACATCGAGCAAACAAAATTCTCGCTGTGTGCAACATCCGTAGGAAGTATGCCGTAGTTGCCAATCTCCTTTCGCTATTCGATCAAATTTTTACTCTTCGAGAAAACTTATTACAATTTCAATAGAAAAATGAATTAAAAAATTACAGTAAATTACATAACGTAAGTAACAAGAAAACTGTTAAATACATGAAATTCTAAGGCATCGATACACTCTGCTATACATAGCCTGACTTCGAATCGATGCGAGCACACTGGTTGATAGATCGCGCTTAAAGTCAACGCCGCAACTGACAATGAGTACACTGGTGCCTAGTTGCATGGAACAAATTCTTTCAATACACGCACCGCTTTGAAGCGAGAATGTACAGCTTTGAATATCAATAGTTGTCGTGAACTTGAAGAAGAATGGAGGAGGCGCCATGTGTTTTCTTCCTTTTTCTCCTGGTTCGAAGTCGAACACGCAGGAATGTAATCCCAACAAAAACATCCTGTAAACAGGAGCCAAGTTCCTATGGCCGTAAAAAGTTGTGAGATCAAATGAAATACAGCCAAGTTCGTTAGCTTATAAATACCTCTTGCAATGCTGAAAACAGAGCGTTTGTAAAAATTAGTTTAAAAGAACTATTTAATTTTTAAAGAGTTACATGGAGGTCTAAATTACTCAAACTTGACCGCTACCTAACACCTTTTATGGCCATTGGTTTAAAAAGTAACGGCCAAGTTCGAATAATTTAGCCCTCCATGTAACTCTTTAAAAGTTGAACAGCGTTCTTTTAAACTAATTGTTACAAACACTTTTTTCAGCATTGCAAGAGGTATTTCGAAGCTAACGAACTTGGCCGTATTTTGTTTGATCTCACAACTTTTTACGGTCATAGGAACTTGGCTCCTGTTTACAGGATGTTTGTTGAGATTTCATCAATGTTTGTTGAGATTTCATCAATTATCAAGTAGGAACCAAAGAAAAAACATCCTTTTCTAATCTGCAAGAAAAAATCCAAATTCAATGTGTCGAAGATTAACCTTTGCCTCCCGCCGCTATAGACGATGCTCGGTGCAGTTTCTTTGGTTTACGTTAAAGAGATTGTTTTTTTCATCAGTATTTGTTGCGACTTCGAAGCTAATAAAACGTATACTTATGTATGTTGTGCTGCTATGTGCTATCCTACGTAGCTATTTCATAATGTTTTTTTTCAATACAACCCTTTTAAGGTGTAAAATTTCAAACTTTGATAATTATTTCTTTGAGTGTTTGTTATGGTGACCTATGTACAGTAGAGACTCCCGTATACATACCCCCATCATCCGAATACCCTAATATACGGACGTTCTATCATCCGGATGTTCTGTTATCCGCACGAAAGGAAGTAGGAGCAGATATTGAAGAAGTTGTCACTACATTGAGTAGAATACCAGGATGTGATTGTGACAGCGATAATGTAATGCCAAACGTTTCAGTACAATAAAGACAACAGTAGCGATGAAGATAACAGAAATTTTACCGAAATGGAAGCAGCAAACGAAAGTAACGATGAGGACGTGCCTTCTCATATCGAAGCATTTAAGTCATTTGAAAAAGGACTTCGATGATTTGAGGCACAACGGGAATGTAAGTCTACGAAGCTGTTTACAATAAAAAAATTTATGTAACTTAGCGGCTGAAAAGATATGTGACCCTTAGATGTGTTGAAAAAAACTGTCAATTTTGTTTATTTCTACCTGAACAAATGAAGTTTAATGCAAAAGAAATTATCTAAATTTAATCAATTCTATCATCCGAAAATTCCACTATCCGTCCACTTTTGTCTCCCTATTAGTTTGGATACGGGAGTCTCTACTGTACCAAATTTCAAGCTTGTAGGTCAATGAGAAGTACCCAAAAGGTTTTGATGATCTGTCAGTCAGTGACAAAAGCGATTTCTGAGGTCCTATATCTCGGAACCTACTAATGTTGGAAGATTAATGTATGATTATGAGTATGAGATTAGTGTACGAAATTACATCTCTCCATCTGCTTCCAGTGACGAGTTATAAGCCTGTAAAAAACGGCTAAGTTGTTTCGTGTAAAAGGGGGTAGTGCGAGAACTTGGCTGGTGCACAACCGTGCACCTAGATCGAGAATTGCTGGAATTTGTAAACATGTATTACTTAATTCTCAATAAATTGAGAAATTAATTATCCGTCGTTTTACACGCGAGTGTAAGCTACGAGAATTAGGGGTGGAGGAGGGTTGACAGGAGAAGGAAGTGAGTGAGTGAATTCGTGCGATTTAGGCGAGCAGCACGCGTTTGGCAAGTGTCCCCGTGCGAAAGCCGCAGAGACGTTTCGCCGTGTCGCGTCGCGTCGCGTGAACGGAAAAAAGAGGAAGAAAAATAGGCTGCAGCGTAGGAACAGCAGACCGACTTTCCCAATAGGGCGAGAACGGTCCCGATGGACGGACTATTCATCCTTGAACGCTGCGACCCGGGGGTCCGCGTTTCCCAGGGTTCACTTGGGGGAGGGTGGTTCGGTGCATGCGGCGCGGCGCGGCGGCCGCCCCATGACCGCGCCGTGCCGTGCGGCTCGTCCCTCGTTTGCTTTGAAATGGAAATTGGCAGCGATCTCGGGATTCTAGACTAACGACACGGCAAATCGAATTACTCGCGCTCAAAGTCGATCATCGGACCGCGGCGCCGCGCAACGGGGCTGATTTTCATCGTTCGCGTCCGTTTAGCCGTGCACAACCATTTTCAGCGGCGCGTTAATAGCCACGCGAGGTGCTTTTCAAATATTTACCAGCACGAACAGCTGCCACGGGCCGGCCTGCGAGGTGCCTGCACCATCAGACTTCGGAAACGTGATTTTTCGAAAAATTGTTTCTCGCCTTTCTACACCTCGGCTTCGATTTTATCGCTGTTTCCCGCGAAAACGTTCTCCTCGCTTCCTTCAAGCGAGATGTATTTGTGTCCTCCACGAACTAGTTCAGACCTTGCCGGAGTCCTTACGGTGATAATCTTCGCCATTGTTCCGATATTTACGCGCAAATCCTGGCTAACAAGATGTTGGATAACCTGGACGGATTGTGTGAATTATACTATTCTCTCGTCCTCGCAGGGGCTTTTGATAAATGTGCACATAATTATCAAAGTGGTTTAAGTCGTATATAGACATCGGATTTTATGCATTTGTGAGAAAAATGAGTGGATGTAATTTACAACAGTAAAATCATTAGTAGAATTCAAAAGACATTAGGAAAGAAAAAATTAAACCGACTTCAAAAGAACGCACTAAAAAAATTAACTAAAAAGTATGAAATAATTTACATTTAATTTATGTGAATACACACGAACTTCAATACAGTACAATCTTTTCGCAGGCGGCGCAAAATTGAAAATTTTCGACACTGGAAATTACGAAAATCCTTAAAAAACCTACTGATTTCCAAGTCCATCATATTCCAATGAAATCATAATTAGCAACATCTGTCATTTGGAAAATTTTTAGTTTTTGCGCCGCCTCCGAAAAGATTATATTGTATTTAAGTTCGTCCGTATTCACATAAATGAAATGGAAATTATTTCATACTTTTTAGTGCGTTTTTCGAAGTCGGTTTAATTTTTTTCATACAATTTTTTTATTTCACACTTTTTAGTGGAACGAGTAGAATTTGTAGAACACTGTAGGATGGTTTTTTCAATATTTGTTTTCAAGGGACCAATCGGGAGACATACCCTACAAAGTGCAGAAGGTTTCGTCCTGATTGGTCCATCCATCTCGGAGTAATCGGAAAAAAAGCGGAAAAAGGTACATACAGATCGAATTGAGTATCCTCCTCCTTTTTCGAAGTCGGTTAAAAATCAATTTCTACTTCACCCCAGTTTGTTGCAATTCGAGTAGAAGAATTATTATTTCACATAAAGATGTTCAGCGTGAAGTTTGTTTGGCGATTGTTTGTGTACCGCGATGAAATAATACATAGTGAGTGAAATAATACATAGTAATACATAGTCCTGCTTTCAATGCAGTAAGTATCGTCAGGATCGATTTCAATAGACGCTACCCTTGTATATGCTCTTAAGTTACGTGAGTTTCACTTTACACTGCTGTCTTTATGCTGCACATTTACGACTGTTTACATAACATTCAGGTTCACTATAAATGTCCTCCACTATTAGTGAAATGTCAGTGCACGTGGCTGAGCATTCAAGGGTGAAATTAAACAATTGGCAGACTATTTTTTTGTTGAATAAAAATGAGCTGTTAGCACGCGGGAAGTACATGTAATTAAAATCGTGCACGTTGAAGCACATTTCCGCGCCGGTAAGTTTTTATCGCCGCGGTTGATCGAGCCCTTAATTGTGTCAATGTAACGGGAAGGTATTTCGATAGAGTCGCTTTTTCAGTAGAACACGTTGCAATTTGTCGCAGCTTATTCGGGAGCACGTTTTAGTAATTGTTCAGGAAGAAGAAGAGGAGACCAGCCTTATTAATCAAAGTCACCTTCACGGGCGGTTGTCGCTTATCTTCCGGATTTTCTGGGAACCTTGTTCAAACAGCAATGCCGGAGATCTGGAAGATTATTTGAAAATCCCGAATTGCATTTAAATAAGATCGTAGCCCCGATTGCGGAGACTAAATAACCTAAATAAGTACACAACAGGATTTTACTTAATCCCGCTTAATTGAATAAATAACGAAATACTGGCAAACTGAACAGGTTGATCAAATTGTTCGGATACTGATAGATAAATATTGATAAACAGACTCTGAACATTTTTTAATACAGTTAAATAAATATAAAATATAAAAAATAGCAGTTTACTATATTTGTAAGTTGCATCGCTGCGAGTCCATTTAATTGAACATCAAGGAAATATTTCTAGTGATCGAATTTAAAATTCTTCACGATTCGAATGGATTTTCCCATATCATTTTCGGCAACAATTTCTCATTGGAAATATGAACGGACTCGCGTTTCTTAAAGCGTTAAAGTATCACTCGAATTTGCGGACCATCCTCGGAACGTTTCCCAGCCGCAACCACTTCCGGATTACAAATCGTTCGAATAAAGTGCAGCAAACAGATCCCTCGGAACTTTGCTTTCATTAATCAAGACTGTTTTTACAGCTTCTTTGCTGACCAACAAATAGTCCTCGGCTTGCTCGGGATTTCGGTCGGACTTGAGGGCTGCTGGTAAATCATGGCAACCGGAAACACGCTCGATGTAAATTACACGCCGTCTACTGGAGCGGCAAATTTATAACGCTGTCGCTCAAAACGTGTAATCCCGTATCTCCGCTATGACACAATTAATTCGGGTCATTGAAAAGAATCATTTCAAAAGACTTAATTTACAAATTAACAAATTCCTAAATGAATAAAATTCACTGTTGAGAGAAATCTCACTTACATTTTCATCCAAATTTTCCAAAGAGGAATCAAGCCCCACCCAATCGCCCCATAAATTAATCCGCGGCCCGTAAAATTACGGACACATTGAATATATTTAGGAAGAAAGTTTTGAAAGTCCAAGTCGACTCAATCACAGATTCTTGCGCGTCCGCCAAAAGCGTTCGCCGTTCGAGGATTAAACGGTGAATATTTCATTAATTCCTGCTAGTCACTTGCAGAAGTGGCTCGGTGTTTCGAGAGGGACCTAGAGCTTCGTGGAACTTCTTGGAACTGTTTTTCGTACGACATTTTCTATTTAGAACGGATTTCTTTTTAAGCTCTCCCCTTTTATTTCCGGGAGCGGCGGGCCGCAAAAAAAAGAAAGAAATCACGAAAATAGGGGCGGAGAT
Organism: Lasioglossum oenotherae; assembly: GCA_028455765.1. Taxonomy (NCBI): domain Eukaryota; kingdom Metazoa; phylum Arthropoda; class Insecta; order Hymenoptera; family Halictidae; genus Lasioglossum; species Lasioglossum oenotherae. The sequence goes on from CM052288.1 coordinate 9,603,326, forward strand.
GGAAAAAGAACGCCGGGAAAGGAACGAGAGGTAGTAGAAGACCGCGCCGGACTAATTGTTGCGATCGATGTGCCGATAATTAGGTCGTGGGATCGGCGATGAACTGTCGCTGCGAACGGAACGCGAGAAGTGGACCGGAACTACGGCGATTATGCGAAAAAGGTAGCCGCCGATGCGGGATGACACGCGGGATTATTTTGTGATTGCAAGAAAAGCGTAAAAGAAATATTAACAATTTCAAACATATTAATACAGAATTATTTTACCCACAGAATAGTTATTAATGACAGTAAATAAATTTTCATCAAGTCGTCTCCGAGTTGTTAAATCGATTGTGGAAGTTTATAGGAGTTTTTTTATTAACGACTTCGAACAAATCTGGTTTGCTTTAGCAAAGCAGTGTAAAATTTGATTAAATCCCGTGTTTTACTATTTTCTGAAGGTTTTTTCACGCTACGAACGTATGAAGTTCTCCGCAGTCTAGTAATTAACGCCGCGACACATTTGCATCTACAGTCCTTTTTTTGCCTGTTGAAGGGACAATTAACGACGTATAGAACAGAATAATTACGTGAAACACTGTGCGAAAGTGTCTGATACCTTCTTAGAATTCGTGTTCGAATGGCCCTAAATGGCGGAGAACAATGTGTCTTTGTCACGTGACTGCAATTGTTCCAAAATGATACGAGCAAGAGAATTCATAGGCGCACTGTTTGAAGGAAACAATTTTTGTTAACGCTTTATCTAGCGGAAGCCTGTTAACAGAATTTCCAATAATTGTGCTGTACCAAAAGGAAGCAAAGGAATTTTCTTTTACATTACAATCTTAAATGAAACTATTAGATGACGTTATTGAGGGTGACTTGTTAGTTCACAATGAAAATTGCTGTTGCCGGTCGGTAATGTGTTAACACACCCTTTATTTTCTAAGATATGTACTATGTTGGGTTAATCACGCACCCTTGCATCCTCTAAACGAGAGTGCACCCCTTTAAATCTGAATGGATGATGGAATAAGACAGTTGTAAAATTGTTGTTAACCAAAGGGCGGATTGGTTAAACGGAACTGTGGTTCGAGTAAAAAACCAACCCCTCCGGTCAGCAGCCTCTATGTATAGGTGCGGCCGCGCACGGCAGACTGTGGGTCGTCGGTAGCAGGCAGCGGGACGCCGTTCGAGTTCAACGTATACGTACGCCCCCGCACACGCAACAGAGGGTGAGTGTATCAAGTGCGCTCCGGCTGCACAGGGTGAACGGCCGGAGGTGACCGCATCCCGCACCCTCCAACCTGCATCGCTTCTGAGAGTCTCCTTCGGAAACTGGGGCTCGGTTCCACTATGCCAGGCAGCCGCACTTCGATCCTTCCCTCCACCGCCGGGATGACCTCACCGAGACGGTCCCTGACACCCACCACCGGACTGTTAACGGCCACTGTTTATCAACAATGCTCTCCAGACCCATTAACACTATACCTAACGACCATCTAAAGTGACTAATGTGTACGGTATTATAAAAATAACAAGATTAAATTGATCAAAAAATGTATTCAATCAATTCCCATGAGAACACCTTTACAATCTCAATAATTGTCAAATAAAAATCTAAAATGGGTCATTTGACCCCTCGTGGTAGGTTTAGTGTGGCAATTTTAATCAGAAACAATTCTCCTCGATTTTTAACCGACTTCGAAAAAGGAGGAGGTTACTCAATTCGATCTGTATGTGCCTTTTTTTCTCTGCATGTTCACCGATTACGCCGAGATGGATGGACCAATCGGAACGAAATCTTTTGCATCTTGTAGAGTATGTCCCCGGATTGGTCCCGTGAAAAAAATGTTGCATTTTTTTATTCTTTACGATTTTATGTGCGAGAAATTATTGCACCGATTACTCCGAGATGGATGGATCAACCAGGACGAAACCTTCTGCATTTCGTAGGGTGTCTCCCGATTGGTTCCTTGAAAACAATTTTTGCATTTTTTCATTCTTTGCGGTTTTTTTGCAAGTAACCAATAACGCCGAAAAACCATCTTATGGTGTTGTACAAATTCTACACATTCCACTAAGAAGTGTGAAATAAAAAAATTTTATAAAAAGGAATTAAACTGACTTCGAAAAAACGCACTTAAAAAACTCACTAAAACGTGTAAAATAATTTCCATTTAATTTATGTGAATACACACGAACTTAAATACAATACAATCTTTTCGCAGGCGGTGCAAAATTGAAAATTTTTCACACTGGAAATTACGAAAGTCCTTAAATTCTTCTACATGCTTGCATATATTAATGTATCTTCTATTCCCACCTACTGATTTCCAAGTCCATCATATCCCAATGAAATCATAATCAGCAACATCTGTCATTTGGAAAATTTTTAGTTTTTGCGCCACCTCCGAAAGGATTGTATTGTATTTACGTTCGTGTGTATTCACATCAACTAAATGGAAATTATTTCATACTTTTTAGTGCGTTTTTTCAAAGTCGGTTTAATTTTTTTTCATAAAATTTTCACCGTGTTCCACTGAAAATCGTGTGCTGTTTCTTCATTTTTCGAATTAATGAGACGCGCACAGATTTTATGAAGTGATAGCACAAGTATAATATGTTATGTATTGGTATGGTCGTCAGATTTTCCAATTCAGTATTGCGTTTTGTAATTTTTCGGAGCAGCCGAAACTCTGTTGCAGTAGAAGCGGCAGATGAAAGTGGATGTACTCGAATAACAGGATCGATATGTAGCGCGGCCAACACAGGCCTAAAATACTCTCGGTTGCATACGCATTTTCGTTTCAATAAAATAATGTTTTTTTTTAACGAAGTACTGAGTGTTAATTAACCAATTTAATGGGTGTATGGGAAATCTCTGCAGTGCTCGAACGAAAAATGGAAATGTAGAATATTGTCAAGTATACATGTACAGCCTGCAGGTACTTTATTCTCTGCAACATCAAGACGTTCGTTAAAGTACGTAATTTCATTTGAAAACGTTCGATGATGAACAGTAAGCACCCCGCTGTTATTCTTCAATCTTATTTACCGCAATACTCTTCTCGCGATGAGTTTCCTTTCAAAACACCCGCTGCAGCCGATCATTTATTGCGAAGTCTGCATTGTCGGCGTGAATTCAGCTTTCCTGTAATAAAAATTGTAATTACTAGACTGCGGATGTCTGTTCTCTGATTAGAAATAAATTCAGGAGAAAATATTGAAGTATTATTTTATTTCCTATCGGATTTAGGGAATGAAAAAACAATAATATCTGTGTTGAAGTAGCGACTGATCGACGATGCTCCAACAAAACTAGTAATAAGTATCGCGTAGGTCGTTCAGCAATTTTCCAATTCCACTGATACCATCTCGAAGCCTTGATAGTACACTATCGTTCATAAGTATTTCACCACTTGGCGGAATCGAAACTAAAAATATGATTATATGTATATGATTTACATTGAAGCTTTATAATGAATTACATGTTAAGGATTTTACCAGGAAATAGATGAAAGTTATTAAATACTTCGTTCATCAATATTTTTTTAATGTTTCTTCCTGGACTTCGTTCCAAGCACTTTCTAAATAAGTCCACAATTGTTTCTCTGATTTTTGGACACTTCATTTTCACCTTTCGATGCATTTCATCCCACAATTTCTCAATCGGATTCAAATCCGGCCATTGCGGCGGCCACTGCATAACTTTAAGTTTATCAATGTCCTCTAATTGCTTTAAATAATTTTGACACAAGTTTGCATTATGTTTAGGATTGTTATCTTGCCTATCAGCTTCGTTCCTGGCAAAAGTTACGTTGCCGTATTTTAAATATATTTTGTATATTTCCGATAAACTGGAGGTGGTCAAATACTTATGGACGGCAGTGTACATCAATTCGCGTACGCCGCGGTTCGACACAGATATTTCACTTGTTAAATCTTGCGAACGTAAGCGTTCGAATATTTCCGGGATGCAGAATCCGCGAACGCCTCGAGATATTGGCGATGTGCAGGATGCGCTCTCGAAGAAGCGCATCGGATGGAATCCGGACCAGGACATTATTTTTCAATCATCCCCGCAATTAAAGGAAAAGGTTTTCGCGCGGAGGCCGGGTTCGCCAGCTAGAATCCCGTGATAAATCATCGACCCTGACACATATCGCGGCGACATACGGGAATATGTGTCAGCGCACATGAACGGGCACGGTCATGGATGCATTCGAATAGGTTCGCAATACAGGCGCACGCACACCGCCAAGCCGATCGCCTGTACCGGTTGAATATGTCTATTCAGTCTGCCTTTGTCACGGCATCGCTAACCGTCACATGCTTTGTGCACACTTAATTACACGTTATTGCGCTTCGGAGGACGCTGCCTCTAAGTTTTCCCTCTTGCGTCTGTCGGGCCGGGCCAGGACCGATAGATGCCACCGCATTCGTCCATTCTCGCACGCCACGTTCGCGCCGTGACACGCGTGCCTGAATTCCCTGATCCTGTCGCAGGTACAGTGAACAACGAATGTGTTTCGACCAAACGACTTGACTTTTTTTGGGCATTTAGAAGAATTGATTTACCAAATGACATGCAAGAAAGATTTTGGAAAAATTGCAATTGCTAAGAATTACATGAGAAATTAGAAGAGCCGCCATTTACAACTCTTTTATTAGAACCCGTAATGAAAATTTACAATGTGCGTTTTGCAGATGTATGTTAGTTATGCACGTGCTGAAAATTTCATCGAAATCGGTTGACGCAGACAAAAATCGGTTGTCGCGAAAAATTATATTTATGATTACGAATTTGAAAAATTATATTTATGATTATGAATTTGAATTTTAAATAATTATGAATTTGATAAATTATATTTATGATTATGAATTTGAATTTTAAATAATTATGAATTTGATAAATTATATGATAATTATGATTTTCACCACATTTAACCACTTGTAGCTCCTGGGTATGTTAATCGATTTTCATGAAATTTTCAGCATGTGTACAACTAACGTAGATCTACAAAACATACATTTTAAATTTTCATTAAGGGCAAAAAAAAAGTTTTAAATAGTGTTTTTTTTGCATGCAACCTTGTAAATTGTAATTTTTGGAAAATCCTTTTTGCAGATCATTTAGTAAACTTCTAATTGTTTGCAAAACATCAGGTCGTCTGGTACAATTGTAAAAAAGTTATACTATTTAAAGTGCGGTCGGATACTTTCGTGGTTCATTGTACACACTAGCTACAAGCGGTTACAAAATGGTGAAAAAATCGTGGGTTTTTCACTTTTATTCAGTTTCTGCATAAAATCCATAGAACCGTACATCTTTCGACGCGTGTCGCTTTTTCTTGCGTCAACCGATTTCGGTTTAATACGCGTTCTCAATTATTTGGCGACGCGAGTTCGCGTGTACAATTGTGTACACAAACTCTGACAATGTCTCACCTGAAGAAACACGTCGCGTCAGCGTCCCGCGCAAACATTCCGAATTCGTACAGCTCGTTTCACCGCGATAGAAAACCGGCCGACGACGACAGCGAAATGAAAAGAAAAAGGAAAAAGTCTCGCGCGACCGTCTGTCGTCGTCTAATGAGAAAACTTCGCCACTAGAAAACGTATTTAAACCGATTCGAATCGAAAGTATACCCCGAAGTTTTCGGGCGGCATATTCACCGGGAAGCGAGCGTAATGATGTCGTTCTTGACCATACACTCTCTGCCGCGAAGTTTCCGCGTTCTCTTACCCGGGGGCCGATAAACGAGAAAACTTGCTGCTCGATTAATTCGGGAATGACGACAACGATGAACTTACTTCCACCGTAATAACTTCCATTATTCTCTAAGCGGTTCTAAGTTTCTGTTATATACTCCTATCTGTCGCGTCTCATTCTCTCGAGGCAATTGGACACGACCGGTACAAAGAACTTATTCGTTGAAAATTACAAAAGCCAGGCAAACAACATTCTTAATGCCCATTCAACTGTGTTAATTCTTTAACATTTTGGTGCTACTGTTCATTGAAGAGGACTACATATCACGAATTGTATCGGTACTTGCTATAACAGTCACAGTAATCGTACAAAAATATTTAAGTCTCTTTTTCGAACAGCTGCGTGCACATACCAGCTGTACAAATTAATTCGTGTGCCTGGGAATGAATTTATTTTACATTCAAACATTTTACTACTTATAGAATCGTCAACTACTAATTTGTACACCTAATATTCTGACTAAAAGATCATAAAAATGGTCTCTGAGCGGAAGCGTTTGTTCTAAAATGAATCGCAAGGGGGTGAATTTGATGGGATGAATTAATAATGTGTGTTTTTTATCCGTCAATTTTCCATCCACGTTTCGGAGTAAATTGATTATCGTGTGAAAACCACTCGATCATTATCGATACACTATTGGACTCCCGGTGAAACGCCGGCGCAATATCTTCAGCAGAGCAGCTCGCCGGTAAAAACTGGAAGAGTTGATATAACCTTGACACGAGTCGCGCCAAAAATCAAGCACGCCGCGGATCGTTAAAAGTGGGGCTCGGGGGGTGCGAGAGGAACTCGAAATGAAATTCAGCGGCGCGATCAAAGTTTTTTTTCTCGGGCAGGCAGGCAGGCAGGTGCGCGCCGCGGTGTGCAATCGATAGGCCGGCTCGTCAATTAATTAATCGGCTTTATTTAATTCCGCCAGCGCTGGTGCGCGTCGGATACGTGTTGCCTGGCGCGGACCGGTGCACCGTGGTCCCAAATCAGAATTGAACGGAATCGATACGAGTGAATTTTACGAAAATTTAACAAAAACACAACTATCGATATATACATGTTTGTTGTATGACATTTTCGCTATTCTAAACATTTTTGCAAATTCAAACGCCTCTGCGGAGGTTAAAAAATTTTTTCGATGATTAAAATTTATGTGCCTTTAAAGATTGAACCTCTCCCTTCGAAACGAGCCCTAAAAATTTGCTCCACGATTTTTTCTCCTCATTTCATTGATCTATGAACGATAACATCCAGTGTGCCAATTGATTCCCAGTTTATCCAAAAATAGAACAAATTCAAACGTCTCTGCGGAGATTAAAAAATTTTTCGGTGATTAAAATTTACGTGGGTTTAAAGATTGAAGCTTTCCCTTCGCAACAAGCCCTTAAAATTTGCTCTACGATTTCTTCTCCTCATTTTATTGCTGTATCAATGAAAACATCCAGTGTGCCATTTGATTACCACTTCATCCAAAAATTCGGTACGAATTCGAACGTGCGGGGGCTGAAAATTTCTTTCCGTAACTAAAGGTACTCTGTACTTAAAGATTGAAGCCTTCCCTTCGTAAGAAGCCCTTAAAATTAGCTGTGCAACCTCCGACGTCCGTTCGATTGAAAGTTTCGGTGTCCGGTGAATTTAGTGTTAATCGGTTGACGGCTCGGCGATAGAAAATCGCCGAGGTCTGGGTTAGGTGCGGCTGCACGTATGGATGACCGCCTCGTAGAATTTCAAGAGTTCCGCGCGCATCGGTAACCTGACCCAAACCCGAGATCCATATAACCTGTGTTTGTGTCAAGGCGAAAGGGGCCAACACTCTCGACTGACCTACATCGGCCGATCACACTCCTGCCCCCAGGCTGCGACCCCGTTTGCGACCCGGCTTCCCACCTGCACTCTTTAGCGAGCCTCTGATCCTCTCCACTCCTCTCCTGATCCTCTCTCTTAGCCCCGGTGCAACCGGGATTTCTTCCGTGCATCCAGATGAAGATCAGAAAATCTGCCGCCGCCTGTTGCTTGATCCCTGAATGCTTGGGCCGAGGCTTTGATCCGAGTAATTGTCGGGAAACGAGCACGTTTGTTAATCCACCCCCGCTATCGGAGCACAAAGGGCTGCCATCCATTGCGCACGCGTTCCCTCGAACCCGTAGGGACTCTTTTTATGCGGGCTATCTCGCTTGTTTTCTACTCGAGATCCAAACAATCGTTCTTATCGATGGAACGTTTGTGCCGGTAATTATGAAAGTGGTGTAAGACAAAATTGCAAACAAATACTTTTTTCCCTTATTGTGTATTACGCCTATTGAATATTGCATTTTGATGCATCCATTACAGGATAAACAGACAAACAAACAAGAAAGCGAGCTAATAAAAACGTGGTAAAATAGTGTTTCCTAAAAGGATCAAGTTAGAACTCGGGTAAACCATGTCGGAAGTGAATTCCGCAACGTCTGCAAATACCAACAATGTTGAGTCCCACCGGACATCGTAAAAATAGCTACTAAGAGATTACATGGCCCACCCAGTGTACACCCTGTGGTGAACAATGTTGTAGACGGTCTTTGCTTAGCAGCCACGTAGTGCCACAATGTCTGTTGAAGTCCAGTCTAAGAACTCGAAGGGAGCGGTGGTATACCCTAGCCACTTAGTCAACTTCTTTGTTGCCAGCGATCCTTTATAAAATTTATTATCAGATGTGTTTCTGTGTAGTATATCAAAGTCAAGAGAATCTACATAAATGGTGGAAATCTTGTAACATCGAGCTTTCAATTTCTAGTAGCGTTTTACCATCATTTCATTGATTTCGAAGAGGTAATAGTTAGTTCTGACATTCAGTCAGTTTTCTGACAAGATTATATAATGCGTTCTGCTTAAAAAGTTCAATACATTTTAATCGTCTTACGCGTGCAAATCTTCTTCCGGACAATACTTAATTATCCAGGTTCATGGTCCTGGCGGTATTAAGGATTTATATCGAGTGTCGAGGATTTTATCCTTTTTCGATATCGCAGTTGTCAACGCTCCGCAAACTGTAATCCCCAAGGCTTCAACCTGCTAGCTGTGTTCATCGCGGAAAAGAATATTTTTTAATTCATCATTTAGCAAAACTTGAAATTCACTTCTCTCGACACGAACAGATTGATATTCATCGCATTTATCATTTACAGATAGAAATACAAAGTTGAACATGCCGGAGTTAACGATACACTCGAAACTACTTCTCTCCGAGAACACCAGCTATCCTTGACCTAGCGAGTAATCGCAAGTTTACCGGTGGTCACAATTATTGCTCGCAGAAATATATTTCAACGCTCGCGTAGCTCTGCCGCATTCCATGATACGAATGCTGATTCAATCTTTAAACGCACATAAATTTTAATCAGCGAAAAAATTTTTTAATCTCTGCAGAGACGTTTGAATTTGTACTATTTTTGGATGAAGTGATATAATAAAATGGCACACTGGATGTTTTCATTAACACAGCAATAAAATGAGGAGAAAAAATCGTAGAGCAAATTTTAAGGGCTTGTTGTGAAGGGAAAGCTTCAATCTTTAAACGCACATAAATTTTAATCACCGAAAAAATTTTTTAATCTCCGCAATCTACCCGTTTAAGAGACGACAGAACGAAGATTCGTGGTAAATCGAGATTCGCAGCCGTTTGGCCGGAAGGGAGAAACGCGGAACTGATACATCTGTCTTCAATGAGTCCGAAAATTTAGTTTATTGGCACAGTCCGGTGTGCCAGCCTGAACGGATTTATACACGTCCTTGACCAACACAGGCCGGCGCGCGAGCATCGGGTTGAATTCCGGAACAATGGAGTCGCCCCCGATGTTCGGGGGTGCAATGTGGATCCGTAGACCAATCGGACACTTGACCCGCTGCGAAAATCGCCGATGGTTTGTCCACTTAAATCGCAGATAGTTTGTCCACTTAAATCGCCGATGGGAACGAACGAGGGAAAGCGAGCGACACGGTTTCCGTAGATTTTCCCGGGGAAAGCCCAGCGACCTCCAGCTCCAGCCGAGCAACCAAACTACAACAACACCCGACGACCTTGAACGCAACCACGAAGACGAACGGCAGGCTTCGACGGGAAATTACATTGCGGTTTCGAGCCCAACTCGACTCCGAAGGCGGAACTGTCGCAACTGCCGCCACCAATGATACTTTTCTCACCCCCTCCTCCCTCCCCTGCTGTCGTTTTCCTGGCGAAAATTAGGGTCGTTAATCTGCGTCTCAATTTACCCCGCGAGCTCCCTAATGGGAGATTAACCGCGCGGCAGCGCACCCGGGTTAATTAATATCATTATTCTTTGAAGATTCGGGGATAATTAATCGGACTGGTGAGACACTGTTCGACAGCTTGCCGTGACTCTCGGAAGCAATTGGAACACTGCATTTTCGAAAATTCTCGATTTTTTAATTGTTTAACTACTGTCATAATCCCTCGTTTATGTTTTTTTTTCAAGATTCTTTAGTGGTTTGAAAAATTGTTTTTCTCAAAAATGATGCGAATGTGGATCGTCTGTGGAAACATAAAAAAATCTTGCATCACACGATGAAATGTTTTGTAAAACAGAAATTGTACAGTGTTGACGGTACACCTTTCATTCAAAGCTGAATAAAACGGTAAAAAGATCCTGTATGAATTTTGGAAGTGTCGCGTTCTGAAGGGTTCAAGCTTCAATCTTCGAATCTAGGTCAATTCTGTCGCGAACAAAATTTTTCGACGTTTCTACAGACGTTTCTACAAACTAGTGCACGATTTTCAAGAGTATAGAAATTGTTTCAAACTAACAGGTTTCGAGCTTGTAATTTCCAACGGAGCACACGAACCAAACAAATGCGTTTCGTATGGCCGATGGCATATGGAAAGCTAATTCGCATGTCGTTAGTTTCGCGTCGAAGTAACATTATCCTTGACATTTTCCAGACAATTCGGTAGCTGATTATCAACTTTCCTTATCGCGGACGAATTGCAAAGAGCGGGCCACATAATTTTTCAAATAAAGGTCATCAGAAACGCGGTTGAATCGCTTTCTTGCCTCTTCAAGGCGAATCATTCGAACATTTATAAGTTCACGCCGTTTATAGACTCTATTTCGTTAACCTTTTGCACTCAGAGCTATTTTCACTCGAAACTTCAACATTTCTTTCTCGCTAGAATTTCCATTCCCTGTGATTTTGTCAATTTTACGGATATGAAATTGGTGTAATACCTCTTACAATACCTAAATGTTTAGTAATTGATTAGATACCCATATATTTAATAATGTACAGTGCCAAGGATTAAAATAATGTACGAATAAGCCATAATCGGTCAGGGTACGAAAGAGAACTGGATGGGAAGCACGAAGTGATCTATCGTGCACTAATTTTTGAGGGGCGTGCACGAATTAATAACGCAGTTGAAATTATAATAGGACTCGGTAACCAGCGATATCACTCCCAGCTGATTCCGCAGGTCTCATAACTCATGCGGGGGCGCCTTTCCGCGGCGCAGCGTGGAGTTCCATCGACCTAACGACTCGCGTGATTTCGCTAATAAATCGCGGCTTCAATCGCGGCCGAAGTGCACGACCTGGAAGGAAAGCGGCGGAAAATATTCAGTATCAGAATTAATAGGCGAATGGTACATGCACGTAGCCGCCTCTGCCTACTATCTGTATCATGGCCGAACCGTGCAGATATCCGTCTGTCTGACCTAAATACGTAATTATCTTTTCGCGAGGCACGACCTTGGACGGGCCAAGTCCGAACTGGGCCATGTCTCTGTCTGCCAGTTTTACTTCGCGCGCGTACATAAAGTTACCTGCCCACACCCCCTCCCCTCCTCACCTTCTTTCACCACCCCCTTCTCGTTCGCCCTCTCGGCTTGCAAGCTTTAAGACTCTTGGAGAAGAATCTTTCAAGTTTCCCGGGACGCGCAAGGAAGAATCGGTTACACTCGGAAGCGTCATCTGTCCGGGAATAATATGTCATAATTTTCAAGGATCGCCGGGGGATAATTTAATTAATCCGCTTTAATGGAGATTCGAAATACCCGGCCGTCGCTTTTTTAATTACATGCCAAGTGCTGGCTCCTCTCTCTCTCTCTCTCTCTCTCTCACTCTCTCGGTTCCAGGATTTTAATGCAGTCGAAGTCGAGTTAGCTGTCTGTTCCACCCCCGCACCCTAATCGCCGATGAATTAATCCGGACGAAGGAAAACGAAGGAAAAGTTTCCCCGAGGATAGCGAACCGAGAAAATCGAATTTCTCGGATTTTTCGAGTTCTTCGCGAACGCTTCCTCGTGTCACCGTTTCTTGCCTGAACAACAACAATGTTATTATCGATACACCTTCTTACTGTTCCAATTCGTGCGATTTAAATATTGGAGCTCTTGAGCGCTACATACACTCTTGCATCGAAATAGGAAAAAGAAAGAGAAATCATTCATTAAAAATTTTTTGAAAATATACTATAACACGAATCAACTTATAAACCACTTTACTTTCCACCGACGCGTGTTCACGTCGTCGGACGAAACGAAATGTACAGTGTTTCGAGCCGAAGCCTTGGAATTAAATAGTAAGGCGAAGGGTTAAGGCGACGGCCTCCGAAAAATTTCGCCGGCGGGTTTTATAGGTCGTCGGATATATCGGCGGCTGATAGAAAATGGATATCTTTCAGGAAGATGTTCGCTCGATCAAAAAACGTTATATGCGCCGTGGCCGGCTTGCCGACCGACACACGCTCGGCTCTCAGGTGAACTCGCCCCGGTGACCACCATCCCTGCGCGACCCCACGCCACCCCCGACAACTGGAACGCTGACCCAGTTAATACACCTGTAGAAACAGTGCCAACACTCCCGTGTCCACGGATGTCGGGTCGCCACCGCCGCCGCGTCGACGAACGACACTGTGCCTATCCACGGAACGGCCTGCAATTCCATCGTACACGCAACCTAATCCCTTTGTAAATGACGCCTTTCGAATAATTCCTTATCAGACCCCGCTAAGGACACCGTCACGCATACACGTACACAACCAACCACCCCCTCCGCTAGCCGTGTAGTTTGGTTACCTTGATTGCTGATCCTCTTGCTCCAGTTCAGCGGATCAATTGTGGTCCGATCGGAAGCTCGCTTCAGCCAAATGTTTACACACCGACGAATCGGTCCCGAGCGAGTTTTCTACAACCCTCTTACCCTCTTATGCGGCCAATTTTTTGTCTGCCATTTAGCGGTCCGCGTCAACCCTCAACCATCCCTCATTTTCCCCACTTAACGCTTTACCTACCCGAAGCCTATTAATATATTGTAGGATTTGCAATAATTGTGCTGTACCAACAGAAAACATAAAAATTTTCTTTTACATTGCAATATTACAAGATGGATTGATGCTCTCGGCTCACTGGTTCGATCCAATTTTACTTCAAAGCAATTGTGCAATTTAAATTAAACTTTCGACGTTTCGATCTACGTCTACATCACTTCACGAAAACTGCATCTGTGAATTATTAAACAAAATAACTAGTATCGACTATTACCATTAGTAAATTAAACATTGCATATCTAATTGTGTACTTTGTTATTCACTTGCTTAATGAAATTATTTTAACTACTTTGGAACAACAAAACACCTGCTGTTCCCATGCCGTTCCATTGCAATCTTAAATGAAACTATTAGGTTACGTTATTGAGGGTGACTTGTTAGTTCACAATGAAGATTGCTGTTCCTATTGAAGGATCCATTAAAAAGTATTATCTTTGCATTGCAGCTGACATCAAGAATTTGAACTGGTAATGGAAAAATCATGCGAATAGAATGAGTTGTGGGTAGGCCGTGGAGAGGGGGCGGAGAGTCGCATACGAAAATCCAGGAGTAGTCTGTTAAAATTGAAAAAGCTCACCTACTTAATATACTGACCAGGGTGAGACCTTGTTTTCTCTCTCATCTCCACAGCGTGTTCACAAAAAAGTAAACAGACGCCGCGCCGGTACAAGAATACGGAAAATTCAATACAGTATTAGCAATAGTTTCTTGCGAATATCTTGAAAACTAAAAGCAAACCCTCCCTATATTATATGAAAAGGAAGAAGTTGTTCAAAATGTGTAGCTGCATGTCTAGCTAAATAACCTTTAACTGTTTTATATTTCACCCAACCAATTTCTTCATAAATGCATAAAGATCCGCAGTCTAAACATCACAGACGAAATACAAAAGTTTTATCATTTGTTGTTTCACCAATGTTCTATTCAGTCACGTATACGGACGTAAGTGGAACGAAATAAATTTGAACGTCCACAAAACGTTGAAAAAAATCGGCAGTTTAATAACCAAGAAAATGAGTTTCCTCGCTTAATAACTCTCGGGTAGTTCACGAGCGACCTGTCATTACCGTCGAACAAGAACGATGAATTTTCCCGTCCCAGCTCGCCGATAAATAATAACTTGCCTATTTAAGGGATGGAAATTAGCGCAGAACAGTCAGCCGTCAACTCGAGACATTCTCAATATCGAAAGAAAAACCCGGAGTCGCCGCGAACCTCTACCTGTTGCGTCGGTGAGAAGTGTTAAGAACGCAACCCGATACTCACCGGACGCATTATTGAAAATTAATGAACTGATTCATACCAACGCTAGGCTCGTCCAACTTCCCCGAATATTTTCGCGATGCGAACTTTTTGCTGTATGCTATTACGACTTTCGCGCCACGTCGCGCCACCATTTAGCAAGGGAAGTTCAAACAGAATGTCTCGGCGAAACAAGAATCTTTAAGTAGCTGCAATTTTATTCGGACAACTACACTGACTTAGTTTGCCAGGAACATGTCGGAAGTGAGCGAACGATAAAAGCTGTTCAACGACTTGTTGTGACCTTCTTTCCGCGTACGCGCAAAAATTGGATTTCAGAATACATTTATTGTGAAAGCCAATTTTTCACCATTTGTTTGTTAGAAGTTTATGCAATTTTTCATTTTTATAGACAAATTTACGGGTACCTATCATTCTTTTCGTTTTGTTTTTCAACATTTTTTATGTGGTGCAAATTTCATTTCGAATATACACTAACGAGCATAACTGATTCAACACACTTTAAATCAGAATAACTTTTCTATGAATGGACCAAACGACTTCAATTTCTCTGTAACGCTAGAAGAATTAGTTTAGTAAATGATGTGTAAAAAATATGTTGAAAAAATGCATTTGGACGGAATTGCGAAAAGAAATAGTAAAAATTGATTTTTACTACTTTTTTAGCTGGGGGCCAATAACGAAAATTTAAAAGTTGTGTTTGGTCGATTGGTTAATTGGTTTACGAGTTATAAACGATCAAAAGTAGTGAAGATTGCAATTTTTCAAGATTTTCGGCCTTTTTTTGTATGTATAATTTATACTAGTTGACCAAAGACATCTTTTAAATTTTCATTAAAAAAGTAGTAAAAATCAATTTTTAATTGATGTATTTTTTAAAAATATTTTTTCATTTTTTTCATTCATAAAAAAGTTATTCTGATTTAAAGTGTGTTGGATCAGTTATGCTCGTTAGTGTAGGTAGTGTTAGGTATTCTTGATTGTTTCTCGAATAAGCAAACTGTGTGTGTGGGGGAACTGTTGATCGTGTTTTGAAATGATAAAGTTAAATAAAGTTCTAAAATACCACAACTAAATACTAGAACACATGCTAGAATATATATTTGAATATACAAGAATATATCGGAATATATCGGGAATGTAATAGAATTTACTAGACTATACTCGAATATACCAGAATATACTTGAATATACTAGAATATAAAGCAGAATAGCACGTCGGCGGTGTCGAGACTCTCGGCTCGGTTCGGCCGGGATTGTCTCTTCCATAATCGGTCGCTTCCAAGTAATCTGCTAAAGGCAAAGAGCACACCTTCAACCGGTCTACTTCGAGCCGGTGCGGTGTTCGCCATTACGTAGAGTTATAGTTGCATAACTGCGCTTGATCAGGTTACACCCGGGCGACGACCCGGAGAGAGCCACCCCCGCTCGCTGGAATCCCCTTTGAAACCGTAGCCCTGTTATCAGTCGCGTGTTTCTGCCCTGTATCGAGCGGGGAGAGCCAAGGAGCGAGAGGCCTCCCTCGCTGATATCGAAAGATCGATGGCATTTCCGTTTTGTGCATCCCTCGGGACCACATAGTTCTTTCTCGACCACCGCCAGCCGCCGACGTTGCTCTACCCACCCCCGCCATCGCATTCGAAGGTACGGACTGCCTCGAAGAGAGTAGAGGCCAGTGGGACACACACCACACCTGTACAGCACCGGTATTCGGGTCATGCATCTCGGCCACTTAGACTAGGTCACTACCTCCCTCGTTCATCCCCCTCGTTCATCCCTTCTCTCTCACTCCCTCCCTCCCTCTCTCTCTCTCTTTCTCTAGTTTTGCTCTTGCGCGCGCTTTCTCTCCTTCTCTTGTCCTCCCTTCCCTTCCGACCTCCGTTCTCTCTCTCCTCTTTTCCACCCCCTAGAAAATATTATATTCCTTCCCCCACCCAACCTACCCTTTCTTCCTTTCTTCTTTGTGCCTCTGTCAATACGCGAAGAAAGGAACGATCGTGGAGACACGCGATTGTCATTGATTCTCTGGTTCCGTTTTAAGCTCGGTCTCCACTTCAGAGGCCGGGCTGAGTGATTGCGGAGGAACGAGCGAAGCATAGCCTACCGGGTAATTCTGGTCTGATTTGATAGCGGATACCGAGATTGATTGTTGGACATTGTTCTGGGAAGATTCTTGCCAGACTCGCCGGGTGATTTAAATTCTAGAAAGCGAACGTGTGATGAACACGCATCGCACACATATGTGATTATTTATGGCTGTTTAACTCTGTGATTCCAATTTCATTAACTAAAAAGCTTCGATTCCCGTTGGACCATTGGCATTGGTCGACGTATTAACGCAGAAACTTTCATTCTGCAGAAATATTCGCAATCACAAGAAAAGATCTAGCCGCGTCTGTCTACGTTCACTGTACAAATTGTAACTGAGTTATGGTCGCCGGCACATCTCCCCCCTAATTATAGCAAACCCTCGAAGTTCGAGCGCGATCCGTTTCAGGAGGAATAAAGTAAATTTGATTAATTTGTTTTCCTTTCTTCCCAGTTCGCGTCTCGCTCGTCTGCGCCAGGCATTACGTTGATTGCGGCCGTTGTCAAACAACAAATGCTCCTTTCTTCAAACCTCGCGTTTTCGGGAAGAATCGGATATATTTTTCTTGAAATTTCTGTTCACTGTTCGAACCGCCAAATTTCGAACGGTCTGGAGGGTCTGGAGTAATTTATTTTTAGATTGCGGATTTCATGCATTTAGGATTAGGATAAGATTCAGGATAATTTAACGTATATTTTTACTCGGCTCTGCTATTTATTGGAATTCATGCAAACAATTTGTATTTTCCATAAAGATCCGCAGTGTCTACTTATTATTATTTGGGGCACGGCGATTTTGTAGACGACCGAGGGCAGAGGGTGGAAGTTTTCGCAGGAGCGCCGCTCACGTTTCCGGTGCATCGACGCACCTGGATGCACGCCGGGCTGCATGCACCCCTCTGGGTTACATGGTGGAGCCGCGGGACCTTGAAGGTACTCGAAACCGGGGCAGTGTCCCGAAGAGAGATCCACGCAGTCGCAGAGCGTCGACCAGCGTCGACCGTCTATACTGCGAGGTAAAGCCAGGTTGCCCTAGATCGGGGCTGCTCCACCACTAAACACGGCGCGGCGTTCACACCCGACGAATCTAGAACAGAAGCCGACTGGTTCAATTCCCCCAAGAGGTTTCGCCCGTTACACCAACGACGTTTTATAGAAATCTTTATTAAAGATGACTGACACTTATTGTTCCGATACCTAACCTCCCGCGAACTTTTTTTATTCCAGGCAAGGTCGAAGCGTGGTATTTTATTCAAGCCCGCTGCTCTGGCTTCCCCTTCAAACACCCGCACCTATCAGCGGAAATTTTAGTTCTCTGGGTCAACACTTGTGCAACAATTAGTATCATTTCACTTTTATATGACCAAACATTCGTGAATCAATTTATAAAAATACATGTTTAATATTATTCCATCTTTCAACACTGAAACAATTTATCGGACGACCAACAGAATTCACTTCGCAACCGCGGTAAAACTCGGAAAACGTGTTAATCGAGTCGAAATCAAGTTCAAGCTTAATTTTCATTTCATTAAACAGTTTGCTAACAGAATTACCGTCGGATTATACTATCCACCGAGTCACGGGGAACTTTCTACTCGGCAGGGCGTAAAGTAATTTAATGGTAACGCAATCAAAGAATCACGTGCTTCTTCCTTGTAGAATAGAAACGGAAATTCCGACACGAAATTCTTCGAACAATTAGAACTTTTCTAAAACTAGACTTGATTAGAAGAATTAATTTTCATTGTAGTACACGTACCTTTATTAATGTATTTACTCGTGCAGAAAATCAAGAAATTGGAACAGTTTCTTTTGGGGGGAAAAATCTATTTACACGAGGAGGGCGCAGGTGCACGCGATTTGTAATAGAATGCATTTTTGACAGCGGCTGATGGATTAGTGTGGAGGAACAATAGCTTTTGTACATCCGGTGCAGAAAAATAAATCGCCAGCGGCGCGGACCGTGGAGGAGAGTCTCTTAATTTCTTTCGAGTCTCGGACGGTGCCTCAGAAATTTGCGCGAGTGTATGATAGGAGACAAAAGGTATGACAGATGTGTCGGTTAACGGCGAGGAACGACATCGAAACTACTTCTCTTCGGCCTCGATAACCCCTCGAATTCAAACGAGCGCCGAGTTGAAGGTATTCATCGAATAACAAGACGGGAAAGGAGAAAATTGGGGCGGGAGCAACGATAATTCTTTCTCCCTTAGGAAAATTCAGACTCGTCGAGCTTGAAGAACACCGGCTATAGCGAGGCTTATTAACAGAGACTCTTCTTAGTCGAGGGAATCTTTTCTCCGCTCTTTCTTTTTCCTCCGCATGATTAACGATTTCATAGAAATTACGCCGACGAACCGGCGCGCCGCGGAGAAAGATGATTGCCGGGGACAGGGTACCGAGCATGTTTCGATTGTGTCTTACAAAGGACGTCTCGACTCGCAAGAACGGAGATGATTGCTTTTGAACAAATGGGACGAAATTTTGGACAAATTCGTTAGAGTTACGAATCTTCCTTTCTCAAGGAAAGCGAATGATATAATCAGATAGGTACATGTGTAATATCATTTTGCTAATTGTTGGCTTGTCTATGCAGCACTGTGATCCATTTGCTTCATTAATGAAATGAATCTTTAACGACAAAATAAAAGAAAAAAAGAAGCTGCAAACACATTTCTTATCTTGATCATGTTAATACGCAGGAAACAGCATTTTGTCTATGTGTGTACTCATTTCTAATAACTAGACAGCGGATTGTTATGCATTTATGACAAAAATATAGATCATAAATAAATTTATATTGCATTTCAGTTTGTCGGAATTCCGATAGAAAATGTTTATTTCGTACGAAAAGATCCGCTGTCTACTAATAATAGTTTGAAGATTGACTTATGCCAGTTCACCCTCGCTGAAATCTTTGGAACGAGCTCTCTCGCGTTCGCGACAAAATGGCGCTCTCGGAGCCGTCGAATTTCGCCATTCACGCAGCTTGGTATTGTGGCATTTTCGACGACGTTTTTCTTTCCGCGAACTGTTCAAACTTGTGTATGTATATGTGTATATACGTATCGTTGAGCGCACCAGGGCCGACACTTTTCACCGTTAATCTCTTTCACGGTCTATCGATAATAATTCGAAATTCCGTTCCTTTTCTCGCAGCTGCTGGTTAGCAGGTCGGTCGGGGAGCCATTATTACATTTGACTCTTTAGCGGGAGAATCCGATACGGTAATTAATTGGAATAATAGCGACGAAGCCCTGGGCAGTGAAGTCTTCGGTGAAAAGGATCCGCGCGATTCAATCGTCTGTGAATTGGCTCGTATAGCTGCGACACACGGCTGCCAAATAAATTATTGATACCGTTCGCGGCTGTCCTTCAACCGTAATCGTTGCAGAAATTTCTTTAACAAGTTCTGTCACGAATATCATGCAGAATCATTGTATACTAACTTAATTCTATTCTAAAAATTCTAATAAAACGCAAATTACTCAAATTAATTAATCTAGATTGGAGCACAGACCCGAGGACGACATTTCATTGTTCAAGAAATAATTTTGCGCGTATCCATGCGGGATACGGGCTGGAAAGAGATTTAAACTCAAAGAGGCGGCGAGGCAGTGATTCTCGATCGTGCTCTGAACAAAAGTCGGATAGACTGGAATTCAAGAAGTACAAACAGTCCTAATGGTTTATCCGGCGAGTTACCCGCAATAAAGTTATTGAAACTTTCCACGCAGCGTTAAGTTAATCGGGAAACAACAAGTTTCGTTGCAAGTGCTACTGTTCGAGAAGTTATGAAACTTGCAGTCGAGTAAAGGCATCGGCCATTAAGCGAGTGCAGACAGTATTATCACCTATCGCAATCTAATTTTCTCGCAATTGCGCTGGAAGACTCCGAAAAGATCCTATCGATATAATTATTGCTGTTACAAATCAATTATGGTGGGACGACCTTCGAAACTCTTGAATCGAGCAATAGTGAATTTAGAAGCTTTAGATTTCTATCATTTTATTCCTGGTATGAAAATAAAGTTGGCTTTCTTCAATAGCATTTTCTGAACAATGTAATTTAATGATTACTATAGACTGCGAATTATTTTGCAGAATAAAACTTATCTGGATTGATCGCAAGATGGAGGGTCTGCATAGACTATGAAAGACGATAAAACTTTTCAGGCAACATATACAGTTCAGTTTTAGTTCTCGTTGAACCGTATCTGGAAAGTTCACGTCGGAGCTCATGTTCGACGTTCTCTAGGAGGAAAATTTACTAGGGCGCATGGTGCTATTGTTGAAACGGTTAACAGATGAATGATACCAGCGACAATGAGTCGAGCACACGCGTGTAGATCGTTCGAGGTGGCCTTCGAACGTTGAAGTACAAGTGACACCTAAACGCCGGCCATCAAATGCACCGATAAAGCTGTTTGCAGGGCGTCATAATGGCATTCACCGGGTGCACACGATGGCGATGGCGTCTGGCTTCGACGATTGCGAAGCCGTTCACATACGCTCGTCTTTTACTCGGCTCTCTGTCTGCTCTTCCTTCCCGAAATTTCGGCCAACCATAACAGATCGCGATAAGAACAATATCGCCGATAATTTTATCCGATGCTTCCGGCATAACGTAAATTCTGTAAATTCTCGTAAATCGATGGCTTTCAACGGTGCACGCCACCCTTTCTCCCATTAGCCATAAAAATCGGAAATCCGATTCCCACACCAAGATATGTTTTACTACCCAGTCGTTATCGCATTATTGCTCCCGCGAAAAGCAATGGCAACGACGCGCCAGTGGTCCCGATATACGAAAATCGTATGGCATTTTGTCGAAAAATGAACTTGCTCGTATTGACGTGTACAAAGCTTCTATATCTACCTCGAAAATAAAGAAATTCTAATCGTAACGAACACTTAAAATTGAACATTTTGAACATGGTAAATATGTTACGTGGAGGAAAGATGCTGATCTTTATATCAAACACGCTAATTGGACTAAATTCTGATTAGATTGCATCGCATCTAATCCGGCGCTCGAGCCCGCGAATTTGCATGAACCAAAAAAAGTCTATTTATCGCGTACCTGACAATCATCGGCGCAATTACCGTTCACCGAACCGTAACGAATAATCACGGTAATAATAACGTAATGACAATGCCGGCGTCGTGGAATTTTTACGCGTTGTCAGCAGCTCGGTCTGTCGCGCGAGAGGTATAAATAATTGAACGGCGCGATTAATGAAATCGATTCATTTAATTGGACCAGTCGAATATTCGAGGATCGCCGTGTGAACTTTAATCTGTACAAGTTTTATCCCGCAATGCTTCATGGGATTTCCGTCGAAACCGATTGGAAGGCAGCTCTCGTGGCCCCACGCAGATAGCGGAGGATACTCCTCCGTTTGCAGTCGCTATCGTGATTACCGGCGTCGTCTGTTTACACTGCTCTCTGCTCGGATTTTCAATGTCGAGGGGGTAATTCGTTGAATCCTCGTTGCCTCGGCGAGTACCGCGATAGAGGAACACGCGATGGAAGAACTATCGGGGGATGCAAACAGAAATTGTCAACTGGTTCTTAGTACACACGCCGGCAGTTAGCGAGAATCATCGAACAATCCGTATTGACAGACTTCTTTCGTGCTAAACGTCGCTATTTCATTCTCGATCTGTTGTAACCAGGGACCATAACTAGGGTTGCCAGATCTTCTATATTTGATATGAGTCGTCCATATTTGAACTTGATCTTCTACATATATCATATTTGAATAGCATACAATTTTCAAAAATCTTTGTTTGAATAAAAAAGTATAAAATGTGCTGTGTACCTCTATTACTTGAACTCCTATATTTTGAGCCAATTTTTACCACTTTTGATCGTTCATAACTCGTAAAACAAGTAACCAATTTCAATGAAATTTTCAGAGCGTATATCATTTATAGCAGTTGACAAAACACATCTTTTACATTTTCGTTATTGGGCCAGCTAAAAGAGTTGTAAAAATCAATGTTTAGTATTCTTTCTCACAATTCCGTCCAAATGCATTTTTTCAACATATTTTTTTACACATCATTTACTAAACTAATTCTTGTAGCCTTGCAGAGAAATTGAAGTCGTTTGGTCTATTCATATAAAAGTTATATTCTAATTTAAAGTGTGTGGAATCAGTTATGCTCCTTACTGTATCAATGAGAGAAATTTATTTCGTTCGCCCATAATAGTTATCGATGGGAGAAGTTTATTTCGGTCGCTCATAACAGTCGTCGATGGGAGAAAATGATTTTTGTCGTAGAAAATTTTAGAATACCTGTTATTTTTGGTCCCTGGTTGTAACCAATGATTGAAACGGGTCCGAACACATTGTAACGTTTAACAATTGAAAATGAAATGAATCAGTTTGTCGAGAACGTCGAATGTTAAGGACATTATTATTTCTCGCGAATTCAGTTCTCCAATGGACGGCTATCGTTTCGTTGACCAGAGGGTTGCGAAAGTCGCAGGAACATAAAGGGGCAGGAAAATAGAAGCAAATCGGTGCGCAACGTCGCGTGACGCTTAGGAGTTTCCTCGCGAGGGGTACAGGGAGGGGAGGGGGACAGGTCCCAGTGCATGTTACGCTGTTTCCATGCGCACGATACTATCCGGCTGCAACGAAAGTGCAGCGTGTGTCGAAGCTGTTCGTTTCGATGCACGTGGCGAACACGGACTCTAGCTATCGGCTACCCAGCCGACTTTATGAGATAATCGACGGCCCCGTTCTGCTGTCCGGCCGAAAAATCGCATACGAATTGGTATCGAAATTAAATGTCGATAGGCCGATGCAATTTGCACGATTCGATCGGAACCGCGCCGAAAACACCGGTCGCGTTCAACGATTGTTAATTCCTGATCGCTACGCTCGCGATAAGAGCTTTCGCGCAACAGACGGTGCACGAATTGCTCTGTTTGGATGCTTGATAAGTATGCATCGGATTTTATGCAGTTATGACAAAAATGTGGAGGTGTAATTTAATACAGTACAAACATTGGAAGAATTGAAAAATGCTGTTATATAATTTTACAACCTATTACAACATATCGCCGCCTGAATGTAAGAACTAGGTAACTTACAATTCCTTATTTTAGAGAAATTGATGAAACAGTATTTTAAGGTTTTAAGATTATGGTAGGGAGACCGTTATTTTAAACATAATGCCAATATCTGCTTATATTTCTTTATTTTATTAATTTTATTAATACATGATAAAACATCATTTCGGATTAAAAAAAATTTTTTAAAGTCGAGTTGCCCATTTATAACATAAATAGAAATCTGTATTTATTTTTGCTCACTAGGTGTTGTAGATTACTTCGATAGGTTACCCAGTTTTTACATTAAATTCTACTTGATTTCTTCTTTAACACGAAGTAGATAACTCAAAATGTCCAAATTTCAGGTTACCCAATTCTTACATTCAGGCGGCGATATTCAGGAAGAAAATAAATTTCCATTTCACTCCAGTTTGTTGCAAATCAGATAGAACATTTTTATTTTGCATATAGGTCTGCTGTCTACTGATAAGTGTTACTGGTCGTGCTGTCCTCGCGGTTCATTCTAAAACGTGACTACGCATTTGTAGCATTTATTTGTCGGGTTTCTGACAAGCTCTAGTCCACGAAGAGGTAAAAAAGAAGAGTTAACCCTTAAGTGGTATAATTTGTGTGATCTGTATAAATTTTCTAAGCTACCTGCAAGTACGTATTATATCTAGCCGGTTCCATAAAAAAGATTGCCGACCCGTGAATTAGGGTGGATTTATAGTGGAGCTGCGAGCATCGATAATAGCGGCGCGGTAAAAAGAAACCAACATTCGTGACAACATTTCGACACATACTAATGAAAAAGTACATATGTATTTTCTTTGTTTTTCTTTTTTTTCACCGCACAGCTCACCTCGCTGCTCCACTATAAATCCACCCTTAGATAATTGAAGACAGAAGTGTGGAAGGAAAATTGATCAGTGCCGATTGCAGCTCAAGTCGACTTAATTTCGTCAGCCGGAATATTAGGTGCACCTTAGCAGCTCGATCCATCACGTAACGATCAGGTTTGTGGAGGGCAAGAAAAGTCGGCTGACCTTGCACGGTGACAGCAAGTGGAAATTACACTTCACTGGTCATTTCACACGTCGGCGATTCGGAAGTGAACATGATATCGCGGGACCGAAAATCTGCACGGTGGATTCTGTTGCGAAAAGCGAATACATTAAAAACATGTCGGATCGATTTTTTTCATGTCGGCCTGGTCTTATCAGAGCGGTCCCACGGATCGAGGGCGGCCGTTCAGTGACGTAGAAAGACTCGTGGACCGACAAGTTCGTTGCTAATGACATCGAATTCTAGCCAAGTCCACTTACTGATTGAGTCACGCCGGTTAATCGAACTGGATTTCCGCCGAATCTCACCGGGCGAAGAGAAGGAACCAGTTTGAAGCAGACATGTTATAGGAAAAGGGATTCGAGGGACAGAGGGAATGATGGAAAAGGAAAAGAGAGAAAGAGAGAGAGAGAGTGAGAAGGGATCTCGAGGACAAAACATCGATGGCCCGTCGATCCTGAATCGGACGCGATTGAAAATACTTTCGGTTGAACCGGAGCTGCGACTTGATCCCCTGCAATTGAAGTGTCCCTCAAGAGGACAGGAAAATGAACGGGCAGTCGTCGATTCTCGCCGTTAAATTGAAATTCAAACTAGCCGCGCTTGAACCTTTAAGGAGTCTCCGTGGAGTGGTCTTCGATCTCGCCAAGGGAAAAAGTGGCTTCGTCGGGACTTTTTCTCATTCCCGCTTTAGACCCGACGTTTTTCCTTCTCTCTCCCTCGCCCCCTCTCTCTCTCTCTCACGCTTCTACAAGAGGGAATTTTCGGTTCTTACCCGGGTCTCTCGTTATTCGTCACTTTCACACCGAAAACTTTATCCGAGCAAATTGCTTTTAATCTCTCACGAGCAGAAGAAATTGACGGTTCACTTGCTGGGGGTTTATTAGTACTTCGTACCAGAGTTGGGGACAATAGTATTTTAAATAGTAAATAGTAAATAATCCCATTTATTTTACAGTGTCTGTACAACTTTTAAAATAAAATATTTTATTTGATGCAGTAATTTTTGAAAATAGAATATTTTATTTGTTGCAGTAATTTTTGAGAATAGTATTCTATTTTAAGAATATTGAAAATATTTGGACTTTGTCTTTATTTTCAATTTTAATTTTAAATATTATTCCTCAAAATAATGGTTCGCATTCAATGGATTTCTGAGTATAAATAGCTTCCTGGTGATAAGATACACAGTATGTTTATCAACAAACCTCAGTAGGCACATGCTGCGAACTGAAGTGCATATACGCAGTAATAGCAGCAATCAAATAAAAAAATAAAACGAAAATGTGGCAAATGATATAGTTTCTTATATCAAGTACCATTTCTTCTTTAAATTATTGCTAAAATAAGAAATATTGAATAAATAAAATGCGATTTTTGAAATTATTAGGTATAAAACGATGCAAAAAATAAAATATTGTATTTTGTGTTTCATATTATTAAAATAGAAATATTTTATTTTGAGGTTCAGATTGTTCAAATAGAAATATTTTATTTCGAGGTTCAGATTGTTCAAATAAAATACTATTTTCTTTAAGCAAAATAAAATCTAAAATATTAAATAGTGTTTCAAATATTTTTTTGCAAAATAATGCCCACCTCTTCGTACCCTAATTATTATTATTTAGTACAATATTATTACGACACAAAATCGAATGATTCTGGATTTGTATTCAAATGAAAAATTATCTAGACTAATAGCAGGATCTACGTGAATCCCACTAAATAATTTTTCAATGTAGAATTATGTTTTAATAGAACTTTTTTCTCGATTCTAACTTTAGAGAATTGTTTGTACTAATGGGATTATTCTCGTCTTGGTTGGTATACACGAGGATACAACGATATTCGTAAGTCATCTTGATGTATGGACTGTGGGAAACGGAGAAACTCATTACTGTGTGCTATTAATTTAGTATTATATGTACAGTTGCTTAAGCCGAGTCGGCGCAATTACACCGTGCAATTGATCATTATCTCGTTGAACGATTCGCCTAGCGTGAAAATCGAAATCGAAAGTATAAATCAAACATTCATTTGTAACATGTGATACGGTAACGAGATACTCGCCGGTTTTATTTATGTGTAATTACTAAGCTGGATCAATATTGTACAACAAAGGTTCGACGAAGATAACCTAGATTTAGCTGGACATAAACAGTTCAGATATCCTCTAATTACAGTGGAACCACAGTGTACAATTGCGTTGCGGGAACAGGCGAAGCGACTGCAAAGAGGCGATACTACAATTAATGAAAATTTTCGAATTACATTGACTGGGTTAAAAATTGATTTGCCAGAATTTAGATATGTTCCTTCGATTTCCTATCTTTCACGATTTCTTAAGCACGTTCCATTTCCAATAACCACTAGCCGCCATCTTTCATTTTCCAGCTGCAGTTGTGTGACCCGTTGCACAATCTCGAGGCTAACATTATCTTTAATTGCTTCTTACGTTCACTGATATTGGATCCCTGTGAACGCGTTACCCACGTAATATACGCGAGAAAAATGTTGCAGCCGCCGAAATATTTTAATTAAACGCTGCGGTATTCAACAAATATTACGTACGAGATTTCACTTAATTAATTTCCCTCGGTGTACACCTACATGCGGAATATCGTTACGATAGAAAAAAGTCCCGATGGAACGCGAAACTGTTCGCGCGTGCCATAAGTTAAACAACCTGAAATTTTTATCCAATTAAGGATACGGTACTATAAGAAAGTTTCGTATCCATTCGTAACGATGGTTTACCGGCGACAGTTGTAGCTGTAACGAGAGTGGCTGAATTTTTGTTGTTGCACAGTTTCGAGCTGAAATTAATGGAAAAAAATGTCCAAACTTCGTGACATCTCGGTTACACAATTGAAGTTCTCATTAATAAAGTTCATTGAGAAATTCTCAGCCATGAATCATGGTTTTTAAAACACTGTTAAGCAATCGACAGTAGTTCGAACCATAAATTAAGCACGATAGAAAAAAAACGAACGTGGCTGGTCCCATTCGAAACAAATTGGAGTAATTGTAACTGTCTACGTGTTCGTAGACGGTGGTACTAATTCGCCGGCGTATCATGCTCTTAATTAATCGAGTAGTTTATTTTAAGTAGGTAGCATTAGCTAATGAAATGTCCTTGTTGCATAATGCGTAACGGTTCGAATGAACGTTAAGGCTGAGATCGTACGTGGCGACCATCATTGACACGCAGAGCCCTTAAGCCTCCCCGGCCCCCTGTAATCAGGGTCGAGAAGTGGTCCACAACTATCCGGCGACCGTTCATTAAGTTTCTCTTAAAGCGGACACAGTGGCTTCGTTGGTCATTATGACCGGCGACTATTTGTCTCAATTACCGGGTAACAAGCTCGCAATTAAACTTACACGGTTATTATGAGTGCCAGGACCTCCTTCACAAAATCGAAAATAATCGTTTCTTCCACGCTCGTTCATTAGACGGTCGAGTAACCGAAGACCTGAGTAACGCTGTCTTCAAGTTCTTTAAATATTTCTACTGTTCGCACGTCGAATTCGAAGTCTACTCATCAAATTAACAAATGGACATTATTTTTGCATGAACGAATTTTTGGAAAATTTTTCAGGAGAGCCACTGAACCTTTCGCATTGGGATTTTGCACGTATATTTGTTGGTGAATTTTCCTTTATGTCGATCATAGATAGTGCAAATAAACAATTTAAGGATTTCGGCGCCACACGATCGATCAAGTGTTTCCTTGAGAACCCTCGTGGTTTCAATTCCGAATAATCTTGACGTTGACGCACAGAAACTTTCGTTGTGTATGAATTTTTCGCCATTCATGATGAATTTTCCTTTATGTCGATCGTAGATGGTGCAAATAAACAATTTAAGGATTTCGGCGCCACATGTTCGATCAAATGCGATCGACATAAAGGAAAATTAATCATGAATGGCGAAAAAACCATACACAACGAAAGTTTCTGTGCGTCAACGTCGAGATTATTCGGAATTGAAACTATGAGGGTTCTCAAGGAAACTTTTGATCGAACGTGTGGCGCCGATATCATTAAATTGTTTATATCTGTTGGTATTTGAAACACGTATATGATTTTTGCAAAGTAAAAATATTGAAAATTACATGACTTGCATATCCTTGCAGGCGATAGCTCGCGAGCGAGCACGCGTTGAACCGTGTATTCGCGGAATATCGCGAACGTGACGATTCCAGGCTGAAACAAGCTGCCCTATCGACTCATCGAAAAAAGAGGCGAAGGAGGAAGGAAGAATAACGGCGCGCGGCGCGGCGTGACGCTAACGAACATAGCGAGCGAAAGGGCAAAGTCACGTTCGCCGCTAAATGTCAAAATTTTCCGATCACTGGTCTCCCGGGCACGTTTCGTATGCGTCGTTCACGTACACAATTCTACGTTTCGCATATTACTTTCACTGTCTACGCTCCGGTGGACAGGCGGTGGCCGCGTAGCGTACGCACTGTTCCTCGAGTCGCATGAATAAAGACCGTGACCACTCAAATAAAGGAAAATCCAGAGAGAACGGGTTGGAATTGACGGCCAACGTCCTCCGGTGTTGCCTATCTAGCTGGACAACAGTTATACTGTTGGCCATTAGCCTGCGGATTTTATGCATTACTGCGAGCACGTGTAGGCGACGTTTAAAAGCAGCAGAAAGATCGTAAGACGTGAAAAATCTCGGTTATCCTCATCGCGCTAAAACCTGCTTCAGACTCGCGGGTACACTAATCAGCCATCATAGAATTATTGGATTGACAAGAAAGTAATTCCGAATTTCTTTATTCAAATGATGAACTTCAATCAATAAAATATTGCCTTGTTTATCCTTTTTTGCAGAAGATCATCGAATGAAAGAGAAAATATCTCATGCATAAAAGTTCATTGCTTGAATAAAAAGATTCGGCGCCATTTCAGCTTAAAATTAACTCGATTTAATTAGCTGTGATGAAAATAAAATCTCAAGATTCCAATGTTTTGCATCAGTCGAAGTAATTTTTAGACGTCTGATCTAGATCCAGATCGTTTGTTAAATTATTCGCAGCACGTATAAACACGAAAATTACTCGAAACGGAAAACAACACTTATCGTCTGGTTAGTCTGATTATGAATCACGTAACGAGATCGGCCAGTAGAATGAGTCAAACTAATTGTGACCGAGCAGTGGAACGGGCACTACATAGATGTTTTGATAAATTCATGAGTTTGTTGAATAAATTCGTTTCAGTATGTATATTATGATAGAGATCAATGTAATCCTGAATAAAGACAATGCTCCCCGTCGAAGCGATCGCATCAAGTTCAAAGAACCCGCGCAGCCGACTATAAAATGAAGTAACGTTGAAGTCCGTCGAACAGTAGCGAAGTTACAACACTGCAGCTACTGCATAGTTCACACGTAAAACTATATCGGTAGCCAGTGATTAGAAGTTTCAAGAATACGTCTTCGAGCAGTTTCGCAAGACGTGGACAGTGTTTCTAACGAGCAAGTACCATTCGGAACGAGCCGAGGCACGGATTAATACGGGTGTTGTAATAACCTTCTCTGCGATTGTATCTCGTAAACTGACCGTGGCTGGAGTTTACTCCATTACTCGGCTATCCGCGCCTTTAACCATGGCATTTAACATTAACGGCCGATAGTATTTCTCTGTTAATCGAGCAGGGAATGCGCAAAAAAGCCGTGCCACCTTTCTTTTCGGCCGTTACGCGTAAATAGACTAAATAAATGATCCGCTCGGTAAATTATGCCCTTCGCAGACATACCCGCTCTGTAATTTACGACCTTGTCTAACCCCTTCGCTTTTATCCCGTAGTTAACCGTACCGGGCCGCTGCCATAAGTTGTCGCCCGCATTTTAACAATTTCATTTCGCCGGGAAAACGAGCGCGCCCGCCCGTAATTAATCGCATTCAATGTCCAGTGAAGCGGAAGACTTTTGTCGAAACACGAAAAGAGCCCCGCCCGGCAATTATGCTTGTGTTTCCCCCGGGCTCGACTAATGGGAAAATGTACCGGGATAAAATGAAATCCTTAGAACGACGGAGCGAGGTTCCATCGAGCGAAATTGTCAAGTAAACAAAAACATTGACTCTCTCTCTCTTGAAAATAGGTGGAGGATACAGGCAATAAGTGAAGTGTTCTCCGATGGAGTGCACAATACTTCAACTTCTTCAGCCACTACTGCTTATATCACGCGCTCAGCGAAATAGTTAACTTATATGTATATATTCTTTGTTCAGGCTTTTGTCGTTACTGCAAAATATTTTCCAGTGACTCGGGAAAATAATCGAAAATATCGAACATGATTTCTGTAATTCAACGCATTCTTAACCCTTTGCACTCGAAGCTATTTCCACTGGAAAATGAAACATTTCTTACGACCCCGAATATTTCCATTCTCAACGACTTTTGAAATCTGGTGGATACGAAATTGATATAACACCTGCATACAGTGCTTAAATATGTAATAAGATTAGACACCAACATCTCTAATAATGTAAACGATATTTAAATAACGGCACAGCAATTTTTAGTGGCGTGAAACGGCAACGCTTTCGTTCAACTTCAAGTGAGCCGGAGTCGGCTAAAATAAAAATAAGAAATTAATCGATGCAAAATGAAATATACAAAATGAGCAATGTAGATCACATCTCCGGCCTTCTGGCGTCGCGTCTTCGTGTTATCCGTACCGTAAACATTCACCCGCACAAGGACCTGCTATACTCGAACTTCTTTATTACACTAACTTTCGAACTCCAGTTTTCTTCGCCTGCTATCGCGACTGGTCGATCCCCTTATAATGGCACCGCCATCATTTTATGGTTCTCTCGTTCCCGGCGATTCGCTCTTATCACTATCCTTACAAGGCGAGCTCGACGGCCAATCAAACGATCGCTAAATCGAATCCACTGTTCTTTATAACCGCGTTTTTGTCCCGTCGATTTTTACGTATTTTCCCAGGAACTTTCCAATCTATTTTCTCCCCCACGTCTTCTTCTCTCCGGCCCTAGACGATTTCATCTTCACACTTCTCTCGTGTCTTCAATTTTTCCGTATTCACGTTTTCCTTTCCCTGTTTCTGATGTCTTCTTTGAGAAATCGCTCAGGCCCCTTCACCCTTCGATAATTGTCACTGGTCTTTTTCGTATCTCGCGGGTACGCGAACTAGCAATTTTCCTGATATTCACGTTTTCAATCGTGTTTCGTGTACCGATTAAGTTTTAATAGCTTTTATTGCCGCTGCATTTAAAATATTGAAACTGGTCGAACCAATAAGCCGATATCGGCTGATAATGCTACACGTGTAATTCATTATGTAGACCGGACCTTTATTTAACTAGTTTTAACTATAAATTCATGTATACCGACCTCTTCCTAATGTAATAACTAGTTCGAGGAAGCTTGTGCATACAGAGCATCTCCACCAACCTGCAAACTTGATGTCACTTTTATATTATTCATCTCTCGAGCCCGAGCTTTGCTGATCTTTTGTTTCCCTTCGCTATTTTAATGTCGTTCTTAAACTGTGCTTGAAGTTCTGCATTTCTTGCTTGAATTTCCGTCAGTAAATAACTGTCTGTAAATAATCATTATTATTCGACTATGGATTTCGTGCATTCATGACAAAAGTGGGGAGCTGAAATTTTAAACAGTAGAAAGATTAAAGCAATTTGTGACACACTTTTTACGATTTAATAACATAGTGTTTATACAATATTTATGTAGAAAAAATTAAATTCTGCGTTAGCCTCTCTTTGCACAGAATTGATATTTGAAACACCGAGCTCATGAATATTTCTCATAAGACGATTTAACCGTGGTGGAATTAAGAATCATGAAATCACCAACGTAAAATTACGTTCGCTCCCAAAGGCGGCCAACTTTGTTCGTTTATAATAGAATTTCAGTTTCATTGATTTTCAGAGCAGCGTCGGTTTAAAGTCTCGGAGGAGGCTTTAAGCTTCAAAACTTTCCGTCCGAAGTATCCGCGCTTCAACTATGCGCTCGCGAGACTTATTCAGCGGAAAAGTCCCGAAATGTCCCGTCCCGTCGTCGCGACTGATATAAAGTGACTTAGGAATTCCGACTGCTTTCGCGGCAGTTTCGAACCTCTGCGTCTCGATTCTGATTCCGCACCAGGAGCGCACGTGCCAGCCGAAAATCGTCGCCACTGTACCACCGTCGAATGAAAATCCCGACGCCATCTTGCTTCTCAATATTCGCAGAAAACCTGTCGATAGCAGATTCCCGAGGAAACGAACTACGTGCTTTTTTGTTTCCCCAATGAAATATTAACTGGAACACTCTCTTGTCGGCATCTTGCGAAGCTTCACTAATTAATCAGAATTAATTAGTCTGCACGTCCCTTAACAGTGTCTAAACACAGCCGTCATTTTAATATTAGAATTATGACGTTTATCAGAATGGCTAAATTTACGATTAGTGAGAGTGTGAAATTCATGAAGAATTATTATTATTTATTTATTGCTGTAAATCAAATTACAAAATATATGATTATGTTGCAATATTGCTTATAGCGTTTTGTTAGGTTACAACTACCTCATTGAAATTCAATTCATGAAGAATTATTATTATTTATTTATTGCTTTGAACCAAATCATACAATATATGATTATGTTGCAACATTCCTTATAGTGTTTTGTTAGGTTACAACTACCTCATTGAAATTAAATTCATGAAGAATTATCGAATATTTTTTCAGACGTATAATAACAATTAAAAAATACATATATTGTGGAACAATGAAAATGGCACCTCTTTGACTGAATTCCCAATTACCTCCAATTAACGTCAAATTCACTCACTTCCGTACAGCCGTACTTCCAAATAAATCCCTATCGTGGATAATTAATACGTACGCCCCAAAATTGCAATATAGCATTTCTGCAATTCCCCGAGTGTTGCGTGCAAAATATCTAGAAACGTGCCAGAGTAATATCGCGCACTATGCTTCGAAGAACGACACACTACGCCCGGCTAGAATTTGGCGTTCTCCGCGTGAAAATGGCGGTGCTCGAATGTTCGGAGCGAGCGAGCGAGACGAGGGTCGAATCGTGTTCCCATCCGGGTCGGCGCGATTGATTCTACATTAATTGCAAGATGTGTCAGCGTTTGTCACGGCGATCAGACACATTAGCCACGTGCCTCGAACCGTCGAAATGTTCGATCACTGAACGCACCCAATTATCCAAGAGCCGGTGAAAATTATTGTTAAAACGATTTCGCGTACCTCCGAGAAACGTACCGGCGCGACGCACGCCTTCGTTGCGAATTATTATTCCGCAGACATGAATTTTGACGCACGCAAACGGGACTTATCGATGCCGGCCGGTTACGTATTCGGTCGAATAAATAATTATTCGCGCAACGCTTGATCTACGGCCTACGGGAAGTTCCTTTCTAGCCGGCCTCGCGCACCCTTCACTTCGCACAATACTTTCGGTAATCCTGACAGCCGATACAATCGGTACCTATACAGGGTGGTCCGCTAGGAATAACCTGACCCTAACTGCCTTTTTCCTTTGTACGGTTTTCGCCATCTGACTTGCCGATTTCCGGCCGAGTTAATGGCGGCCTCCGAATGTGAAGAAACGGCCACGATAAAGGCAGAAAGCCGACATAAAACCAGGCACAGACTTTTAGTAGCACGGGATCGCTTATGTGTGGAATACTCTATAAATTATCTTGAGGAATATATGTGCCTATAATTATGAACGTGGTCTAACTCATATTCATTCATCAATATTATTTCTTGCTTTGAGATATTTAAAGGAGAAGGATGTTAACACTAAATGAATGCCATAGAAAAATGATTGAAAGTTGAATTTAAATTTGAATTTAAATATAATGACTGAGAGTAGAACTTCAATTTGAAAATTAAAATTTATTTCTCCCTTGAATGATTTTAATAAGTTGATGATTTGTTGTTTGTCGATGTATTGGTATTTAGTACTGGGTAAGTGGTGTTGAAACGACAGGAACAGATGTTGATTTGATTGGGAAAGGTTTTATGAATAAACATGAGGGAAAATTAGCCAGCTTATGGTACAAATTATATAGCAATCGTTTCTATTAATTGCGTCAGCTGTTCCGTTAAGTTTAATGTTTTATAAGCTTTTTTGTCATAGCTGTGTTTCAGAGCTTTATACGTTTTAATCCTGGTATCTCAGTATTCATAGTACAATAATACACAAATAATAATAAAAGTTATACTTGCGACTATATTAAGGCGATAATGTAACGAGGTAATCAGCCACTATTATCTCGGAAATTCGCAGTCAATCGTTCATGACTCATTAATGAATAAGTATGACTTTCTAACGCAATGTGCTTGAAGGATAGTAAATTGAAAGCGAAACGCTTCGATCAAGTTTGCCGTGTGCATGAACGGGTTGCATATAACGATACCTCGTTGTGTGTTCATAGTTCAATGACAATAAAAAGTGATCGTATTATGCAACTCAATCGACACGTGTTTTCAAGTATTGTTTCATTAACCCGTGTTGCCAAGAATATACCACTTGGATATTGAAAACTATAGTAGACAGCGAATATTAACACATTTACGATTATAGTACACTTCGCTTCAACTTCATCGAATACTAAATGCAAGGAATTAATGTATTTGTAATTTATTGAAAATAGAAATGTTTCATTTCAATTTCAATTTTAACCAAACGAATAAATCAGTACCCTTGATAAAATATGCTATAATCAAATGAACTTTATTGTAGGAGCACGAATATTTGATCACCATGACAACGAATATTGAATTTTTCCGGGAACTATATACTGGTTTTTGTTCTATACATATACGCCACACAAAACAGAACACGTATCTGTAGAATTTTAATTAAATATCTTGGATGGTATGGATGCTTTGAGGGCGGAATTACTATGTAAAAGTTCCGGGAGCAACGGTGATCCTTTGTATCAGAACACTAATAAAACTAGCAGCGACTAAACGAAAGTTATAATTCAGATAATGCACGAACATTATACACGCGGTCATTTGTTATTCATAACGTACAGCAAGTACTTCGACTACTTTTTCCATGTATATCTTTAAATCCATCTCCTCCGATTAGTATATCGAAACACGATCTTTACGTTAATGGAATTTTCGTGACAAATAATTATTTAAAACGAAGAAATTTTATAAGAATAATTTAAGGAACCAGTTGCATTCGAAAGAAAATTCAATGTTTCTTCAATAATATTACTGTACTGTATAAATTGTTGTCGAAATCAGAATGCATCAGCACAATTGGAAAATGGTTGATTGAATTTTCGTGACAAATAATTCTTTAAAATGAAGAAGCCTATAAGAATAATTTATGCAACCAGTTGCATTCGAAGGATAAGTAAATGTTTCTTCAATAATATTACTGTTCTGTATAAATTGTTGTAGAAATTAGAATGCATCAGCACAATCGGAAAATGGTTAATACAAAATTTCAATGATCCCACGCAGCGAGAATATTAGCCCTATATTTGAACTCGATGTAATCGAATTAAAATAGAAATGAAACCTGCCTCTCGCAAATTGACTGCATCGAACCGCCGCAAACACTAAACCGTCAACTTGTGTTTTAGCATGGTTCCTGGGATGGTTCATGTGCAAAGCCGTCGCTTATATACAGGGCGTTTCCGTGGCGGCCTCTGTTTACAGCCTTGTTGCGGTTTCCTTGGACAGGTACGTGTATATGTGTGCGTATGTGTGCATTGAACTTTTCAAAGATCCATTACGTTAGGCTGGGTTAGGTGCCGGCAATCACTCGAGCCACGAATTCGTGCTCATTATCGAGAACACCGAGCACGAACTATCACCGTCGCTCGCTTCGACAATTTCACTGTGTATGTCCATCCTGAATAAATCAGTTCACTATTCAAGTTGAAACCCCTTCCACCTCGTGTGTGCGAAGATTTATCTCAACGTTTCCGAAAAATCAACTGCAACTTGCATCAATTCATTCGCCGAACCCCTACATTCGGATTTCTTTTACAGCTGCAGCGATTGTGTGCGAGGAATTTAATGGAATAATTTCGCGAATAATCTTACACAGTGAATTCGTCTTTTTAAAACAACGACGTTTAAAATAGCGTTCTCAGAAAATTCAGAAACCGAAAGTTTCAGGCACTTCAATACGAAATAGTATCGCCAGTATCGCCACGGCGCATTTATTCCGTGTCCCATACGAGAGCACACCTAGCTTAAGTTTTCAGTACGACTCGAACCTTTTTCCAGCTCCATAATTCATTATTAGAAAATTAAAATTCCTATTCATTGTGTGCGTGGAATTTAATGGAATAATTTCGCGAATAATCTTACACAGTGAATCCATCTTTTTTGAAACAACGACGTTTAAAATAGCGTTCTCAGAAAATTCAGAAACCGAAAGTTTCAGGCACTTCGATACGAAATAGTATTGCGACGGCGCATTCATTCCGTGTCCCATACGAGAGCACGTCTAGCTTAAGTTTCCAGTACGACAATGGCTCAATTATCAAAATAACCGTGGTTGCATAACACGCTTTCAT
Source organism: Lasioglossum oenotherae (assembly GCA_028455765.1). Lineage (NCBI taxonomy): Eukaryota > Metazoa > Arthropoda > Insecta > Hymenoptera > Halictidae > Lasioglossum > Lasioglossum oenotherae. The sequence goes on from CM052288.1 coordinate 9,640,452, forward strand.
CCAATGAGCCTATGAATCAATAGAACGTGAGAACTCGTTGTCGTGATATGACTAACTGCAACCACGGTCTCCGGAATGCGTAGAAAATAAAGAAAATAGACAATTGTACTATTACGTGTGTTGCGAAAACATGGTGTGTATCGGTTGCGACAGACGAGCGACGCATATTCTTCATCGGCACATTTATTTCTCATCTGCATACTGATCTGCTCTCTCTCTTTCTCGATCGCTCTCTCTTTCTCTCTCTCTGCCCCGTAACAATTACGAGTCGCGTTACGAAGCGGTTCTGTGTCCGTTTTCTGTGATATTATGGCATTCCAGCTGCTTTTAATGGACGCCTGCGTTGACGAATAATAGGAGCAAGGTGAACACTGCATCACGAATCGGTAACCAGTTCACCATAAACGTTGGATCTTCTAGTCACGAGATGTCGATGCAACGATCAAACGTAACGCTAACGATCCTGATTGGAGCATTTATGTGTTCTTTGCGCGTCAATTAAATGAAACACTAAAATTACGGACTGACCTACTGGCTCAGCGTTTCATAGTTTACTGTAATTAATTGCAAACATTCTTCAAACTCTGCTATATTAAAACTTCGCCCATTTTATGTTTTAGTAATTAAGATGGTCAAAACTGCCCTTATAGGTTTTTCAAGGACTACCGAAACATTCGAAAACTGACCAAGAAAAACCCCTCTGAGTCAAATTTCAGCCATCTAGCTTTCTCGCGAGGGTAGTTATAGAGTAAATTAGATTTTGCGCTTTTCCGTGCATTTTCCGGTCTCCGAAGTCTATTAAAATTCTGAAGAAAATGTGACATATTTTGAATCCTAAGGTGCATTATAGAGAATTCTTTCAGATTTTTTGTTGCAAACTGTGCTTGTAAAAAATGAAAAACCTCAACAAGTGAAACTCCTCACAGCAGAAACGTCGAACAAAATTCGGTTTCTATAAACCGAAAAAGAGAAAACCACGAAAGAATTTCTTGTGCAATTAATTTTTGAGTGTTATTATAAAAAATTAGTTGGAAGCACTATTGGTTGCGCAACGATCAGATAGACCTTAATAACGGCGGAGGTTTTACTTTCGTCTTGACCCAGTGACGAGATTCATCGAAGTAATAAGTCTCTACATATATATATAATTCCATTTATTTTCATGAATTATTCCAAGGAAATAGGAGCCGGTATATAACGATAAAATGCTAAACCAGCATTCAGTTTCCCTAATTTCATATTCCGCTTTAGAATGCAACAATTAAATTGGATTTTATAAACCCGAGCAGCTTTAAAATCGAATGTTCGGAAATGCCGCGATTGAAACGTGCAGGCGTGAAAGCGTTAGCGATCGAAGCATAAAATTTTATGTTCGTGATGCAAATTTCTAGTGACTCATCTTATTTTCTTAGTGTCTTCATATCCTAATAAACCGATAAAATTTTCCATCATTTAGCGTCCCGAAAATTTCTAGAAAACCCGGAATAATGAGACTTTCTGATTTATAAGAACGTCCTTAAAACGCTGCTCGAGTATGATCGTACACGCCGATAAATTAAATAAATCGTCCGTTCAATTATGTTAATCGTCTATGATTGAACAGCAAATATCAATGAAGAAATGCGGGAATCGTAAATAGAATTTATATCCGCATTAAAATCTAATCGAGTTATGCACTTTCCAATAAACGGAGAAAAATTACTTTGCGAAAGAATCGTGCGATTGTTATGAAATTATTGAATCTGGTCGATCGTATCCGTTTATAAACAAAGTCTAAAAATAATTTCGTGTGGGAAAGGATGCGCGAGTGGAAGGGTATCGCGTGAAATTAACGAGACAATAATTACTCGGCACGGTCGGCGTTATCTGCCAAAAATTGTTTCCCTAATTATTATAATGATCCGGATGGCCGGTTGCCAAAATGGAGGGGAATGTGGAAAAGCGTCCCCAGGAACGAAATTCTTTTTTCAGCCGACGGTTCGTATCCCGGATAACTTGGCATCGCTCGCAAATCCTGGCGTCGTTCGCAAACTATGACGGTGTGTCCCCCGAACGGCAACAAGGTCGCCCATCATCCCTTTGAAAACCCTGAAACTCCGGGGCCATGTTTCAGCAAGTGTCCTAGACAGAGGTTAGGTTCGGGAGCCGGGTGCACGAAAGTATAGTTACTCGTTTTCCCGTTACAGTTCCAGACCCGATATTGTCTCTGAGTGTTGCAATAAAAATGACGTACGCGCAACCGATGCCAAGAGATACCTAGCTCGAGTTTCACCTTTATTTATTTTCCATCTTTTTCCCCTTTGTTTCTTTCACAAGACGTCGACTGTCGCTTTTCCCGAACTGGTTGCGCAACTATTTACGCAAAAATTCATGCAATCGGGACGCGCGATTTCACGAGCTCGTTTCGGGGCCGATTGTATTTGGTTCGTTCTACTCGATGAATCCCAATAAACTAGTGGGCGTACGTTTCGAAACGTGTGGACGCAACCATCGCGCTCAATAAGTGTGAACAGCTAATGAAATGTTCTCGTACGTTCTTATGGTATTTGCCACTGTTCTTGCGGAGCAGTAAATTTGGTTGGTGATCGAATTCTAGAGGTTGATCTTGCCATAAATGATTAAAATCCGCAGAGTCAGATGATGAATGTCAAGGGATTGATAAACACGGTCTTTCGAGTTTTCCTTCGTTCCGGGAGCGTAAAGATTAGAGATTGCAATTTTGAACGTGTATACGCGTATACATACTATGTATACATATATTTTGAGGTTATAATTTGTAGCAATTGACTAACGCAGAAAAACAAAATGTGGTTACTGAAGAATGTTGACAGTCTTGCCAAGAATAATACGGTGATGTGATTTACTCATTTTGCTTTTGTTATTGTAGTATAAATATCAAACTATCATACAAGTATAAATTTTAACTGACTTTTAGACCACAGTGCAACGTCTGAAAAAAACTCGAGCTGTTAACACTAAACCTAACACCACCGGTCAAAATGACCGGTTCCAGATTTTCTATTTTACAATTATTGAAATAATAAAAATGATTTCATAAGAAATGATTCTATAGATATGTTTAGTAGAGCACGCATTACAATAGGAGCCGCACAGAATCTAAATAAAATAAATCTTGTCATTTTTATAAGGGAAAATGTACCGTGTAAATGTAGGTTTAGTGTTAAATACGGGATAAATCGAGATGTGGCCTCGTTGGAGGTCGACCTAAGGAAGGCTTGGTTGTATCGAGGGGTTGCATTACTTGCGAGATGACCCGCAAGATTATTCGTAGAAGAATACCAAGAGCCAGGTGGTATGGATGGAATGACTGGGTGGCGATAGGACTGGATATCGTCGATAAATGATTTCCTATCAATTTCACGTTAGACGGTCTCTGGGCCACCGACGCGATGCGCCTCGCGTCGGCCGAGCCTGTGAAATAGTTTTATAGGATGCTCGGAAACGATCGATCTCGCTGAAATTGCCTGGGCGAAAAGGGATCGCCGTTGACTCGGAATTGTCTTAGCCTTTACCCCGGATCTCTCTTTCCCTCTCGAAACGCTGTGTCTCCTTCTACCAGACACTTTTCCGCGTCCTGGACCGTCTATTGCCACCACCGGAAATACATAGATCTTCCTCGGTGTTCTCCTGTCCAAGCGTGGACACCTCCGACCAAAGTTAACGCTGACCTAGCTCAACCAAAATCCACTAAAACCTTTGCGGACTTACTCCTGGCCGTATTCGTTCGAGGACACATGTTCCGCGCATTGTTATGGCGATTTGATGCGCGGGGGATGGGCCGTGAAATTGAATTCAGCAGACTTTGCCCCAGGACCGGTTCCTTCGGCCAGAGTTTTCAACGTCTGCGTTGGGAATGACGATTCTGACCGAGGCTTGCCAACAGGATTTCGACGGCACGTGTCTCGGTCTGAAAGGGGATTGATGCTTGACTGTGTTTCTCTTTGCTCCGGGTTCTCGCAAATTGTGTTTGTACGGGGACGGGGCGATTGATTCTTTCTAGAGGATGGCAGATTACAGAATAAACTGATTCTCTTCGGAATTATTAGACTGCGGATCCGGGAATTATCAGATTCTCATTCGTTCCAGATCTACGAAGGCTACTACCACTGTAAACAAGACTCTATTTGATTTTACTGTCTTAAAATTTGTCTATAAAAATTGCAAATTGCATAAACATCCGCTGTTTAATTATTATAAAGCAACAACACCTAGTCATAGACTGAAAAAACGAGAAAGCAAAAACCGTTTGGTTAACGTTCGAAGCATTCGTCAGCCCCGATCAAAAAAGTTTAGCTACTCATGCAGAAAAGTTTATTTCTGCCGGATCGAACTAAAATAGGATCTGGCTGGTTTACAATAGACTGTCTCGGTCAGGTTTATCCCGTGGTAGATTTCACCGGTGCACCGTGGTCTGAAAGTCAGTTCTAGCGCGAATAAATTAAAAATACCAACTAACGTGAATCTGTTAAAATTTATACTTGTATGATAGTTTGATATGTATACTACAATAACAAAAGCAAAATTAGTAAATCACATCACCGAATTATTCTTGGCAAGACTGCTAACATTCCAGTAACCACATTTTGTTTTTCTGCGTTAGTCAATTGCTACAAAGTATAACCTCAAAATATCGAGTTCTTTCTTGATGTGTGCATAAATTGTGTTAGTATCTTGTTATATATGATATTATCGGTGTGGCTGTAACTGGAAATGGTAAGTTTACGTTTCCTTCACACACTTTATGATATATTTTATGAACTGATACTTTTTAAGAAAAATTATTAGAATGTCGTAAGTTTTACAAAATTTGCAGGCATTTGCACGCGTTGCAAAGTATTTAATTTGAAAGCTTACTTCATCTCCATAAACGGCAAAGAGAAAACGCGATCCCCCGCAATCCCGTTATCATTTTATTTTAATATTTTAGTAAACGTATCTACGATCACCCGCTTGGAGTTGTTCGAAGAATGGTTCAAATTGAAGAATTTGAAACGAAAGGTTTGCGTTAGTGGATTACTAGAGGCTATTTTTACCGGAAGGAATGCGAGCGGATACAATATTGAAGGAATTTTCGAGAACTTTATCAAAAATATTGAGAAACGTTGGAAAATAGGCAATAATTATAAAGACAGATTTCTGTCAAAAAATAAGACTTGGTTAGAATCGACCATGGTATGGTCGACCTTTAATGAAGGCCATTAAAAAATTTTAATGGATGTAGTATTAGATTAATAATTATTATATTAATAAACAAGTAGTCAGTATTGTAAATTATGTTTTCTTTACTTTACTCAAATATTTAAAAGTAATTTTTACACAAAATGTCAATCTTTCCCTCGCACAATAATTTACTCACATTAGAACTGACTTTTAGACCACTGTGCGGTGGAAGGAAAAATTGATTATCGGAGCTCGCGTTCGATATGTTACCGTGACACATATACGAATTTGATAGGAGCTCGCGGGTGAACAGCATTGTTTATTTTTATTCGCCGATACCAGTCGGTGATGTAAGAACGTTGGCGGCTGCCACACATCAACCCACATTTCGCGCCCATCGAAAGTCGTTTTCAGGACTTCCGTGTGGTCGATATACGATACCTCGCCTGCCACTTGCTCTATGCACATACGTTGCCATTGTGATCCATGTTACAGCACCGCCAGCGCTTCCTAATATGGCGTAATCTGGCTGGTAACGTGTCGAAGATTAAGAACGCGGTTTGTATTACGTAGGCCGACGGAAGTTGACATAACGTTCAACACCGATATGTTCTTCAGGAATTGTATACATGCTTGTACAACCAGGCTGTTTCTCTCAGGTCAAACAAAAAAGTCCTCTCTTCGTTCTCCAGGCAACGTATACAATAGGATTTTACGGAGTGGAATTTTTACTGAATAATTAAATACCATCTGCAATTCAAACTATTTCTCCTGAGACCTTTTACTCTTACTAGTCCTTGTATCAGCCAGCCTTTTTGCAAATCGCAGCAAGAACGATCTAGGTTTTTCTCGAGATTAAGCTACTTGACAATTCTAATAATTGCACGTGACCGTGATCGATCGAGTTTTTAAATAGACTTTCCGTCGATTAAGCAATAATCCCCCACAAATAACTGTCACGCGTTTCTTATTCTTGAAACTGTGAATGGAAAGAAGAAAACATTCTTCCGACATGATTAAATCCTGATTACTGACCCGTGGCTATCTGCAACTGTAAATTATTCGCTCGTTATGATAACGAGTTCACACCTGCGTGTAATCAATGGAAAATAAAGATTATACACTTCAGCGTAGATGAATCATTCATTTTTATATGGGTGAAGATTGTTTAATAGAAATCGACACATCCCCTGTTTGAATAAATCTTCAAAATCGTGTGAGATCCGAATTATCCAACATTTGCTCCTGGAATACCGTCCATTACCCAGCACGTATAAAAAGACCCAAAGCCCGCGGAAGGGTTTAATCCCCAAAGCAAAAGAACCGTTTCTCATCAAACAAAGGGATCAAATTGAAAAATGGGCGAGCGCATATCGTGGGCGGGCACGGCTCAACAATCATCTCTCCATCCAAAAATTCTGACCAACGAAAGTGGTAAGGTGTTTCCGGGGCATCGATCGCCGGCTGAAAGAAAGCCCGGCGTTTTTGCTCTCGAGTTATGTCCGGGATCTCGAGCAGCAGTTCTGGTGGTCGTGAAATCGGATTTAATAATCACGTTTCCACCCCGGCGTCGGCTCGCCCGGTGTCTGGTTTCTCGGACACGTCTAGCAGCTCGATTTCCATAGGTTTTCCGAGTGAAATCTGCGAGAGTGGCCTGGCTTCTGCAAACGAACCGAGGGACGAGTCCAGAAACCATCCTGGACTGATTCTATCCGTGGATTCGGCTTTTATTTGAACGATGCACGAGACCAGCTGCGAAGAGGGTTAACCATTTTCATGAATTTTTTTAAAGGATAATTAATACCTGAAGAATTCTAACTCTTAACTCTCCTCTCCATTTCTTCAGAACGAATGATCAAAAAATGGCAGACTTGTTCGCTGTTTCTTAGCGGCCTTCCATTGGTACACCCATGGATGGCCGCCATTGCTAGATAAAAAATCGGTTGTACCGTAGAATTTTGAAGAAATTCGATCATCTGCAGAAATGTCTGCAGGTTGCGACTTTAAACATTTATAGCTTGAAAGATATTTGAGATATAAAGTTTGACGAGAAAATGTCGCTTCGAAAAAAACCGAAAAGAAGTTTCTAGTATTTCCGTAATCGCTTTACACGCACGAAACTACAAGAAAAGTAAAGAAAAAGATCAGATTCTTGAACACATCCAATAACTTCGTTGCTCTTACGAGTTGAAACAAATCCTTTTGCGGGCGGACTTTTCGAGACACGTGCTTTAAGAAAACGCGAAGAAAGAAAAAAGTCGATTTTTCCAAGGTTTTATAACCAGAAGACTCCCTTAAGAATCTCTTAGGAAAGATTCCTGGTTGCATCCGGCCTCTGAAAAGGCTCCGTCGAGCCTGCTGTGTTGTTCGTCGTTGAACGAAGAGCAAGGCCACAACGGAAGGAAGACCTTGGCTGCGTTTTTACGAAATGAGTTTGCATTTAGAGCGTGTGTGCCCGGTCGCCCGTTTATTTTTCACAGTTCCCCGTTTTTCGCCTCTCCGTGTGCGAGTCTGTCACCCACACACAGACGAGCGCCGGTCTCTACACCGGAGCGATTGAACTATTTCCACATAAACTGTCTTAACCCAATTCCCCGGAACCGATCATGAGGGGTTGAAAGCGGTGATTGGCCGCGCCGATGCTGTTTCGTCCCGTTGAACGGCTACGATTGGCCAACAAGCACCCCACTATGCTCGCCGATCGGCTGACTCAACAGGCCGACGCATAACGTCAGACTGTCAAACGGCGGGCCACGTGATCAAATTTATCGCGATTTTTTAAAATCGAGTTTTGTATAAAAGGCCGCCGGCTGGTACATCCAGCACAAGCTTTCTTACTTTCAACAAGTACACAAGCAACTCACTCAACCCACTCAACATGTTCAAGTTGGTAAGAAGAACTTGCTTACTTACTTAATTATTCGCTTTGTTTCGACTTACTTTGATACCGTAATCACTTCGCCGACTTGCCTGTGGTTTTGCATTTGTTATTACGCTGGAACGGCCGGCTGTGGATCGAGCAAGTCCGGCCGAATTGACTTGCTAATATTTCATCGACACTTCCAACTCGAAACGGACGCCAGTCTAGTTACAATTCAATGTAACTGTATTTACATTAACCGAAGCCTGGTATACTGGTTCGACGACTATCGATATATTCCATAGAACCGAGCGAATTCTCGCCGATAAGCCCATGGCTTTAGTGCGATCGCTCACACTTTCCCTGAAAATCGTTCTGAATTCGTTACTTTGGAATTTCTGAAACTGTTCGCCCTTACTGTCAGATCAAAATCACACGGATTTTCCTAGCATCTGCAACGCGTTTGAAATCAGTCGAGTTTGAAATACCACATCTCTTGAATCGAAGGACTCTCAAGAAATCGCGACTCGTTCGTTTACATATTGCAATCAAAACTGCTTATCAAATCTTGAACAATGCACTGTAACCAATTCGACATAGCAGGACAAGGCACAGTAACTTATTCATAAACATGTCGCAACGAATCTTCAACGGCGTCTCTAAAATCGATCGCAAGTAGACTGCAGGCGTTTGATCATTTATACAATGAAAAATGGCTAAACTTGATCCTCTTCCATGATTCTCGATTTACCAAAATAATCAGAAATAGAGACACATTTTCCCACGACTTCTATCTCTCGGTACCGCCTGAGAAACTTTTGATTTTGCAGAAGAATTCTGCATCTACCTCATCGGCATCGTTCATCGTAGCCTTGTCCCTCCCATACGAGCCAGCTAAGGACAATCTCCCGGCTTGGCAATTGTCGGAATCGCCTGGGAAAATTCCTTTTCTCGCAGTTCGATTCCGCGGATCGATAAGCCGTCGATTCTCGGCGTGGCGCGGCGCGGCGCGGGAAAGACACATAACGCGGTTCTCTTCTCGCAACGGTGACCTTTCCTTCGCGTCTAGCATATGCACACCGGTGTGCTCGGACCCTTACGTTCACTCGAATGGACACCGAGTTACCATCCGGTCACAAAAATCCTCGAGAGCGAGCGCGACCACTGAAGCATGCACATTGTTAGCCAACATCGGGCCGGCTAGTCGAGTCAAACGGCGGGAACGCTCGCGCACTCTCGGCTCTAAAAGTGGAATGCAGACCGAACACTTTTCTCTTGGTCTTTCTGTTCGCTCCCCGTCTAGAAACCCGCATTTTCCCGCGGCTCGATTATTCCCGTCTCAACGCCACTTGTTTTGCATCTTCGACACGCGATTCTCGACGAGCGCCACGGGGGGAGAACCGGTGGCGGGGTTTCTTTGCCTGACATTCACGTGTTCGGTGTCTATTAACGAGAATGATAGGTTCAACGAAGTGACTCCATTGCATATACTACCGACATCGTTCCGAGGCTTTTTCTACTTGCTCTCTTGAGGAGGTCTCTCATTTTCCTGTCGCGAACGACGTTCGGGGCGACGTTAACACGCTTGCTTCACAGGATACAGTTCTCCTTCGACTATTCCACGAGTTCTCTTCGTGATCTATGCTCGGTTACTCGTCTGTTTCCAGTATCGACCCTAGAAACGCTAAAGACAATTTCTTCTTTCTTGAATATCAACGTGAATATCTCGATTCTCTATAGTGTACTAAGATTTGGAGCTGTCGGTAGCGCAAGAATCCTCTCGTAGAGAATAGCCAGTCCCAACGGTCAGTTTGCCTTAAGACTTTAATCGCCGGAAGATTAATAGCATCCGTGGGAAAATCTGCAGCTAAACTCGATACGCGACGACTATCTGCGAACGAGACGAGTACTCGGGAGTGAGCGAGAACGTTGCGCTAAGTTAGCAAATGGTGTTATTCCCACAGGCTGTCCTCGCTGCCCTTTTGGCTGTCGCTGTCGCCGCTCCTGGTGGTCTGACCGGAATCGTCGCCGACCATGGAATTGGCCCGATCACCGCTCCCCTGGTTCTAGGCCATGCTGCTCCCTTGGCTGCCGCCCATGTCATTGCCCAACCTGTCTCCCCCATCGTCCGCACCGCCCCGATCGTCACCAAGTCTGTTCTGACCGCCGCTCCCCTGCCCCTCCACTCCGTTCATGGCGGTTGGCATTAAATGACAGACGATTTTTCTATATTACAACACCACCAACTCACGACGAGACAAACCCCCTAGAAAAACTACCCCCCCTCTATTCCTCGTAAATCGCCCCCTCGAAAAACATACAAAGAAAGAAGAACGGAGAGACCGCCGTCGTCGAACCGGAGGCACAAGCTAAAGGAACCAACGAATCACAATCACTCACACCATGCCGATCTATCCATCAAGATGACGCCGGGAGACACTCGACGATCCCGTACGATCAGGAAACGTCCAGGACGCGAGCCGATCGCACGGATCGCAACGAATCGGCTGGCCTCACCACTTCTCTGTGCATTCGCGACTTTGTCTAGATCATCAATGCAATTCGGACGTTCATTCATTTGCACCATCATCCAGGACCCCTCCCCTTTTGGTCATATGGAATTTTAATAAAATTTTATTTAAAAAAAAAACACACTGTCATGTTGTTCCTTCGCCGCCTGCAACCCTCTACACCGTAAATCACTATAAGTTACATCGACTGCTGTACAATAAGATCATACTCAAACTATTGCCACACGCAAACGGCAAGCGGTATCATCATGAAATTTCATCCGACGAGTGACAGGATCATCAGGTCCATCTCCAATCAGAAAAATAGCCGCAGCAGCGTCGTCGACATGACGGAAAAACAAATCATACCGCGAACAGTTCGACTAGATCAATATTTTACGTGAAAACTCTACGCGAAGCACAGCCAAGAAGGCGATCTTCTTCCGGCGAACTTTCCCGATCAGCTCAGGAAAGAGTTGTAAGCACTTGGACCCGAGTACAAGTCTCTTTCATTTTCATCTGGGTGCGTTCACCCTGAGAGTATCCTGGATCTCGGAGGCCACGGGATACTAAGACACGTGTAACGATATTTCCGCAACCGTGAACCAGCCATGAACAGACAAATGTCTGCTGGCGACGTATGCGGGCGGTCGCATAAACGGTGAGCATGGCCGGAGACATATCTCCCATGCATGAATACACACCAGCCTTCGAACCCCTTTGGTTTTTACGGGCGACCTATCTCCGAAAGAATTCCACCCTTTCCGTAGTGCGCTTTCGCATGGAGACGCTGTCTCTGTCGGTACAGAAAGAGTAGCATCAACCTCGCACACTGCTGATCCAAGATCCAAGAGCTTTCTAAACGTTGGCAACCGCCTCGCGGATTTTACAACCGGCGTAAAAGATGCCGACCAATGTCTCCGACGATGAAATCAGCCGGCAAACGAACGAGTCTGATTCGACTGCAGTCGCGAGCTTCATTTTGGATACATTTGGTATCGGTAGAAGATTATCTGACGATTAGCGGATCTTTATGCGAAATAAAAATTGTCTGCGTCGATTGCAAATAGTAGAATCGATATTGCATGTTATTTCTTCCCTTAATCATTTTAATACATGAGCAATAGGGTAGTCCTTAGCTATAGGAGCCAAAAATTTGTTTAAAGATCTTTTTGGTCTTGCTTCCCTTCATGTATCGACGTTTACAATTTTTTAAATTTTCTTACAATTTTCAATTTCATCTACTCAATTTAGCTATAAATGCATAAAGATCCGCAGTCTAATCGACGTTATTGTGGACTCTCTATTGTAGGCTCGATGTTAGTAGTGGTGTTAGCAGTGTAGCTTGGGCGAAGCAATTTGAAACGCTGTCTCTGTCGGCACAGAGAGAGCATCAGCCTCGCACACTGCTTATCCAAGAGCTTTTTAAGCGTTGGCAACCGTTCCGCGGAGTTTACGGCCGGCATAAAAGACGCCGACCACTGATTCCGACGATTGAATTAGCCGGCAAAGGAATGACTCCGATTCGACTGCAGTCGCAAGCTTTATTTAGGGTACATTTGATATCGGTAGAAAATTATTTGATGATATTTGCAAGCTCTCCCTGGTGGACTCTTCCGTTGACGAGCGCGCTCTGTCTCTCTGTTGTAGGGTCGGTGTGCATGAGTTTCGGTGGTGGCGTGCGCGGTGTTAGTAGTAGTAGCTTGGATGAAGCAATTTGTATCCGTATCCGTATCCGTGGCTGTAGGAGAGCGGGTAGGTCGCGGAGTGAAGAGGAAGCACCTTCACATACGGCTGCGAATAGACCAACGGGTGGCTGATCACTGGTGGCACCGGAGCTGGCTCAGCAGAAACCGCCATCATGGCTACGACCAGCAACACAATCTGCCGAAAGTTCAGAATCACGTTTCCCACTGATTTGTTAACCGGGTGACGGACGCTCTCCATTATTTCATCGCATTCGTTCAAATCTGTTTGCATTCTTCTGTCACACCAACGTTCATCCTCTTGTTAGACTTTAGTACGTGTCTCCGTGTGGTAACAGGTTCGAATGAAAAAAAAATTGAGAAATGTAATATGTCAATCAAACTGCAGAACAGAGGTGGGCATTATTTGGCGAAACAAATATTTCGAATACTATTTAATATTTTAGATTTTATTTTGCTTAAAGCAAATAGTATTTTAAATACGATATACAATTTCGAAAATAAAATATTTCTATTTTAACAATCTGAACCTGAAAATAAAATATTTCTATCTCAACAATTTGATCCACGAAATAAAATATTTCTGTTTTAATAAACAGAAACACGAAAGAAAATGTTTTACTTTTTGCATTGTTATAATACTCTGAGAAATCGCATAAACATACAGTCTATCCTATCGCTAAGAACCGATTTACACTCATAAATGTATTGAATTCGAACCATTATTTTCAGCAAAAATATTTAAAATTGAAATTGAAAATAAAGACAAAATATAAATATTTTCAATATTCTTCAAAAAAATTACTGCCTCAAATAAATTATTTTATCTTCAAAAATTACTGCATCAAATAAACAATTTTATTTTCAAAGTTGTACACATTTTTTAAAATAAATAGGATTATTTACTATTTACTATTTGAAATACTATTTTTCCCAGCTCTGCTGCAGAAGCATTTTAAACGAAACGTACGCCAGAGAAATATTTCGAAGACCGACTATCGATTTTCCTTTCCATTGTTAACATTTCACAGGTCATAAGATTGGAAAATTTGCGTTTTGTTCGAAATCAATCGGTCGAGTGGATGCTGAGATATCGCAGTGGCCAATTTAACAAAAAAAATTGTACCGACGGAAACGCGATTGAAATTTCCGAAACTCTGCTCTTGAAAGAGTTCAAGAATCATGTTATTTATTTAATTATCTCGTTACAACACTTTTCACCATTACTGCAGATTATTTGTTTTCTTTTTCCATCTTCCAAGATTTCGACTAATTACAGGGCACTTCGGTTTTTTACCGTTGCATGCCCATGGATGTAATCCGTGACTGATCATACGAATTGAACATTATTATGTGCCTATTGATTATTCCATTCACTCCGAGCTGATGGAAGATTTACGAGGCTGGTTCTGCTACGCGAGCCGTTATTTGCGTATTTGACGATCCTCGCTCGATTGGTATGTAAAATGGTCAGGAGATTGATCGCGGTCGTCTGAGACATGGTAATTACAGAATCTCAACTGTGTTCTATATTCCAGAAATGTTATATAAAGTCTAATATATGCGACGAAGTATGGCTGGTTATTACAGTGACATCCTGCTGTAAATATGTACCTTTTTAATACCACATTTCTGTATTTGCTATTTCTATTTCTTTACTGCCAATCACCAACGTCCAAATAACACTTCTTATTCTACACTAAGACCAAGAGATTCCACAATAAATAGCTCTTCAAAATAAAAGAATAATCCATCCACATTAAGAAGACCAGAAAGACGCGCACGTAAAAAGATATATATTTTGTTAAATCAGGGAAATTGACAGCTCCGGCATAAACACATAAACGAAATCGGAAAAACGGATAGTATCAACGGAAGTAGACACTTATAACCGTACAGGTGCACGGTAAACGATGCAAATAAAATGACAGGATAAAAAATTGTAAAGACCGATATCAATGTTGTTCAGGGAACAGGTTCTTAATGACCGTACATTTAGAAACTGTGGGTAGCACGTTAATTTTTCAATCTGCAAGTCGATTACATTATACAGTGCTCCTAAGTGTTTAATATTTGTGTTATACGTTCTTTCATGTAAATTGAAGCATTACTGGTAAAAATCGAGCAGAACACTTTACGGAAAACGCGCAATGTACAAGTTCCCAATTACGATATAATAATATATGCTCGAGAAAAGAGTTACTCGAATCGATTCCGATCATCAAGAAAATCTTCATGGCACTTGACGCGATAAAACTCCAATTTTCTGTAATCAAGCTAAACCAGAAAACTGCCGATTATATGAAATTTCCTTGGACGAAAAGCAAACTTTCACAGCGTCGCAGGGCGAACACACGAGCACACAGACAGACAGACAGACCGACCGACGCATGCACGCACAGATGCACGTAAGTAATCGCATATGATAGCTATACTTGCCAGCTTGAACATGTTAAACGTTTTATCGGCTTTCCCGTTGGCAAACACGAAGGGACGGACACAAATGGATACTGCAGTTGCCGCTACAGAAATCGAACTCTTTATATATACGGTTCGTGTCATCTTCATTGTTTGCTGTCTATAGGGAAGCCATGGTCAGCCTCGATCGTCCCGATAATCCGTGTCCGAGAATCGAACGATTTTTTCGTCCTTCTAACGATCGTCTCCGACGTAACAGCTCGGACAGGTGGTGTGCCTGTCATAAATATGCAATGACGGTGCGGCGGCGTGTGCACTAGGAAATTGTTACCGTCTAACGTTGCCGTAGATTAGTATCGTTCCCATTGATTTATAGAAGGACTTTGCCGACAACAGTTCGTTGTCGATCGAAGGACGCGTGTTCGTCCGTCGCGGAGGGGCTTCAATTTCGCGGGGGGGAAAGAAACTCGGCAAAAAGGAAACTCTCTCACGGAAAACACGAAACCTTCACACGGTTCCGGATATGGAGAGAGGGAGAGAAATCAGGATAAATCTGCTTGCTAATGGTCTTGGAACGTTCTCTGGATCGTCCCGCCAATGGGGACACGTTTCACGCGTTGGAGGACGAGTCAGTGGCGAACCGTTTAATTAACGAGCAACCCGGAGAAAAGCGTCTTTTCGCTTTTCGTTTTCTTTGATATTCATCCACCGCCGCACCGTAGCTTCTTTTGCATCGTAAAGAGATATCTGCATGCTGTGTAACACGCCCGAGTTCCCGACGCCTTTATCGACCCCGAAGATAACCGTGGCCGAAGGTCTTTGGCTCGGCTCTGACAGGGAGCGAGTATTTATTCGGCGAGACGTTGTCAAACTCGTGCGTTTAGGGGTGAGATAAGGTTTCCTCGGGCTGGTTCATGTTTTATGATGTTTTATTGCGTTCTGTGCGCAGCGTTCAATTTATCGGAGACCGCGCGACGTTATCTGGATGGCATTAAAGAAACTTGCGTAGAACTCTGACAGGTCCTCGTTTTATTCAATCGACAGCGTGCGTACGATTAATGAAGGAACAGTTTAGTTTTGTAAGGGTTTTCGTAAAAGTGATTCATCATATGTGCTTGTTGCTCGGTTTACAGTCAGCGAATTACTGTCGGCAACAGCCATAGATTATAAACTAATTACTAGACTGCGGATTTTATGCATTTATAACAAAAATTGGCACGTAAAGTTTAAAGCAGCGGACATATTTGAAAAATTTAAGAACGTCAACGTATTAGTTTCAGTTTAATAAAGTAATTAAAACAAAACAGAAATTTTTATTTAGCCTCTGTGTCTTGGAATCGACGCAGACATTTTTTATTTTGCATAAAGATCCGCTGTCTGCTAATTACAGTTGAGAATATTAGGTTGGAGGGAAAGTTCTGTCGTGTTTTAAAGAAAACGTTTGAATGAATTTCTAAAAGTATGTTGTATGTTTAATATAATTGTGTGTGCGCCAATATTTGCAACAAATAAAATTACCTCGAACCTATTAAATATCGGAATTGCATACACGGGAAAAAATGGTTGAATTTCGTTTGAACCGCAGGAAGTGACCCCTTAGAGCGCTCGATAAATTGTTTTCCGTTATCGCGTGGCCGTCTAATTGGTTTGCAGGGCAATTCCTAAAATAGTTATGGAGTTAACGAACGTTGCTCAAGAAATTCACAGGCGATCAATGCCTTATCGGAGCGAGTACACACACGGCGAACTCGCCTTCGAGATACGGGAATGTCGATCCGCCATTGCGTCGCTGCTAAAGAGACCTCGGTGTGTTTGCTCGTACGCGGCTCCTGTGTCCGTCGATGCGGAACCGAGACCGAGTCTCTTTCGAAATCGCGGAGATAGAATACACGTTTACATAATGAACGCGCGGACTGAAACGGCCACGTTTTGTGCTGTACGATTCCGTCGGCGCGGCGTGTAGGTGTTTACCCGTAACCCGTATCTTTATTCCTGGTTCGTAAAATCGCTCGCGGTGCTCATGGTCGATAAACAATATCGCTCCGCTCCCCTGTTATGCACCACGCTATAATCCGTCGTCTGGCGCCGATTTTCTTTCGAGCCGTTTCACACTTTCGCCCGCCGGTGCTGTCCAATTTAACACTAGATCGACCACGCCAGTCGAAACGACTGGTTTTACAATTTCATTCTGAAATTCCTACTTCATGTTACATTTTTTTTCGCAATAATTCGATGTCCGAGGACTTAGATCATGTTCTATGGCAGTGTCGTCTTTATGATTCCCAAAGAATTAAATTAGTAAATAAGTTGCGCAAAATTAAGTTTTTTCTACCATTAAACTAAACCTAATATTAAAGCCTGCGAATATATCTTCCAGTTTTTAAACGACTGCAATCTACATCTCTAGCGATTATTAAGTCTGTCTATAATAGGTTTCTGGGGCTCAATGAAAAAAAAAACTGTTACAGCGATAACTAAAGGTGTAATGTAATGAATTTTATTTTTGTTTTATTTATACGGAATCAAAATAATTTTGTATCATGGATGCTTATACCAATGCCAGTAATTTTGACTGGTTTCGGTAGAAATAGGTGTATTTCAATTGCCGGTAATTCTGTTGAACGCGTTTTTCACTGGCTAATCTGTACCGCAACGCTTTGACGCGTTGATTGCCGCACCACGTGTCGCTCAGTCGCTCGAAGATTTTCTTCGACTGGCGTGTACTTAACAATCATAGCTTCAAGGGAATCATTTTTACGACTCTCAGTTGTTACGCAGATTTTTATGCAAAATAGAAAATTGATCGCATCAATTGGAAGATAGTGGAACCAAACTGAATATTAACTTTCTTAAATACGCTAAGTCCTCGACTTACGCGGATTCTTAGAAGCGAATCAGACAACCAGTCCCGAACTGTGAAATTCGTTTTTTCGTTGGCAAAACGTAAGCTTTGTCGTTGCATATGTGATAGAAGATATGTGACACTCGAGGACAGTATTCAATTCTGTGTCACTGTTTTATGTTCCCGTTGTGACAAACACGACACATGCGAAACTGTGTTCGTATCGCCGAGTTCGGTTAAACGCAAATTGAAATGCAATTTGTCGTAACTCGATGCACAATAACGCTCCATGAATCCTTAATCCTCGAGGAAATAATGAAACGAACCCGACGAAAAATGTGAACCATCGATCAACCTAGTCGGGTTAATTAACAACCGCGAGGGAGTTCGTCCGAATTTTATCGCTTCCTGTCGGTCGCTGTCAGTAATCGATTCGGCAAAACATTGTTACTCGCCGATGTATGCATTCCCATTATCGACGTTTGTCATTATATGTCAGTTGTCCGGCTTTCCGATAGATATTCATCCGCACGTCAATGTCGATAAGGGACGAAATGATGTATTGCCCGTTCATTAACTGCTCATTAATTTTTTCAATGGCTGCCCATTCGTGTATCCTGAGAGGATGTGCATAGTACAGCTCTTGTGGCTGTCACCGATAATTCGATTGCTCATGAATGGACATGTAAATCGACTCTTCCGCAAAGGAATTTACAAATGAGCTGTACAACAACTCAGTCGATTCAAATTCAAACTGTATTCTTCAAATGAAAATTTACACTTCTACTTCTTTTTGAAGATCTGCATATTTTACATCTGTTCTATTCAGGGTGAATCGTAGACGTTACGATATTTTCCTGCGAATCTACAAGTTTTTATTAGCGTAGAATCGACGTCTCTAGGACAACCAGTAATTGTCGGATGACAAAAAGAGAGATGCTTAATTTTTTCAAACGCTACAAAGTATTATAACTTTTTACCAGAATAGCCATCACATTTACTTGAACCATGTTTTTATCATTCTGCGCGGTTCAAGAGTGAAGAGAACGCAACTCCTAACTCTTTGTACGGGTCGCCCTGTATAGGAGTACATACTTCCATATTTTTCTTGTCCCTCTATGGTCCCCACCATAAACCCTAGTATCCTCCACCAGCATCTGTCGTTACCATAGAGGAAGGACGCGCTGCATGAAATGGAAGTTGGTGGGGGAAGCAGGAGTTTGAAGTGCCCCTACCGTGCCCGCCCCTGTTTTATAGCATAATAAAGAGCGACGTCGTAAAATAAATCACAGCATATCCATATAACTTGGTTTAGAGCATTAAATAATAATAATAATAGTAGATAAACTATATAAAGTGAAACTGCTCTAAGCATATATATATATATATATATATATATATATATATAGGAACGACAACCATTCGTTTCCTCATAACCTAAGAGTTAAGACTAAAAATCCTAAATCTCAAAAAAAATGTTCTTTTTACACCTTGTTTTTCATGTTCAAAGTCAATTTTGCGGGGGTTTCCTTAACCGAGGGTGTAGAATCGCGCTGTGGTGTCCGCGACATATAATTTAGTGACACCCTGTACAAATCAACAAGATAAACGAACATAGATATACGTGATTAGAATTAGCTGAGAAACTAAAATCATCTGCAAATCGAAAAGATGCAGTTTAACTAACACCGTTCTTCGGTTTCCAGGTTCCTAGCGATCTGGTGGCCGCTGAAGTGTCAGATCACGAAGAGGCGAGCTAGGATGATGATAGTGGTGATCTGGTTCATCGCGTTAACGACGACGTCACCCTGGCTGTTGTTCTTCGACCTGGTGGCGATCTACGACGATGATCCCGACCTGAGGTTGTGCCTGGAGGTGTGGCCTCGCCCAGAAGACGGCACCTTGTTCTTCCTGATTGGCAACTTGACCTTATGCTACGTCCTACCTACGATCCTTATATCCGTCTGCTACATCCTGATCTGGATCAAGGTGTGGCGACGGAATATCCCGACGGACACGAAGGACGCGCAGATGGAGAGGATACAGCAGAAGTCGAAGGTGAAGGTGGTGAAGATGCTGGTAGTGGTGGTGATCCTGTTCGTCCTATCCTGGCTGCCTCTGTACGTGATCTTCGCGGTGATCAAGCTCGGTGGTGATTCTGTGGAGCGGGAGGATGAAATCTTACCAATCGCCACACCGATCGCTCAGTGGCTAGGCGCCAGCAACTCCTGTATCAATCCAATCCTCTACGCGTTCTTCAACAAGAAATACCGGCGCGGTTTCGTGGCGATCATGAAGAGCGGCCGTTGCTGCGGAAAGATCAGGTACTACGAGACGGTAGCCATCATGTCCTCCTCGACCAGCATGAGAAAGTCCTCTTACTACGTAAACAACAACAACTCGTCGACGAGGCGGGCTTGCCACGGGCCGCCCGTCCACCAGGACAGCAACGTCTCCTACATCTTCAACCACACTGGCGTCTAAATCCCTGGTCCCCGTTCGAGAGATTTTGATGTTCGGCTTACTATCCGAGGCTGGCTGCCCAGAGTGGGTTTCAAAGCGAGCCGGTCCGAGGTTCGAGGTCACTGCTGAAATATCGCAACCGATTGTCACTTGGGCCGGACTAACCGCCGATTCAACGGAGCACCAACGTGTCAGCTAAACAGAGCCAACGCGTTCGAAACCAGCAATTTGTTCGCTTGGGTCCATCGGTGACCCTTGTTGTCAACATGATGAATAACACCAAAGACACACAGTAAACACGTACACACCTGACGCACACACAGACACACACGTTTCACGTTTGGATCCGTCATTTTGTATTTTCACCGCGTGATAATGTATTTTGTTAAGCAGAACCGGAAAAACCGAGAAAAAAAAGAGAATTTCTGGCTCTCGGCTCGTCGTTGTCATGGATCGCCTCGCTCCGACATATCCGGACGTCTCTAAAAAACGCTAACCGCTGACCGGAATTTTCCATTTTTTTCTTTCCACGATGACCGTCTTTCTAGATTTCTAAGGAATCCGCGAACAAAGGGACCGAGTTTGCCAGCTTGTCATTAGCGAGATGTATGACAGCGGCGAGTTCGACTGGGTCGCGCAAGGGGCGAGGCGGGGAGGGACGATAATCAGAGCAGAGCAAGAACGATCGGAAACGAAGACGTTTCGCGGAGGGGGGGTGGTAGCGAATAAGGGAGGTTCGAGCATCTTGTTGTCTCTCGACGGTACACACACGCACACTGCCACGAGACACAATTAGTGCGCGATACGCGGCTAATTAATCCTGAGCAGCTGGCCGCGCGACACCAGCGTTCCACGGGGATTCTGTGTGACAAAGAGTGAGAGAGAGAGGGAGAAAGAGAAAGAGAGAGAGTGAGAGAGAGAGAGAGAAGAATCTCTGCTAGATCCACTATCGCGGTTTTGGACACCAAAACAGCGAAACGATCTTGAACCGATTTTGGGTCCTTAGGTTACGTAACACGGCGACTAATCCGTGCGCTGCATGCTGCGATTTCAGTGACAGTAATTGCATAACACCTAACCGTTACCTTCACACACTACCGGCGTAGCATGTTACCGGCGTGTCGGAGCGTGAAACAGAGATAGAGATAGAGAGATGGAGAGAGAGAGAGAGAGAGAAACAGAAGCGCAGTGCGCAGGACAGACCGGCGAGATCGAACTTGGATTAAACATTACCTCCGCACACGAAACAAACAGATTAAATAGGTATTCTACTTGTACTTATCTTAGCACGGTCGGCTCCAACAGGTATATACACATATATTTTCTTATCGGAACGTTAGACGATCTAGTCTTTTTTGGGATTTCTTAAGGTGCCATACATATTACATACGCCTATAATAACGATTCTTATCGAGATTATTATATACTAAGACACCAGGAGAACAATGGACGGTCCTATCAAAACCGATCCGCACGACAGATTAACGATTCTCGCGCTTTCGTCTTTGCCGCGTTATCAACGTTGCCGCCCCCTCCCCCCATATTTCCTATTAACCCTCTTGTTCCTGTTTCTTGTTCCCCAGTCCATGATCCCGTCGCTATCCCTTGCCCAAATGTTTCCCCCGGAGAAAGGCGGAAGTGACCGACTTACCGTTTTGTCTCGAATTATACTCAATCGATTGCATGTGCGACGAATTAACGCGGTCACTGGCGACAATAACGACCTTTTACGCTCCGGGAGGGTAGACTCCTGTCACGAGCTAGTTCAGAGACCATGATTATGATCGGTGGTCGGCTGGTCGACGAGACGGGAACGCCGCTTTTGCTCGGTTTTGCTATAGCGAACACGGCTCGATCCTCGTCCACCGTAATTTCGCCACGACGCGCGACGCGTGCCTCAGTGCGCGGACTTTTTTAGAGCCGGACACCTCTCTGATCGCATCGTACGGGAAATTATAGTTGCTCGCTGTAGTTCCCTTTACGGTGGACCCCTCGGCATGGAACAACCTCGCCTTGCATGACAATTCGCGCGTTCTCGTTCGCTTCGATCGGTCCTCGATCCTTGTCCTGTCGCGACAGGACGGACTCGTTTGCTTCGAAAGAGCAATCTGGTTCGGTCCACCAAGACTAGGACTACGAGAATAGTATGATTACCAAAGTAAGAACAGAAAAGGAGCGTTTCGTCCTGGGCCTGCTGGTGGACTTTGTATAAGAGACTACCGAGCAGACTCTGCCTTAGACGCAGGGGAGTGCGATGACCGATCGAGACCGATTCGGCCAATCGGGGCGTTTCTTCTTGATGTATTCCCTCTGTAATCCAGTTATCGAGGTGTCGAGCACAAGGTAGCTACGATCTGACTCCACAGCCATCCCAGCTACTATCTTGTGCATTTATACGTGATAGAACACGTCGAAAGTAACGTAGTCCAAGACTTGGTCGGCCAAACTGTCGTTTGAATTGTTCGACGATCGATTCGAAGCGAACAGGAACTCGTGCCTGTTCCGTTCCGTGCTGACGGGATCGGCGAGCGTTCCGGCGACCTTCTACGAGACTTTTATCGGGAATTTTACGTAGCACTTTTCCTCGATATTGCCAGAGGAATACTCCGTCGAGATCGGCAATGGATCGTTGTCCGCGAGAATCGTCCGTTGTTTGATTTCCGTATCGAAATCATCGAAGAGAGAGAGAGAGAGAGAGAGAGAGAGAGAGAGAGAGAGAGAGAGAGAGAGAGACGGTGGTGTGGCGGCGTCGAAAAACTAAAAAAAAGAAAAAAGATTCAAACGGGAATTCGCGAGACGATATAACAGAGTATAAACCGTGACCCTCTTTGTAAAGATACAAAAAAGTGGTGAAACGATAAACGCGCGGAAACCGACACGAAAAAAGAGCCGTAACCAGATGGTGTAATACGTGTCTGTAAAGGAGCTGCGGGATTTTATGATAGAGCAACTATTTTCGTAAGGTTTTTATACGTGGCGAGACAAGGATCTAGATGTATAAAACGAAACATGCGAAGTATAATGTATAGGAAAAAACAAAAAACGGTCGTGAGATACCTTTATTCATATCTTATTGTGGCTCAACGATGTCGGCGAGAGAGTGTTGCGTGGACGTTTTTTTTTTGTTTCGTAGGGATATAAGGATTACCGATTAGGGTTTACAAAATGAACAAAAAAAAAATACGTACACAAGAGAGGGAGAGAGAGAGAGAGAGAGAGAGAGAGAGATAAAAATACAAACGGTGGCACACACGACGAACATAAATTGTAAAACGGAGGGCCCACGTTGAGGAATATTATAAAATCTTGAGAAGCGACTGTATACGCACTAAACGTGACTAAGCATTTAAGTTTAAAGGATAAACGATCGCATAAGATTGCAATGTTTATATAGCATATATATATATATATATATATACATATACATACATATACAAGAAAATATATATATATTATATTACACTGAACGTCTATCCGCTGTCTGTCTCTATGTAAAGAAAAAAAAACAAACAAAACGTATAACTTATTGTATGTAAGTATGTATATCGTTGCGATGTTGTAATTATATACACCGCCGTTACCTCCATTCTTATTCGTTGTCTCAGCGAGAACCACACGTCTCATTCATTTTCATCGGAGCGAACGGAAATGATTGTTCCTCGCTCTCGTTCATCGATACTTTTCCTACGCATAGAGAAGAGAAGAGAAAGAGAGGAGTCATATAGAAACGAAAGGAAATCGGTTGGAAAGGCCCTCGCATTGTCCGGCAATATACACGGTTCAGTCGGTTTGTACAGAGTGGCACTGAATCGAGGAGAATTGGGGATCTATGATACTCGGGAAGATCGGCAAAAATCATTCGGTTAATTCGCACGATCACTGTGCGACGAAGTGAACGAAGTCTTTTGTAACGGTATATCAAGCGGGTGGAACGGTATAACAAGTAGTTTTACGCATTTACGGAATATCCGAGTGAAAGGAAAGAGCTCGATCGAGATTAGTACAGGTTTTGTCTTGTTCTTTTTTTTTTTAATTTTTTTTTTCGGTACCGATGTAGGTTCTAGAACAGCATTCGACGATAGAGACGTGTGTAATTATTTACATTTATTTTCCGGCCATATTTAGACGGTCTTTTTTCCTCGGTATTTTTCGCAACAAACCAGTCTGTTCATATACTATTTTATCTTGAATTTCGTGCTTTTCAGTTTGCCAATCGATTTCGCGATCACGAGGATGATTAGAATCAGAATTTGTTTCGTTAATTTCTAGCAATCTCGAGATCCTGTATCGAATAACGAGCATAGTCTAAGGTGAAACTATAAGAGTAGAATTACGAAATCGTTGAATGCATCTGTTCGATGATCAAAGTTTCTAGAGTTTAATAAATTTTGTTACTATTATACTGATTCTTATTAACTGACTGTTGTTAATTAACTACTATTGTAAAACATGTAAAATCTTCGCTGTTACCACGTAGCGGGAGGAGGAGGAGGAGGGGGGGGGCTGTGTAAATCCTCGATGTCCTTGAACGGATGGCAAAGCTCTGTTCCAACTTATTAGTTACAATTTGTAATTGTTTTTACATAAAGTCTCTTTACCGGATAAAGATTATATTAAATATTATATTGTAAATACTATCTATATATACATATAAATATATATATACATACATATATATAATCTTAAGCATAATTTGTATGTTTATAAAACGGGAACTTACGTATTGAGATACATTTATATTATAAGTATAATCTTTATTCTTGTATATTCAGAACGGGGAGAATCATAAACGACAATTGTCTATCGCGCGGCACGGTCGGTTTATTGACTTGCATTAACTGAAAAGACTTTTTGTACGTGTTTCTAATTATCATACAGCTCGAAATTCTTTGGCTCTGTGTTCAGGTCGCTCTGTATAAACGTTCGAACCGCCCCCCAGTGTTTTAAAACGTAATCGTTAAGATTGTGAATACATAGGTAAGATTGTCGATCATCTTGATACTTCGAACTTTGGCAAAACAATATTATCAGTAGTAGATCTCGAGCTATTTTGATATTTCAAATATTGTGAATATCACTGGCAACGATACTATCCACGTTCCCGCGACGCACTGTGTGAATAATATCGTTGGCGCTCTGAAATATTTTTGTATTTCGCGTGTTACCATTAATACTCTTTACAATGATATTGACACTGTTAGGACCTTTCTGACGTTCTCGTGTATAAAAACGAACATGTCACCGGAGTCGCCAGGTCAGCGGAATTCGCTCTGCCGGTTCCGGATTGGTTGACGTTGTGAACGCGTCACGTGACCGTGCCGAAAGCGTGGGGGAAGGTAGAGCGGGAACACGAGTCTTGATCTGGCGACTGCGCAAGTGCTCTCCCGCTCATGAGTCTTAGGACACCTCTGGTTTTTAGTAAAACTCTGCTATTTCATATAGATTATGAACCTTTAATTGTATTAACTACGTAATATAAATATCCTCGTATGTTCAGTAATAATCACATGGTTATAGAATGATGAAATTAATAATTTTACTGTGTAAATTATTTAAAAATTTAGTTGCATCGCTTTATAGCGTGTCTAATAGCCTTGGCTGATGACACTTTCGCATATTCTTTTTCACCAATACACAAAAACATTATTCTTCTGTCGCATACCTCTGATCGTTTGCTGTTTATACAGGGTCTAGCCGGGCGGGTGGTACAACCGAGCGGGGGGTGAAACTACACGTAAAAATAAGTCGAAAAAAAGGAATAACGTTTTTTGTTTGACGCTTCGTTTTCGAGAAAATCGAGTTTGACAATGCAGCGAATACACGTGCTATTGCATAGGAATCGTCTGACGTGTCTGACCATGATCAACCAATTCTACTTTAGCGGAACTTTAAACTCGATTTTCTCAAAAACGAAGCGTCAAACGGAAAATGTTATTCCTTTTTGTCGACTTATTTTTACATGTAGTATCACCCCCTGCTCGGTTGTGCCATCCGTCCGGCCACACCCTGTATAAACATCATAGTCTCCGAATAATAATATAACAACAAAAAGTATGAAAAAAATTGATCACGCGGATAGCCAAGAATAGTGGAAACTGTAATAGAGAAACCGTGACGGATTCCTCGACGAAAAGAAAATATAAATATTTGTTTAGTTCTTGGTAAGATTTTGAATTTTGAATAAGGAAAAAATTTGTTCACATCCTTCAACGATTATTTCATTTTTACAGAGTTTAATACAAATATGATCACTGTCCTAAGACTTGTGAGCGGGAGTGTAAACTCATAGGTTGACAGTTTTGTCTGCGTGATGCTTAGTTCGCCAAGCCACTTTTTTTACAGCAATATGCATACTATAATTGTACGATGGATACTTTTTAAAAATTATTTTCATACAGGTGTATAGAGTGATTCTAAAGTAGACTATGCAACTTTCGGGACTGTATTGCGATCATCTTCGGCAGGAGAGAACGTTCAGGAAACATTTCGAATATTTTCAAAGCTGTACCGATAATTCATGTTAATATAGAAAGTAATTTGTTTGTACAGTTCTTTATCAGCTCGATCACAGTTACGCAATAATGATCAGTCTCCTCGAATCCGTAATGGCTTATTAGGCTCTCCGAAGCGCTATCATTAGCTCGCATGTGCAACAAACCTTTGCCGTTAGGTTAAATCTCATTACTCGTGTGCACTCTGCTTTAACGTCCGATCGTTTTAGTATTATTGGATCATTTGTACTTATCGGAACATACATTACTGCACTACTAAACCATCCTGATCAGGACAAACGATCGATAAAGTTCATTCGAAGCCGGCGAACGTTAAGTTGGAAGCTTATGGTACGCCGAGCTCGATTCGATAATTATTCTTTGCTACAGGAATATTCTAATCCATAAAAGAAGTGATTTCTTGACTGCCGAGACAAACGGAGCACACTCCCGAAAGTTCAATCCAATGGTGTCCACGTGTCGAGCTAGAGTTAGACAAGAGTTGTGTGAACCATCAAGTGTAAAACAGCGTTTGGATCGTACTATTTATTATCTGCTCCGTGGCAATGACTTTATTTCAAGAGAGATCGCTGGTATATTCGTTCGACTCGTTCATATAATCTCTTGGTTTCCTGTGAAGTCGAGCTGGGTGGAAGCTTTACCTAAGTTCTATCTAATGTAAATTTTACATTTTACTTTGATTCTTTTCGAAGTTGCACATTGTGACTTTTCTGTATCTTTGATTATTACAATAAAATTGATTGTTCATTGACCACATCAGTGAAAATAAACACTACTCACTTCATTGAGATGCTGTTTAGTAATCTGAAATATAAAGTTAACAGTTAGTTATCAGTCTGATTTTGTTAAAAACATCCGCAGTGCAATGGCAAGTGTAATATTAAAACAAGAAGTTGTATGTTTCTGTTACATGTGTGTAATCTCTCTGTGTGTTTTTTTTCTGCAAAATTCATGTGGTTTCCGTGACGATCAGAGAGTAATCTAATTCTTGAGAGAATTTACGATTGTTGAGTTATGTTTGAAGCGAGTGTATTGTTTATGATTTGCGAGTTGAAGATGTGATACAAAGGGTTATCGATCTTTTTATTGGCTTGAAATGCAAATTGTTTCAAACTACAATTCAACGATTTGGCACACCGTTATTCCGTTATGCGCGCACTTGAGATTGTTACTCTGTTATGCACAAATGTATACGCGGCATCTGTTGAACAATCCATTGTAAAAAACACCGCTAAGTTACTACGTGAGAATCGAATGTTAATTTGAAAGATTCATTTTCGCGTTTGTGATAATAACCGAGACCAACAACCAGATGGTCATTGTACAGTAAAAATAGTTATTCACGAGCTTTCGTTCAATTCACATTGTAAATACCATATTCATTTGCATTATTTATCTACACAATTCTCGAGAGTAAATAAAATGTCAGAACAGCAAACCAACGGGCTGATGGAGAAATTACAGTTAAGAGATTATATTATTGTTCGATATATAATACATCTGTTACAAAGCATTGCGAACGTTCATTTCGATTGAGAACAATTGTTAGTACTTTAACCTTTTGGACTATAACATCGTGTCTGCATTAATTTCCAATCTGAAATTCAATTTCTTCGTTATCGATATTTAACCATTAGAGAAAGCGTAGGAATACGAACGATGCGTAAATTCTCGATTTTCATTAGTGTCGATGAGAATGTCCTGATCGGTGTAGCTACGAGATAAATCATAGTGCAAAGGGTTAAAGAATGCAAAAATTTATTGTTCAGAGGAACCAGAGATGGTCCTTTTATCGCAAGAAACAGAAAGCTTGGTGAACCGGCTTGCTATGAAAATTATTTGCACGTCCCAGCGAAAACTGAAGGTTCGGGAACATTGAAGCGTCAAAGAGTGCAGGATATCTAATTAAAAGATTGACATGGAACGGTCAGAAAAAACGATTGCAATGACTGTCACAGCTCAAGAGAGTAGACTTGTTTATAGGACTGCAAGGGTGCGGAATGCGCCTTCTCATTTCTCGATAATGCATGCGATGAGATTTTTCAGTAGTCGAAAGCGCTAGATAAAAGATCAACGTATGCCGCGATCGACCTGAAAAGTGGTTACGTTTGCGAGGTGTAATTTCCAGAGTTGGGCATTAATCGACTAAAATTATAATCGAGATTAATTGATTACTGTGTACGATTAAAAGAGGTAATCATTGAAAAATCGACGATTCATTCAATCGATTGATGAAGTGAATCGTCAATCGTTTATTAAAAAAAAAAATCATCGAAAAAAAACATAAAAGCACGAAAACACAGTTTGTATTGTAGACCAAATGACAATACACCTAAACTCAGTTTACATTTTTTTCAGCATTCATATAGTTTTGATTCCGTATTTCATTTCGAAATTTCAGCAGTTAATCAACAATCAATTATCCGATTGACGATTGCAATTGAATGGAATGTAATCGTTAATCGCGACTAACGACTAAAGTAGAAATTTAACCGTTATTCCCAATTAACGATTGAAGTAGAAATTTATTCGTCAATCGTTGATTAAATTTTTGCCCAATTCTGGTTTATGAGAGCTTCCTTGCAACTTCTATTTCTAACTTGAGTTTGAGGGCCCCAAAATTTTGACTTGAGCCGCCACTGTTCGCATGTAGCTGTCGCAGCTTTATGAAAATAGCTACATGCGCTTCGGAAACGTAGAAATAGGACTTTTGAGGGTGATCGCGGCCAAGATTGATCTATTATCTAGCGCTTTTAACTCCTGAAACACCCCATCTTTGCATTATCGAGAAATGAGAAGGCGCATGCCGCACCCTTGCAATCTTGGAGACGCGAGTCTACCCCGTCAAGGTGGAATCTCCTAAACGCGTCCAAACGCGCTTAGGAGATCCTACCTTTAGGGAGAACTAGATGCGCGATGGAAAATGATCTATCCAACTATGCGAACGAGACTACCTTTTCTTTCCTGGTTCGTAATGTTCGCGTACAGTGTACAGCAATATAATATCTCAAGTTCCACTCATCGACGACATTGTTACACCTTCAGTCTTCAAGGTAATCGGCCTTCCATCGTAGAACACGGCACGTCGACGCATTCGTTCGTCTGAAAGACACGAAAGCGTTGCACAAAAATCGATCACGATCGTTGCAGTTGATACACGTTGATATTTTCTAATTCGCAAAAAGAGAAATCAACGAGACGTACCGCGTACGTGTCGTATTTAGTAGTCCGTTAAAGATCTAAGGAGCCCGTATCATCGATCTTTGAATCTCTTCGCACATTGTGCACGCGGAATTTGAAACGGCACAAAATTTCCGACGTTCGAACTGCGAAAAGCGTAGCGTTTCCGGATTATTCTACACAGCAATATACGTATACTCGATTACGATTTAAGACGAACACTTCAAGCGTAATTTATTATCGTTACCGTCGGGAAAACAAATTGCGAATTTTCTTCGAACAACGTAACGTCTAAGTAGAGGATTTACGAATTGATTGATAATTAATCGAGAGCACACACACACACACACACGCACACGACACATATATATGGTGTAACACGTGACACTACACGATTGTATTCCTGGCCAATGAGGACGATTACGACATGTAATTGCGATCACGATCGGACGGTGATTTATCGATTACATTGTTTTCTGAGCCTGTTAGCGGAACACCTCACATACTGTCGGAAGGTCGTTCAAATGCATTTCGTTATTCGTGTAATAGTAGCTTTTTCAAATTTTTATACTAAATAATGTATTACTTTTAAACGATTTCTCAACGTTCCATTGGGCACATCTGCGACGCACTTCTCGCCTGTACAATCTCGATTTTGCTAGAATTTTCCTCTGCCATTGTTGCATAATGTTTTCTATTCGAGGGCAAATCGATCGGTTATGTTCGCGTCGTTGATGAATTATAATTTAGAGTACGGTTCACACATTGGATAGAAAATTGTACCTGTCGAGGGAAAAGGAAATGGAGATTTTTATATCTTCTTAAAATAATACTACACTTCGGTATTTTGTCATTTTTATACGACGTATTATTTACTATTTTTCTAATAACAGTTCTGCTCTGTTTTTCCAAAAGAGATATCATTTTACTCCGTGTACACAGCGTGAACCACGAATTCCGATCAAATTGATGAGAAAATGTTTCTATCAGATATAGCATGGTTTCAAGAGAGCTTCTTCGCGCGATTATAGCAAATTTTTTGTTGACGCTTTTTTTCATGATTTTTCCAGGCGACTATAATTTTTTTACACCTATCTGTTAGAGGATTTCAAAACGAATTCGGTAAATATCGCAACTAGACGACTAGTTTACGCATTTTCCAATTTTTGTCGACAAATTTGAAGAAAGTGGAATAAAATGAAATCATATTTCCAATGGAAACAGCCTTTGAATTTCGAATTTTATCCCTTTGCACTCGGTTCTCCCCTATGGGGCACCACTACAAATTGCTATACCATTATTCAAAATATTGATTACATTATTAAATATATCGGTATCTAATCAATTATTAAACATTTTGGTATTGTACGAGGTATTATACCAATATCATATTTGTAAAATTTCAAAAATCATAAGGAATGGAAATATTCTAGATCGGAAGAAATGTTTAATTTTCCAGTTAAAATAGCTCCGAGTGCAAAGGATTATATTTCAGCCGTTTTTTAACATTTCCATAAGCCATAAACACACGAAGATCCGCAGTCTAATAATAACATTAAAAAAAAATGGCTTTCTTAATTTTTTTACAAAAAATCTACCAAACCATGGTATATCTGATCACGATTCGTGGTTCACTCGGTACATAGACAAACAGGATGGCACGAAACACGTCTGAGAACAGAGAACGACAGCGCAAGCTTGCAAAAAGGTTCGACACCATAAAACGAACAACAAACTGAACGCACCAGTACACGAAAACTCTAAAACTCTCCTCTGTTCCTTTTCCGAGTGCAATATTTTCGCGTGTAGCGAGAAACAAGGTAGAACTACAAATTTTAGGGGATAGTCGCAACGAGTCGCTTTCCAATAACTTGGAATAAATAATTGCCGATCCGTCGCGCAACGACGACGAACAAAGAAAATTGTATTCAATTGCACCAGCGTTGGCTTTCGGCGAAATCAGTTGTCGGGAAAACTGGAAAACGTAAATTTGTAACGTAAATTGAACGTAAATTGGCGAAATACGCTTTGCGAACTATCGGATCGATCGGTTCAAGGATCGACAGAACGAGTCTGCCGGAGGAAACGCTTCAGCTTCGTAATTAGGCGAATGGAGATTGTATCCATCGATCGATACCTGTGTAATGATAAACGATAAGTCTCTCGGTAAACGAACCTTAACTAGAAATCGAGATTAAATGGCGCCGTGTGAGCTAAAGACGAAAACACACACGGTCACGTTTCAGTTACGTTTTCTGTTGCTTTGATGGTTACACGTGTTATATGGATAAACGGCATTTTATCCGAATAATAATGAAATAATAGAAACATACTAGGTAAGGACATGTATGCAAATGAAATTGATAAGTGTTTTACTATTGTATCAATGGTGTATGTACTAAAACGGAGGGAAAGAAACCAGAGCATGTGAATGCGTTACCAATGTCGATGCCCCTTGTCCCATGAATACCACCCCACCCCCTTCGCCCTAGACTCCCCACCCAACAAACCCGACGCCCTTAAATTTTATTCGCTATAAGAACGATAATGGTACACTTTTTGCGGTTAAGGCTCCAATACGTAAGCACTGCGAGAGGTAGTCTTCGTTTGTTGTACGTTTCGCGCATAGCGTCAGAACAATTGTTGTGTGTCGGCAATTCAGTGTCGGTCGGCCTCTAACGTTTTCGTCCAACCGAAGAAATAAAAAAGGTAAAAACCAAAAAAAAAAAACGATAAAATGAAAAAAGAAAACGGAAAGAAAAATGGAAAATGAACACGATACGTTCGCCTGTCTGTGGAAGTAGCAATAAAATTTTCATTTCCGATCATTCTCTGTCCCCCCCTCCCCCAGTACTCTACCACTGTCTGTTCGAGACTTTTACGATCGAGGCGACCGAAGCCCTGAATCGTGTCCCACGAGAATTAATGAGTTGTGTATAAGTATATGTATTTTCTCAAAGAAAATGATCAAATTGATATGCATATATATAGGAATATAAAGCAGATATATATTTATATATATGTATATGAGTATACAATATACTATATTAAAATACTTCCACTGTAAACGGTCTTTTTCTTCACTCCTTTCCCTCCCGTATCCTCAATACAGTTTAAGCTACAGTGACTCCCACTAATATTCGGACAGTCTTAAAAACACCATAACTTTCTTAACGTTGGACTATGCGATTTGAACTTTTTTTGGGAAGCTAGAGCAATTAGTTTACTACAGGATGTGGAAAGAAATTTTTTCAAAAATTGCATTTGGTCGGAATTGTGAAGAAAATATTGGGTTGGGGAAAAAGTTTCTTAGTATTTAAATGTAGCAATGAATCAAGCTTCTTCAAAAAAAATTTTGTCACGTTGTGTAGCAAACCAATTGCTCTAACTTCTCCAAAGATCTATATCAATAAGATCTATATCAATAAAGTCGTATATTAGTGGGAGTCACTGTATATCGCGGTCAGCGTCATTTTAATCAGAAAAATGGCACAAATACGTTGGTGAAACTCCTATAAAAAAGTAATGAAAAATTTCACACATACACAAACACTCCGAATCAATTTTCACATTATCAAAAGCAAGACTTTGGGGAACATCTTGAACAGGACACTTCAGTTTCAACAGTGTCCATTGCTACAGTGAAAAGCCTTGCTGGCATGTCTGTCGGTAACAAGCCATCTATTACCGACTAATATTAATGTTGGCCGACTCGCTAAGTACACCGAACCCTCCGTACAGTCAAAGGAAGCGGCAAGCTTTTCCACGTACTCTCTCAAACGCTGGGTGATTATCCTGAATGATGCAGAGTACATCGATCGCGCATTACCGCAATTTTACACCCAAAGAGCATCGACTACCAAGCATTTTCCACAGCAGCATTTCCGCTTGGGAAAATGCATGGACGTTAACAAGTAGCCTGGAGGTCATTGGAAGGCACGCGAGCCCTAAATACAGAGTACAACTAGATCAAAGTCCCAAGCTGCGCGCAGTCTTTTGACCTTCGCATCCTTGATGATCCTCCAGGAGGTTCTCGCGAGAAGTTCAAAGTCGATCATTCGAAATTCATCATGCTCGTGAAGGAGAGCGACGATTTTTCCCGGGTAGTGACAGCCTTTTACTTGAAACTGGTTGGAATCTGGCCTGCCTACAATCCTGCAGAGGAACGACAACGGAGGAACGCGTTCATATTCACGTTGATGTTCATCTTCTTAGGCGGCTACGTCTCAATCAGAGGGCTTTACTATTCGCATGGTGTCGCTTTCGAAGTAAGTGCAATATTCTGCAAGTGTAATAGTAATCCTTAACTTGTCGGCTGTGTCTAATAGCTTGTTTTTATTCTGGTCCTGTTTCTTGCAATTTCCTGATTTTAGGACTTCGTTTTCTGCCTATGCAACATCGTGACAATATCACTGATCTTAAGCAAGGTAATTTTAGTGTTCTTGCGTAAACCGCAATTTTTCAAGTTGATTGCATACATGGAGAAGAGATTCTGGCACACGAATTACGATTCTTATGAACAAGCGCTATTGGATAAGTGCAAACAATTATCCGTAGTGTTCATTTGTACGTTCAATTTCTTCGCTCAAGGAACGGCTTTCAGCTACTCGCTAGAGTCGTCTGTTGGTAAAACTATTGACACATAATTGATTTAGACACGAGAGCATTGCTACACTAAATTCAGCAAATAATAATCAGACGTTTTTCGGCATTATTTAGACTATTTTTCTGCTCCCAACGTCACGAGCCGAAGCCTCGTGTTCAACTTGTATACCGATGTGGTTATGAAGCCATTCATTTTTGAGATAACATTGCTGTCGCAGGTAATGCAACTTGATTGTTCGAACAATTCTTAGACATTCCGTAAATACAATTTTTTTATCTTATACGTATTATATCGTCGATGTGAAATGAGACTCTTGCTTGATACTGAAATTATTTATCACGTAAGTTGAGATTTCTATATTTTCTCGTGTTGACAGTTTTTCGTTTTGGTCGCCAGTGGTATTAGCTACATTTGCGTGGACAATTTCATATGCATTTCGAATTTTCACGTAGCTACCCAGTTCCGTATATTACAGTATAGAATTTTGAACCTAGACAAACGGATTCAGACAGAAATAGGTATTGGAACGCCGAGTAAATTACCAGCCGATTATGCCGACAATTGTTATACTGTATTTAAAGATTGTATTAGACAACACCAGGCCCTTATCCGATACTGCGATGCTATGGAAGAAGTTTTCACGATTGCTGCACTCGCGCAAATACTACTTTTTAGCGTATTGATATGTCTCGATGGCTACTTAATGCTTCTGGTGAGTATACGTAAGTAAAGTCATTTCACAACAAAATCAAAATTAAATCTCTGCATTGTTTCTTTTCAAATCTTCATAGTTTTTTAATTGTCTGTGCCTCGCAGGGTGAATGTTCGCCTTACCGACGTCTGTCTTTTACGCTTCACCTAATCGGTACCATGTGTCAGTTGTGGATGTTCACCTACAGCTGCGATTCCGTGCTGCGAGAGAGCATGGGAATCGCTGACACTGTCTATGAAACTATATGGAAAAAATTACCGATGAATACCAGTGGGAAAATGTTT
The DNA here is from genome assembly GCA_028455765.1 of Lasioglossum oenotherae. Lineage (NCBI taxonomy): Eukaryota > Metazoa > Arthropoda > Insecta > Hymenoptera > Halictidae > Lasioglossum > Lasioglossum oenotherae. Next base: position 9,675,726 of record CM052288.1, read on the forward strand.
CGAACCGATTTGCAAGTTGTCATGATTAGATCGAGGGTTCCTTGCGGTCTAACAGCCAGTGGATTCTTTATCGTATCAATGGAAATGTATACTAAGGTGCCGAACCTTTGTTAATTCACTTGGGAAGTAAATAGAAAATTTGTATATTTTTCTGAACAACTCTTCGGGCTTGCAAGATTTCGAGAGAAAATGTCACTGTAGTGGCAATCAAATAGAATTTCTATTAACTATGTCCGTTGCAGGTTCTAAGTACAGCCGCGTCTTACTTCACGCTTCTAAGACAATATTAATACTGCAATGAAGAGACAATCTATTTTCTGATGGTCGTTTGAGTATGTGTACAGTGTTTATATAGATTGAGATATATAGTTTTGAATAAAAATATTTTAAATGTTGGACAACACTGTCGTTTGCAACTTACGGAACTTGTCTTTACCTAAAGAACAACAATAACAAAGTATTACCTGAAAAAGAAATAGCGATGTCCTTGATGCGACCTTCGTGATGTCGCCAGGGATGAACTTCTCTGAACCATAACGTCTGATCTCTACTATAACCTCCTCATGTGCTTTTTCAAACATTCAGGTTGGCTATTTACCTGTGAATAATATTCTTTATATTACCAATATAAAGAATAAAAAATATATATTAATATACTAACATCTGATTTTGTCAATACACACGACATAGATACTTCATTTCATGGTGAGTCATCTGCTACTCAAAGGTACCGTATCATCGCATTTTTTATAGTCTAATAAGAAAATAAGAGTTCATTTGATACTCAAGTTTCTTCAAATCCGTCTACAAAAATTGCGAATTGCATAAATGCATAAATTGCAGAACAAGAATTGCATAAATAAACATCCGCAGTCTACTGATACAGTTTATAGTCTAAATAAGATGTAAAGAAGAAAACGTTGCATATATTTTCCTACTCACGCATTTCAAAATAGCCTGCATTGATTGTGGGAAGCAGGAATAAAATAAAAATTAATTTCAAACAACATTACGATGTTCTCAAATGTTTCTAATTCTTTACTGTTTTATATTTCACCGAACCAATTTCTTCATAAATGCATAAATACCCGCAGTCTAGGAATGAATATCTACTTCACAATGGCGAATATAACTTCAGTATTGCAAAAAAACGGAACTTCGTTCATGGATTGTTAGCGATCATGCTTCCTTGCGACGCATCAGCAACGGATCTCGCACGTATTCTTTGCAGTAGTGAACGAGGGCGATTCAATTGCAGCTCTCGGATCATGAATAATGCACTTTCCACTCGTACTTCGTAACGCCCTTGTTTCACGCGTGACAGATGGTGCAAAGAGAGTAAAATTCGTGTTTGCTGTTAAAGAGAATCGATAAGTAGATAGGTTGACAAGTAGAAACGACGACGAGAGCTAGCAGGAGGCAGGTGACAAACGGTAAATCAATCGAAGAGTTCCTGTAAGAGGCGGGAAGAATATTTTACAGATATTCAAAGTTTGCCATGCGGCTAGCACAGAGTAAAGACATTTCGATCGAGTGGACATGCTTGTTGATGAAATCTGTCGGCTTATGGCTGGCGGCCGATCAAGCCGAACAACGACGGAGAAATGCTGCGTTGATCTACACAATCAACGCGATCTCGATCGCCACATGCATCGCGTTCCGTGATATCTATTTCTCCTGGGGAAATATTAGCGTGAGTGTGCAATTTTGAAAATTCATCTTACACCGAGTGTGCAATTTTTGAAAATTCACTTCGACCATGGTTGTGCTAATTCAATTACATTGTAATTCAACTACAACGTAACTGAATTACAAAATTCAAACCTTTCAATTAATTAAATTACTAAGTATTTTAGTCATACGTGTAATTGAAATACAATATAATTGAAATACATTATAATTGGAATTCAATATAATTAAAATACAGATCTCCAAATTATAGCCCAGAACTTTGAAGAACTGCGATATATTTTTATGTTTTTCTTTCATATATTTGTTTGCTGTCTGTGCGTCGTAGTTTCTATTCCTCGTTCTATAATACGTAACGCTGTTTCATGTTCATGTTTGAAACTTAAAGAATGTGTAGCGCAAAAGTTATTTCTGTTCAGATATTATAAATTTATAAATAATAAATTCCTTTTGTTTGAAACTCTTCTTACCTATTACTTTATTATTCTTTAATTCTTAATTTTAATTCAATTACATCGTAATTAATGTAATTTAATTACAAAGTACTTTATAATTGTACTCCAATTGCAATTACGAATTACATTGTAATTTAATTGAATGAAGATCTGAATTACAAGTTACAATATGACTGAATTACAATGTATGTAATTCAATTACTTTGTAATTATTATTCCTGGAGTAATTCAATAGTAATTCTGCACAACTCTGGCTTGAACCGAGGATATTTGTACATTTATGGCATGTGCAGATTTATAGAACGCATACATTCAATTCAATATTTTAAAAATAAATGTTCTGCATCTTTACTGTACATCGTGAAAATAATGTTAACACGAATCATTCGACGATCGCGTGCGCGTGATTAATTGTTGTTATTTTATATTTCCAGGATTGCGTTTTTATAATGTGTAATATATTGTACCTCATGATTGTTCTCTTCAAAATTGCTGTTTTATATATGCACAGAGCAGAATTCTACGAGTTAGTTCGATACACGCAAAAGAATTTTTGGCATTCGGATTACAGCTTCGAGGAAAAACTGATTTTGGATGATTGCAAGAGGATGTCTGGAATTTTCATAATTGTACTCAGCTTTTGTACTCAAGGTACTTGCGCCGGATACATGGTGACTCCTCTAATAGGTAAATAGAATATGAATAATTAACATTAAAATTTCATAAAGCTTTGAATTAATTACCAATCTCATAAAGTTTCAAATATTATTTCTGTGTATTAACAACGTAGAAGCGTTTACGTTTCAGCAAACATTGGCAAGAACGATACAGACAGATTGTTACCATTCAACATGTGGGTCAGTTTTCCCACAGGGAAGTCGCCATATTTCGAGACACTGTTCACAATTCAGGTATTGCTATTTTTCTTCATCCTAAGTGACGATAATTGAGGCAGTTATTATTTTTGTATAGATTCTGTGTGTGTATCATGTCGGTATCTGTTATATTTGTTTCGATAATTTCTTGTGCCTGGTAAATCTACAAGTAGCTAGTCAATTCCGCATATTGCAACGCAGGCTGAATAATTTGAACAGTATCGTCGAGGCACAGACACGAAACAAGGAAAGTCTGTCAGTGTATGCGAAAGTTTATCAGACGAAGTTGAAAAATTGCATTCAATATCACCAATCGCTTGGCGAATACTGTAAATCTGTTGAGAATGTATTCACGACGATCATTCTCGGACAGGTGCTGTTTCTCAGCTTGATAATATGCCTCGTGGGCTACCAGCTGTTTTTGGTAAGCATATGATTGGAAACATTTTTTTAAGAAACCTAAAAACATTAGAAGAATTTTAAAATACTGTGAATATAATTAAATAATATACAATGATAATGAAATAATCACTTACACTTTTTGAAGAAACCTAGGAACAGTAGAAGAATTTTAAAATACTATTAAAATAATCAAATAATATACAATGATAATGAAATAATCACTTACACTTTTTGAAGAAACCTTGGAACAGTAGAAGAATTTTAAAATACTATTAAAATAATCAAATAATATACAATGATGATGAAAAACTTACACTTGTCGTTTATTTACTCGTTTAATATTTACACAGGCAGATACACCTTCTTCTCGTAACGTCAGTCTGATCATGAATTTGATGGGCACGCTGTGTCAACTGTTCATGTTCACATACAGTTGTGACGGCATTATACGACAAAGCTCTGATGTTAGCAAAGCAATACTGTTTGGCCCGTGGTCCATTATGCCAATGGATAAAGCTGGTAGAAATTTGCGAAAGATTGTATTGTTGATGATTTTACGATCCAGCCGATCTTGTTGTCTTACGGCCAGCGGATTTTTCCCAATATCGTTAGAAACTTACACTGGGGTAAGCTATTCATTTATCTGACTATAAGAACATTTTTCTTTCATTTATTTGACTATAAGAATTGAATTGATATTGAAGATATATACAGACATGCATTTCTTTTAAAATGCAACGGTACTTCGAAATTCTTTTTACTATGCATTTGATCTTCTCATTTCTATAACATAATTAAGCAATATGTCTTCCTTGTTTCTCGTTTCAGGTTCTCAGCACCGCAATGTCATACTTCACCTTGCTAAGACAACAGACTGTCGGTAGAGTATGAAATTAAAATTCGATCTTCATATGAACATTGCACTGAATGTTTCATACGCAAACTACGTATGCCAAGTGCGGGCTGAAGGCCTCAGAGGCCCTGAGCACTTACAAGATTTTAAGGTCTCCTTATACAGGATCACTTCAACGCAACATATGTATATGGTGGACCTGTACGATTTCTTAGGCATTTTTGACAATTTTACTAAGAACTTAAGATTAATGTGGAGCATATAGTTTAATATTTTCAGAACAGCTTTTATCCTACGAAACTCCTTCCAATTCCCAAACAACATACATACTTCCCTTTACATAATATTCACATACGTAGAACTCCTTTCCACACGATTAAAAAAAAACCGATTAAAAAGGGATCGAAATTGAACTTTCCAGTTTCACGAAGTGTTGGAAGTTTATTCAATAAAATAAAATTAACCACTCTGCTAGCTTGATACTGAATTTTGAACACCGCGTTGTCTGCAGTAATAGTAGTTGCTTGAATATTTCATACAGAAGAAAAACCCTGGAGTTTTCGTGAAAAATGCGCCTCCCAGACTGTCACTGTCACATCGGCAAACATCCCACGGTACACTGAACCCTTCTTACAGCCAGCGCAAGCCTCGAGTTGTTCGCTGTGCTGTCAGCTACGTCCCAGGTGCTAAACAAGCCATCCCCTTTGAATCATGCACATTGCACCGATCGAACAATCCATTTCACTCTCCAGAGGCGTCAATTACCTGACACTCGACAGCCACATTCCTGTATGGGAAAATGAAACGATGTGACACGTAAACTCGAGGTCGTGCGACGACACGCTCGGCCTGAATACAGGGCAGAAGTAGATCAAAGTCGCAGGACACGCAAGAACCTCCTCACCGTTTCGCATCCTTGATCATTCGAGCAAAGTTCTCGCGCGAAGTTCAAAACCGATCGATCCGGCCATTCGAAATTCAACATGCGCGCCGAGGAGACCAAAGACTTTTCTCTCTTCGTAACTTCCTTTTATATGAAGTTGACCGGCATCTGGTCCGCGACGAACCCAGCCGAGGAACGACAAAGAAGGAACTCGTTCGTTTTGTCGATGACGTTGCTACTTATGGCGGTGTTCGTCGAATTGATGGATCTGTACCACATCTATTCCACTTCGTTCCAAGTGAGTGTGTCTGTAAGTGAGTCGCCAGACACACTTCGATGTCATTCTGCTGTCATGAAATAAAAGAAATTGTTAAGCTGTACACGAACAAAGAGACGACATCGACTAGAAGAGCTGGGGTCGTTTCCAAATTGGATAGGTAATCCCATTTTTGTGAAAGTGAGAACTTCTTCGGACGTAACGCGTACAGAATTGCTGGGCACTGAATAAGTCCGATCCGTCACGCTCCGAAGTGAAACGCGAGAGGTAATTTGAGAGAGGTGTTTGTGGTAATTCTTTGGTGAGGGAAAAGGGGCTCCCAACATTTTTCTAAATGGAAAGTAGTATTCATTTTTTGCTATTGTAATACCTCTCATTAAACTCAATAGAATTAGGTACTTGAACCTTTTTTTGGGCTTATTTATAGAGTTTATTTAATGGTCGCGAAGGATCGAAGTAAACACACGTACTTTTGATAGTATGATCTGCGGATTTTCACGCAAAATAAGTTAAAAATTTAAACAGAAAAATATTTAAATAAGTATTTAATTATTTAAAAAATTTTAAATAAGTATTAACTTCACCCCGAAATAATCTGGATGCATTGAGAACAGCATAACAGTATCGTCAGAGTTTTCTGATCTTCACTTTTATATATCATGAATGTATCTTATTAATATCTTATACATCTAGATGCTGCACCAATTTTAATCAGTATATTTTTTTGTTATACTTCGTGTGCTTTTGTGATTGCAGGAAATCATTTACGTAACCTGCAACCTCGCGACAGTGGGGCTAGTCATAGTCAAGATGTCCATAGTGTATCTACATCGACAGCAATTCGTCGAGATAATTTCACACGCGGAGAACAATTTTTGGCACACGAACTACGATCCCTGTGAAAAAGCATTTTTGGATAAGTGCAAACATATGTGCATAGTGTTCATATGTTCGTTCAATTTCTTCGCTCAAGGAACGGCATTCAGCTACGTGGTAGAACCGTTTGTTGGTAAGACTATCGACACACTTGATTCAGATACAAGCAAGATTGTAACACCAAATTCAGCAAATAATAATCGGACGATTCTCGCATTATTTAGAATATTTTTCTAACAATACGATTCGGAGACTCCCGTTCAACTTCTATAACGATTTTTTTCTGCAGCCATACATTTATGAGTTCACGTTTGTATTTCAGGTACTGCAACTGATTCAATTCGTGGACATTTTTTAATACTTGTGTAGTTACTTTCTTTGTTTATAATTTTTCTGTGTTGACAGACATCAAGTTTGATCCTGTACGGTATTGGCTACCTCTGCGTGGACAATTTCTTGTGCATCACCAATCTGCAGGCAGCTACTCAATTTCGCATACTACAGTACAGAATCGTAAACATCCGCAAAGATGATACGAAACAACATAGTGGGATATCGAGATCATTTGCAGCCTATTACGCAGACAATTGTTATGCAGTGTTTAAGGACTGCATTAAACAACACCAGGCACTGATTGCGTATTGTCGAAAAGTGGATCAGCTGTTCACGTTAATTGTGCTGGGACAAGTGTTAATTTTTAGCATATTGATATGTCTCGATGGCTACTTGATGCTTCTGGTTAGTGTGCGTAAATAAATAAATGGGTGTTTAGTAGAAGAGCGTACGTTACATTCCATGAAATTTTTGCGGGAGATGTAAAATAAATTTGTGACGTATACCTTTCTACTAGAGCAGACCTGTCCAACTTTCCGTTCGTCGCGAGCCACACGGTCCCCACTATCGATCTCGGTCCGTTCTCCCACTACTTAAGCCTTCAGCAAATACCAAGCACTTCTGGCGGCGCGATCGTCGACCGTGTAAAATAGTGGGAGAACCGCCCGTTTTAGTGGAATGAAGAAGTGGGAGAACGCGGGCCAACTGTGGCTAAGATAAAACAATACAATCCAAATAGAATAGAATTTAATTAGAATGAACATTTTTTTTCAAGTATTCGCTGTGTAGGTTTTTAATTACCTACATCTCGTAGGCGGGAGCGTCGCCCTACCGACGCGTGGTTTTTACGTTTCACCTAATCGGTACCATAACTCAATTGCTGATGTTCACCTACAGCTGCGATTGTTTGCTGCACGAGAGCATGGAAATCGCCGAGTCTGTTTACACCGCTGAATGGCCACTTTTACCGATGAATAATAGCGGGAAGATGCTGAGGAGCGATATGCAACTGGTCATAATGAGGTCAAGGGAACCTTGTTCCATGTCAGCTGGTGGATTTTTTACGGTGTCACTGGAAACGTATACGAGGGTAATGTATATTTATTAATCTCACTTGTAAATCTATATTCGACTAACGTTCTTTGCGATGGAAGATGTTCAGTGCTCGACGCAAAATTGTTTACCCGTTTCTATTACAGGTTTTAAGTACGGCTGCGTCGTACTTCACGCTGTTGCGAAACTACTGATTTAACGAGACTCCTCTGTGAAGAACTCTCAGAAATAATTTGAAGAATGTTCAAATTATTTTCTTTTTATTAAATATCTGCAATCTATTGGATCTTAATTGAATGTTCTCAGAACTGCTTCCAATTCCTAATACTTACATATAAAACACCTTTCTTCACCTAAAGTATAAAAAAAACCTAAAGTATAAAAAATATATAGTTTTGAATAAAAATATTTTTAATGTTGGACAACACTGTCGTTTACAACTTACGGAATTCGTGTTTACCTAAAGAACAACAACAACCATGTATTACCTAAAAAAGAAATTGCAATGACCTCGATGGGACCTTCGTGATGTCGCATGGGATGAACTTCTTTGAACCATAACGGTTGATCTCTACCGTAACTTCTTCGTGTGTTTTTCTCAATTTCAAATATTAGGTTGGCCATTTATTTGTGTGAACAAAATTCGTTATTAATATATATTAATATCTGATTTTGTCGATACTCGTGATATACATACACTTGATCTCATGGTCGGTCATCTGTCACTCATAGGAACCATATGATTGCGGCGTCATCTGTGCAAATTGCTGAGCCAGCAAATATTTCGTTTCGTCGGGGGTAAGTGTAGACCGATGTGGATGTCCGAAATTACCGAGTACCGTCGGTTATTCAAGCTGTCCAGGCAACAGGTGGTCCATTATTAGATCGAGAAAATAAACAGTGCTCTACCGTTTACATAGAAAATATTAATCGCACGTATGACATAAATTATTTCCCTCGACCCGAAAACGGTGATTACTCAGCGCACTCTAATATGACAATATTTATTACTCAACACAATTCTCCATTCGTGAGCACTTCTTACACTAATTGTTAAAGTGTTGAATTGTAAAACTTTAAAGTAGGGATTTATTCAATTTTTTCTTTGGACATATATTATGATAAAACACCGCTAAAATTCTGTATAAGTTGTTATTTTCGTAAAGTATTGCGAAAACACTCAAAACAATCGCACTCGCCCAACATTTTCTGCACTGTCTCGATTATTATCCAGTAGCAGCACTATCACAGCTATTTCTTCAATGCTAAACACTGTCATATTTCGGTTCGTACAGTTCTGATGCTGCTGACGTGTCAACTGTTCCCTCTGTCCGAGTACTGCAAACGGCAGTCTGCAAATATCAACGCTGGCCTGTTCCCCGTGCTATTGCGTGTACGACGACGTTTCTTCGTGCACGCACATTTATTGTATTTATTGGCATTCGTCTTTGTCCTATGCGACCGTTAGTTACGATCGAGATTCATAGAGGGCTTGACAGTAAGTATCATACATAACTCACGAATCCCATCGACATCTCGCCAATGTTTCCCACCAAGAAAATCTGAAGCGACAATTCAGTGCCGCGAAAAAGAAAGCACTGTACACTGATCAAATAAAATTAAGTGCCGAGCCGTTCTTACTCGGCAATTAAACAAACTTGTGTGCTTTGTTCTATATTCTATATTATATTTTTTATAATGTCACCTTCTTTTGGTGGAAATAAATTCTACAGTGCAAAACTTGCTATAAACTATATATTTTTAGCTCACATATGTCAAACAAATAAAATTAGAGTACATGTTGCAACAATTCCAACCATTTCGCAAGATCTACAGCCACTTTCTTTTATTTTGTATTTTGCATTTGTCTTTCTCCGAGCCGCGGCGGCAGCTACTCACGATTTAGATTCACAGAGGGCTTGATAGTACTTGCACTGGGTATCATACATAACTCATGAATCTTGTGGACTGTTCGACTATTGCGAAACGGCAATTAGGATACATCTGTGGAGGTAATACGCTTTCTTTGCTGTTCCCCGTCGACTGACTACGTGCACGTAGCTATAAGCATGAATAATGTGCACATATTCGAGGAGTACAGAAGATTGGCAAGTCAAAGCGGCTAGGAAAATGACAAATCGAAGGAAACGTATCGGAATATTGAAGGCCGAGGGGTGGCATGCCAAGATCAATGTCAGAAACTGTAATCCGGTTATTCGAAACTCAAAATGATCGAGACGCGGACCGACGATTTTTCGATCGCTCTCACATCGTTTTTCATGAAGGTCGTCGGTTTTTGGTTGTCCGTTGACCCCGTCGAACAACGTCGCAGAGATATCACTCTGACTTACACCGTTGTGCTGATACTGTTCGCCGTCTACATACAAGTTGCTGATTTCTATTACACCGAGGGCGACTTTACCGTGAGTGTTTCGAAAATGTATACACGCCGATTTCCATTTCAACTTGCAACATCTCAAAGATGATTGTAAATGTTAAAAAAATTTATAAAAATTGTGTGGTAGATTTTTGATGCATCAAGTACGTGCAAGAGGAAATTTTATGATGCAGCTAATATTTTTCAAATGGAACGTTGTGTTTTTGATTATGACTGTTATCATTATAATGATATTACGATTCAGCACGCAAGTCGAACATGTGTAATATATATTTTGTTGAATATCGACAGGCCTATTTGTTTATATTTGTGAACATTTTAACGGTGATCGGAGGCCTGTTCAAAATATTCATACTGCTTCCACATAGAAGGGATTTCTTCCGTTTAGTGCACCATCTGCAGCATAACTTTTTGAATTCGGATTACGATCACCACGAGAGGGATATAGTGAACCGGTGTTCGAGTCTCTGTACAATCTTTATTGGACTGCTTACTTTGTTTGCACACTTGACAGCGTTTTGTTACGCTGCGAGCCCATTAATAGGTGAGTCTAATTGATCTAACAGATTGATCTTGAAATTTTGGAAAAAGAACTCGTGTTTGAAAGGAAATTGAAATTCTCCCTGTGGTCAAGAAAAATACTGTAAACATACGAAATTATATAGGTCTCTGCGGACAATTCTTTACATTAGATTGCATTAACAATTTTAAGGATAACATTTTTCGAATTCTAGCAAATATTGGAAAAAACGAATCGGATAGAGTGCTTCCGTTCAATTTGTGGCTAGATCTGCCGGTGACTATGACGCCGTATTACGAGATAGTGTTCATTCTCGAGGTACCACCGGTTTAGTCTCTTTTCGAAAAGTTCATCCTAAAAGAAACGGAAGAACATCTTAATTTGAATAATTGTTGAAACAGGTTTTGTCTCTCTATCAAATCTGCGTGGCCTATTTCTGTTTCGACAATTTTCTATGTATCATGAACCTACACGTGGCCTCACAGTTTCGTATACTACAATACAGACTAACAACCCTGAAGTATAAACAGGATGAACTGAATCGTCTCGGAGATACGAAAATCTGCATGTTGCATTCCACGAAGGACGTTTACGTTACCTTCAAAAGTTACGTACACCAGCACCAAGTACTTCTCGCATATTGCAATAAGCTGGAGGCGATATTCAATCTGATAGTGTTGGGAGACATACTCACGTTCAGTGTGGTGATTTGCCTCAATGGATGCCAAGCACTTGTGGTTGGTACAATTATCTACGAAATTCCGACAATTCAATGAACTCACTTACATTTGCGATTTATTGTCCAGACAGAATCTGCAAGGCGATTCATTTTCCTATTTTTCCTGCTCACGTCATTCGTTCATCTCCTGATGTTCACCTACAGTTGCGACGTTGTGATGCGCGAAAGTCTGAAAGTAGCAACGGGAATTTATAATTCGCCGTGGTGTTACCTGACGTTCAACAAGTATGGAAGAATGTTGCGGAAAGGCGCCATACTCATCATCATGAGGGCCAAAGTCCCTTGCTACATTACAGCTCGAGGATTCTTCCCTATAACCTTAGAAACGTACACGAAGGTAAGTACAAAACATATAACAACTGTTTCGTGTCCGCACTCTACCTTCCCCTTCTACAACGCTATTCCCCACTCTTCCGCCGCGGCCCGGTCACGTGTCACAATGTCACGTGACTAATACTGGCAGAGAGGGAGTAACTTTTTCCCCTGAATTCGCGCTCTCTCCCCTCGCCACGCGACTCTGCGTAAACTATAGGCAAAGATATGCTGGAAAGTATCTTGAGTAAATATTCAAAATAAACCGCTATCATGTCGCTACACGAGAGAGTATGTGCGCCGTAGTATATTCTCTGTACAACAGATGCTTCAGAACTCGGGGCGTGTTTCCTCTGGTCCCATATATTTCGAACGCTCTGTATGCACATGCAAATTATATGCATTTTACCTCTTACAGGTATGGAGTACAGCAGCTTCGTACTTCACGTTGTTGAGACAAACATTGGATACCATGGGAGACACTTAACACTACTATGTCGATAATCTTGTAATATTTAAATATAGTAATAATTAATATATTGCAATGTGGCATAGGTAATAAACAATATATTGGTTTAAATATCGCTGGATCTAATGGTAATGTTTTTATACGAATCTCTCGCTAGTGTTACGGATGACGAACAGATGTCCAAGATCATCTCTAGCAGGAACCGTCCTAGATAAACGAACAGAGCCACCCTAGATAAATTCACATACAGTAATTCTTCAATCCATGTCCAACAGCCGTGTTCTGAACGGACGTCAGTGGTGTAGTAGACGCTATTTTTTTTATGACTGCGTCTACCGCGCTGACCGCTCCGAGATTTCAATCGACGAGCCGAACATAGAGAAAATCATAAATCCCCAAAGCAAACGCGATACAAATAAATCTTGAAAAGGATCCAAACTAGGATCGAAACGTTAATTTTGTTTGATAATTAGCAAAATTGCTTCATAATTAGTAGTAAGCGATCGAACCGTTGCGGCGAAAGCATTTAACATTTATTAACAGCAAATACGATCGATAGAAGAAACATATTTATAGAGAAGGACAGAATGAAATAGGATCGCGTGGCCGTAGCGTGTCGCCGTCGCCGGCACAGTTTAAAGGTCCGTGCGTCATCACAATATAATATCAATATTTAATCTTCTTTATTTTTCATTTTTTTTTAATGGCACTTTCACCAACATATTCGTGGCATTTTTCTAATGCAAAATGATACCGAACACGATATAATTTCAACTGTATTTAGTGATTTAATCGACGATGAAACATTCGAACGCAACGAAGAAAAAGCGTATTGGAAAGAAAGAGACGCGGACAGTCGGCGTCGCCAGCACAGTTCAAAGGCCCGCGTTGTCGCTGTCCTTCGTTGTCTTCGAAACTTTCACCGTCGATTAAACTACTAAATACAGTTGAAATTATATCGTGTCTGGTGTCATTTTAATCAGGGAAATGCCAGAAATAAGTTAGTGAAAGTCCCATAAAACACTAATGAAAATTAAGAAGTTTGAAAATTCGATTCACTCGAGTCAATGTTGTGGTGTTCACACCGATATACCTGAGTCGAGATCAATCATCGCCGCCCTACGGCGCGGCGCAGCGTTGGCCCGCAGTGGAGTGAGTAGGCACTGGACTTCGATTGCACAGGCGACCCAGGACTCCGATTGAAGAATTACTAGTTACGAGGCCTACTAATAATCCTAGGGACTCTCTGATTTCGCATCAGGTTCGTTCGCGACATACCAACTGTCCAAACAGAGATTTATCCAACCTAGTGGCTCCCCAATTTCGCATTGGGTTCGTCCACGAAGACTATACCATCCTAGCGGCTCCCCAATTTCGCATTGGGTTCGTCCGCATCCTGACAGCTCCCTGATTTCGCATCAGGTTCGTCTGCGCTTGACTCCATTTTTAGAGGCTCCCTGACTTCGCGTCAGGTTCGTCCTCGCTGTCTATAATCGTAGCGGCTCCCCAATTTCGCATTGGGTTCGTCCGCGTACCTTAACTAACAAATTGATATCATATTCCTAGGGTAAGAACCTTTCGCCGGCCACTCGTGCCGCTCGCGGCCCTGGCTCGTAACAGTACCATTAAATTTATCACGAAAAGGTTCTATAACAGCGCAAATACTTGAAAAACTTTTTGTAAATTACACATTACAACATCGTGAGTGCAGGTGTTAATTGTAAATCATAATAGAAATATAATCGCTGCATTACAATATCGTAGCACTTCACAACTGCCATGTAGGTTCAATATTCTGATGCGTGGCACGTGCCTCTCGTGCATCATGTGCAACAAATTTATTATAACCATCATTACGTGCGTACCACGTACCTACGTACCACTTTCCAGACCTGTAAGTGCACAAGTAATCCAGCTCACGATGAAGTTGAACAATGTCATCAAGAACCCCTTTCTTGCTGCAAGAATAGTAGTTGCATCACGAGGTGGTTTCTTCAAGCAGATATTCAAGTTTGTATTTTACAGATGTCTTTCTCCCAGCCGCGTGTCTTGCAGCCGAGATTAATATTCATAGAGGGCTATAATACTAGAACAATTACGGTGCATGATTTATGATCGTGCGTACTACGGTTTTCATTTTCCCTCGCAATCGAACGACTACGTGCAAGTAGGAATAAGAATAAATACAAAGTATATCTTACAATCAAAGCGACTAGAAAATGACTCGATTGAAATAGATATACCAACGACGTAATGAAAGCTGATTGCAGCGTGTGCCGGATCAATGCAAGAACCCGTCGGCCAGTTATTCAAAACTGAAAATGTTAGGGGTGCATACTGACGATTTGTCAATCGCTGTGACAGCGTTTTTCATGAAGGCCACCGGCCTTTGGACATCGAAAAACCGAGTCGAGAAATGGTCGAGAGACGTCGCAGCGTTTTATACCATCTTCACGATGTCTCTCTTCATTTTGGTGCAATCAACCGATTTCATCCGTGGCGGGCTCAATTTCAGTGTAAGTGAATTCGGTTACTTATTCCTTGGATTGCGGAAGGTGACTCAATTCGGAATTCGGTGATTTTCTATGAGAAATTATCGGGAAGTGTAGAATAAAATTGAGTTTCTTGTATAAACAAAATCTTTAACACTTTTAGATCTTTTAAAAATTGTGACGTAATATATGTAGATATAGAATTTAGTAGCGATGGAAATTTCAATTGTAGACTATTTTAGGTAACCTAGCTTGTTTACGAGAGAATCACAGACCTTTTCTAAAATAAATATATTTTCATCATTTGTCGAAATGCACACTTGGCTGCGAATGTGTTAATGCAATTTTAAGTGTATAAGTTTGATATTTTACAATATTCGCAGGCTTTCCTGTATTCACTTGTCAGCATTCTGAGCGTGGGCAATGGCCTGTTCAAAATGTGCGTGCTGTTCGTGTACAAGAAGGATTTCTTGACTTTAGTGGTCCACCTACGACGACAGTTTTTAGAATCGGATTACGACAGCTACGAGAGACCAATGGTGGACGCAACGAAGAAAACCTGCGCGGTTTTTATTGTCCTCTTCACCTTTTTTACTAACATCACAGCACTTTGCTACATCGTTGGCCCACTGATGGGTAAGTCGTGTGACAATTTGCATTAGAACAATGTTATATTGAACACTCTACGTACAATGTCGATCTTTATTGTAGTCAGTATTGGGCGAAACGAAACAGACAGACTGCTTCCGTTCAACTTGTGGCAAGTGCCGTTCAGTTATACACCATACTACGAATTAACATTTTTTGTGCAGGTATTATCACGTATTCTATGTTTATAAAATCGTGTTATCAATTTATTTGAGATGGCCGAACACAGCTCTTAAATTTTCGCTATTGGCCCAGCTAAAAAAGTTATTCTGATTTAAAGTGTGTTGAATCAATTATGCTCGTTTAGTGTACACTACCGCTCACTGAAGTTTGGCCAAGAGAGAAAATGTTTAAATATAATCATTTAAAACGTTTCGCTCGCTTCAAGAAAGTTTCTAATATTACATAGTAATCTTAAATAACATTTCTACATAACTGAATAGGGTTTTTCGAAGGAACATTACAATGAACGTTATTACCGTATTGGCTATTCGGCCGTGTAAATTTGCCTCTTGTAGCCTACGTTTGACCATACTCACGGAAATTGGATGTTGCCGTCCACAATTAACCACCATTTAACCACCATTTTTCATAGAACGTCAATTGAAATTATTAGAAATTCAGAATAATTGAATTTTTTTCAACTTTCCATCGAAACAGGCTTTACTTATTTACCAGTCCGGTATATGTCACTTTTGCTTCGACAATGTTCTCTGCATCATGAATCTTCACGTGGCTACACAATTTCGCATACTGCAGTATAGACTATCGAACCTGAAGAGCAGTACTGTCATCGAAGATTCGGACACGCGAGTGTCAAGTGCCGCGGAGAATTCTTACAGTCTGTTCAGGAGATATGTCCAACAGCATCAGACGCTGATTGCATTTTGCAACAAACTTGAAGAAGTATTCAATATGATCGTGTTAGGTCAAATGCTCATCTTCAGCTTGGTGATATGTCTCAACGGATTGCAAGTGCTTATGGTTAGTATAACCAAGATCTATATAAAATTTTCAAAACTGTCTGAAAATTATTTCAATTTGTAAAGAAAGTGATTCAATGGCTCTGGATCCTGTATAGCACACTTTACTGAAAGAGATGATCCATAATATAAACATTTAATATACTGCGAATTAATTATTCACAGATACGTTTTGTTATTAGATATTTCGATTTTTAATTAAATAAATATGGCAAACAGTTTATGAGCTGACAGAGAACCAAATATACTTATGGTTATATTTTGTTTAGGCAACTACAGTTGCTGGCAGACGTTATACTTTTCTATTTTTCCTTATGACCTCCTTCGTGCAGCTGTTGATGTTCACCTATAGCTGCGATGGGTTAATTCAGGAAAGTCTGAATGTGGCAACGGCAGTTTACAGTTCACCGTGGATTTACTTGCCCATGAATAAACACGGGAAAATGTTGCGAAACGACGTCGTAATGGTTATCATGAGATCCAGAATCCCTTGTTGCTTAACAGCCAAAGGATTCTTCCCGATATCTTTGGAAACGTACACGAAGGTACGAAAAATTACGAAGAAGCGCCATCTACGTTTCTATAGCAAATAATAAGGACCCGTTCAAACACGGCGGTTCAAACACATACTATAGTCTGAATCGGAAACATTGTACACACGTGAAATTACGAGCTCTGCTCCTTGCAGGTATGGAGTACAGCTGCTTCATACTTCACATTATTGAGACAGACCATGGATGAATTGGAAAGTTCTTAGTTCTGCTACTTCGATGGAAGATGTCTAGTTCTAGTATGTTAAGAAGATTTTTAACAGTTTATTATATAAATTGTATGTGAAACAGTTCACTGTGTGCGTATTAAAATGCTTTATACCGACTGCCTGTGAATCTGTTTTACAACACCGTAACACCTCACAACTCCCATGCAGATTTAACCCACGGACAACGGACGATTTTTATAGCTACATAATTGACGATGCTTAGAACCGTTCACAGCTCTGAATAATAATTTCAAAAAATTTACTTTTCATGATATCTCGTGATCTCCTCAATGAAACAGCTATTCAGTTAGTGTTCCTTCCCGAGAATTTCTCGAGCAATTTTATAATTAGTTATTTCTCATTTCTCAAGAAATTACAGTATTTCTCGAGAAATTTAAATCTAGGAAAATTCTTATGAATCTCATTTATTTTATAACATATTTTCGGAAATGAACAAATACGCATGTCCTACAATCAGTCTTAAATAGGTATTTTAATATCTCTGTTACTTGTGATTATACGAAAAACTGTCAGAGGAGAAATTTGCACTGTTCAATAAGGTAAATATAATGGCAAAATAAACAAATTTTTTAGAAATCATATTTCGAAATTTCAAGGTCATCGTTATTTTTATTTAAAGGAGGTCATATAATTATTCTATATTCCTATTCAGAAAAAAACAGATCCAACGATGTGCCATGTTCCATAATTAAGATGAATTTCACAATTTTCAACATTTTCAATCTAAGTGCGCCAAAGTCCTTTTTTTAAGTCCTTTTATCCGATCGATCTCAAAATTCCGATAAATATTATCAACGATATTCCAAATATCATAAGTTTTCCAATATTTTTCATTTTATTAAAAATTCTAGGGAACTCTCGAGAATTCTCGAGTCTTATTTCTCATTACCCGAGAAATGAAAAATGTTGAGAAATCAGGAATACTATATTCAGCTAGTTTAATTGCCACAAATTGAGTACATAAATGACAATTTGGATGTTTCCGCTCCAGTTTATAGTTTAATGCGTGAGGAATAACAAATTGTGCAACAAAATAATATCTAGACTGCGGATCTTTATGCAAAATTCGAATATTCTGTATTGATTGTGGGAAGCAAGAATACAATAAAACTGGATTTGATCCCTTAATGAATTTATAACAAGTGAGTTTTATTTAGAGATCCGCAATCTAATAAAATACGCATTATTACCTACGTACATACGTGCGAATGACGTGACACATTGTAAGTCCACAAGAAATCGAGCTCACGATGAAGTTGAACGATGTTACCGAGGAAACCCTTTTCTTGGTGCAAAAAAAAGTAGTCACAGGGTGGTTTCTTCAAGCAGATATTCAATTTTGTATTTTACAGTTGTCTTTCTCCCAGCTGCGTGTCTTGCGGCCGCGATCAAGGTTCACAGAGGGCTATAATACTAGAGCAATTACGGTGCATGACTTATGATCGTGCGTACTACGGCGAAGGGATGGCAATTATAAATGCATGTGCAGATGCATGGTAACCGGTTTTCGCTTTCCCTTCCGCTCGGACGACTATGTGCAAGTAGTAATAAGACTAAATACAAAGTATACAGCAGGTGAATATAAAATGCGAGACAATCAAAGCGTCTAAAAAACGACTGAATTGATGCAAGTGTACCGAGACATAGTGAAGGTTGACTGTAGTCTGTGCAAGATCAATGTCAGAGAACTTGTCAGTGAATTGTTCAAAACTGAAAATGTTCGGGATAGATACTGACGATTTTTCAATCTCTCTGGCATCGATTTTCATGAAAATCACCGGTATTTGGACATCCAAGAACCGAATCGAGCAGTGTTCCAGAACATTCGCTGCGTGTTATACTGTCTTCATGGTGGCTCTCTGTATTTTCGTGCAGTCTCTAGAGCTCATTCGTGGCGGGCTGGATGCCGCTGTTAGTGTTTATGCATCTTACCTTACTTCGTTCGTAAAAGGTGTCTAATACTCGCCATCACGGTGCAATTCGGATTTCGGTGATTTTCTATAAGAATTAATTGCAGAGTGTAGAATAAATTTGGTTGAAAAAGTCAATTCTGAGTGACTGTCTTGTACGCGTGCATTTGTGTTCACAATCAACTAAGTATTCATCAGTTATTAGTAGACTGCGGATCTTTATGCAAAATAAAAATATTGTGAACTGATTGTGGAAAGTAATAGTTCAATAAAAAATGATTTCACCTCTTAACAGTCTTTTTACGTTGGAAACAACATGACAATATTCTTAGAATGTTTATATTTTTCACTGTTTTATATTTGACCCAGTTAATTTCGTCATAAATGCATAAAGATACGCAGTCTAGTTAGCCTAGTTAGGTTTCTTTGAAAATTATAACACCATTGGGTAATTTTTCTAACACTCAAATTTATCTTAACAGTTATTTTATGTGTAACTATTAATAGTATCACTATTTGTGGATTTAGATGACATTTTACTACTTTATTATACTTTTTAATGTTCGCAGGGTATTCTATATGCCACCATCAATGTTCTATGCGGGATGAACGACCTATTCAAACTGGTCGTGCTGTACCTGTACAAGAAGGACTTTCTCAGTTTAGTTGTCCATCTGCAACGACAGTTTTTAGAATCGCAGTATGACACCAATGAGAAAACTATATTAGACGCATGTAAAAGCACCTGTGCGATTTTCATCGGTTCCTTTACCTTCTTTACACATGTGACTTTAATTGGCTACATCCTAGGCCCACTGATTGGTAAGTCGACCAAATGTAGAATAAAACTTGTGACAGGCCCGGCCTGGCCAACCCAGATGGCTTCGCGGGCCACTTTGATGACCCGTAAGATTACAACGGGTCGCACTTTAGATAAACATGATATTCAAAAATGTAATACAAATACCAAATGAATAAAACTTTATTGTTATACTATGGTTCAATATAATTAACTCTCGAATCTTAATTAATGAGATATTTGTTTATCCTTCCTTTCACTTAATTTTTCTAAATCAATATTTATGTTCCATGTTGCACATCTTTAGTTAACTGTTTTTCTAAATTGGCATCAATTAATGAAACAAACATATGAGGATGCAAAAGCACTTACAACTCGTTGTGCAAAATATCTTAAGTTGGAATATCTCTCGGGTGTAATATAAGTAGTGTAAAAATTAATTACTAATGCGGACGCAAAAATTTGTTTCATTTCTTTGTTGCACTGTAACTCGATCATACCAAAGATATTAAACATAGAACTGGAGTTCTTAGTCACACTTGCGCATTATAACAATGACACACCATTTATTTAATATTTTTTGAATACATATAACGAGGAACAAAGGCCCAGCGGGCCGCGCGTTGGCCAGGACTGTATTACAACGAACAACTTCATGTGTGACAACTTTAATTACAGTAAGCATTGGGAAAAACGAATCGGACAGGCTCTTTCCATTCGCCTTGCCACAAGTGCCGTTTTATGTTACACCATACTACGAGATAACCTTTTTTGTGCAGGTAGTATCATGATATTCTATATTACGAAAATTATAGTAGCAAAATCGTGACTCATTGAATGTTTACGTACCCATCGAAACAGGCTTTACTCGTATATCAGGCTGGTATTTGTCATTTTTGTGTCGACAATATTCTGTGCATCATGAATCTTCATGTGGCCACACAATTTCGAATACTGCAGTTCAGACTATCAAACCTGAAAAGTGAGAATGTTCGTGATGATCTAGTCACGCGTGTGCCAAGTGCCGCAGAGAATTCTTACATGACGTTCAAGAGATGTGTCCAGCATCACAAGATGCTTATTGCGTATTGCAACAAGCTTGAAGAAGTATTCAATCTGATAGTGTTTTCGCAAATACTCATCTTTAGCGTGCTGATATGTGTGAATGGGTTGCAAGTACTTGTGGTTAGTATGAATTACTACAATTTCTTTCTTGGTATCTTAAAGTTGAAATCACCCCTAAATGATTAAGTTACATATTCGACGTGACAATTCTACTTGAAATCATTTACAAACCTGCAAACTACATGCTCATATCTTGTATAGGATACTAACGTTGGCAGACGTTATACCTCTGTAGTTTTCCTTGCAACCTTTTTCGTTCAGCTGTTGATGTTCACTTATAGCTGCGATGGTTTAATTCAAGAAAGTCTGAATATAGCACCAGCAGTTTATAGTTCTCCGTGGGCTTACTTGCCTATGACTATACATGGAAAAATGTTGCGAAAAGACGTCATATTAGTTATCATGAGATCTAGAATTCCTTGTTGCTTAACTGCCAAAGGATTCTTCCCAATATCTTTGGAAACGTACACGAAGGTACGACGATAATTTCGTTTGAGTTATTAATTATTCGTGAGACACAAAATTTGAAACGTCCGCACAAGTGCGATATGAATGATTGCAATAATTTTCGCGAAAATGATTTGATATTTAAAATTTAGAATGACCTTTCTCCATCAGCTATGGAAATTTTGATATTCTCAAATATTAAAGTGAATTATCATTCCACAGCAGAGTTGGGCAGTAATTAATTACATGGGATTTGATTACATCTTCATTTACATGTGCAAAAGTGGACTATAATTAAAATAAGTAAACGGTTAAATGGTCCAAAACATAAAACTTAGTGGTTTAAAAGAACACTGAAGTAATTGTCAGACTCAATTACAATTACTGTAATCGTGTTAAGTAATTTCAATTACTCCTTTCACAATTACTGTAATTGTAATTGTGGTCCGCAATTGCAAATAATTTTAATGCAATTACAAGTAATTGTAATTGGCAGTTTCAATTACTTAACTCCAAAATGGCACTAAAAAAAGTAATAAGATACCTACTCAATGGAAATGTCTAAAAAGAACAAACAAAAAGCATACGTTATATATTATCCGACTCCAACTTTGAAATGAGGGTCATTTTGAAAAGTAATGGTAATTGGTTGTGTGAAATATCAAATACCTAGCTACAAATAAAAATATTTCCTAACTTATGCTTTTTGTTTGTTCTTTATAGACGTTTCCATTGAGTGGGTATCTAATTAATGTTGCAATTGCAACTACCAATTACGATTACTTGTAATTGCAGAAATAAAATGACAATTACATCTAATTGTAATTGATAATTGCAATAACTTTAGCTCAATCAGTAATTGTGATTACAGACCACATTTACAATTACAGTGATTCATCAAGTAATTGCAATTACCAATTACAATTATTAATTGTAATTGTAATTATATTTCTGCAATTTCAAATTGCAGTAATTGGTAAGTAATCGTAATTGCAATTGTAATTACATTTTGCCCAACTCTGTTCCACAGTTCGTCGAAAACATGTACACGTAAAATGATGTGTTTTCCTTCTCGTAGGTATGGAGTACAGCTGTGTCATACTTCACGCTGTTGAGACAGACGATGGATGATCTCGAAAAATCTTAATGCTCCTATATCGGTCGAAGATTTTTAGTTTTAGTATTTCAAGGTGATGTTGAACATTTTGCTGCAAATGTTATATGATTCGGTTCACTGTGTGCATATTAAAATGTTTTGCATTGACTGTGTATGAATCTGTTTTACAACACCGCGGCCGCGAAAGTGTCCAACGAATGTATAATAATAGTTATTACTTGCCTACGTACGTGCGATATGTCGTGACAGTTTCCGAACCTGCAAGTCCACAACTAATCCAGCTCACGATGAAGTTGAACGATGTTTCCGAAAACCCCTATCTTGTTGCAGAAAAAAAGTAGCTGCATTGCAAGGTGGTTTCTTGAAGCAGGTATTTAATTTTGTATTTTACAGTTGTCTTTCTCCCACGTGTCTTGCAACCACGATCAAGAGTCACAGGGAGATATAATGCTAGAACAATTACGGTACGTGACTTATGATCTTGCGTACCACGATGGAGGGACGGCAATAATTATAAATGCATGTGTAGATGCAGGGTACTAGATTTTAATTTTCCCTTGCAATCGAACGGCTGCGTGCAGGTTGTAATAAGACTAAATACAGAGTATACAGCAGGTGAATATGGAATGCGAGACAATCAAAGCGACTGGAAAACGACTGAATTGATGTAAGTGTGCCAAGAAAGTGATGGTTGATCGTAGTGTGTGCCGGATCAATGTCAGAAATTGTCAGTGAATTGCTCCAACCTAAAAATGTTCGGGATAGGTACCGACGATTTTGCAATCTCTCTCGAATCAATATTCTTGAGGTTGGCCGGTATTTGGACGTCCAAGAATCGAGTGGAGCAATGTTCTCGAACTGTCGGAGCATGTTATACTATTTTCATGGTATCTCTCTGTATTTTCGTGGAGTCTTTGGATGTGTTTCGTGGGGATCAGGACGCTGGTGTAAGTGTTTACGGATCTCATGTACTTCGATTGTGAAAGGCGTCTAATTGTCGCAGTGTGTGTTATTATTTAAGTTATTACTTATTCGTAAGGCATATCAAATTTGAAAGAACAATTTGCGCGAACACTGTCATTTGCAAATTTTCACGTGGAAGGTTCATATTTAAAATTTAGATTGATCTTTCCCAATTCGGTACTCGAGGAACTCAATTCAGAATTCGGTGGCTTTCTGTGAGAAACAACTGG
This sequence comes from Lasioglossum oenotherae, assembly GCA_028455765.1. Classification (NCBI taxonomy): domain Eukaryota; kingdom Metazoa; phylum Arthropoda; class Insecta; order Hymenoptera; family Halictidae; genus Lasioglossum; species Lasioglossum oenotherae. The sequence goes on from CM052288.1 coordinate 9,699,355, forward strand.
AGCGTGCAGAATAACGTATGCGTGCTGTTAGTCGATTTAGATGATATTTTACTATGTCTGTTTAATTGAATCATTGCATTCTTAATTTACATTTTGAAGGGAGTAGACTCGTTTTCAAGACTGCAAGGGTACGGTATATGCGTTCTCATTTCTCAATAATGCAAAGATGGGGTTTTTCAGTAGTCAAAAGCGTTACATAAAAGATCAATCTATGCCGCAGTCGCCCTAAAAAGTCCTATTATTTTCTTTTGCGGGGTGTAATTTGCATTATTCGGCAGCATGTAGCTGTCGCAGCTTTATGAAAGTAAGCTACATGCGCATTCCGAATAATGCAAATTACGCCTCGTAAACGTAAAACCTAGATAGATCTTTCATCTAGCGCTTCCACTACTGGAAAACCACATCGCATGCATTTTCGAGAAATGAGAAGGCACATCCCGCGCTCCTGCAATCTTGAAAACGGGTCTTACAGAAATCACCGACACAGATTTCTCCGACACGGTTTTTACCGACAACGAATTTCATCGACAACGATTTTTGTATGTATTATCATACAGTATTATCTTACAATATTATCATACTTTGCCTCAAGTTGTTGTGGATCAAATTCGTTGTCGATGAAATTCGTTATAGGTTAAAGCGCGTTGTCGGCCAAAGCTATTGTCGGTCAAATCTGGAGTCGGTGAAATGTTGTCGGCGAAAACCGTGTCAGTGATTTCCATGGGATCCCTTGGAAACGCGAGTCTAAGCCCTTCAGAGTTCAGTGACCAAGTATTATAGTTCATAATATCCGCAGGGTCTTCTATATTCACTTGTAAATGTCCTATGCACGGCCAATGACCTATTCAAAATGTGTGTGCTGCTCGCGTATAAGAAGGACTTTTTGGATTTACTGGCCCATCTACGACAACATTTTTTGGAATCGCAGTACGACACCAACGAGAAAACTATATTAAACGCATGTAAACGTACCTGCGCGATTTTCATCGGTTCCTTCACCTTTTTCTCACATATGACGATACTTGGTTACATCCTAGTTCCACTATTACGTAAGTCAACTGAATGTAGAATGAAACTTGTGACAGTGCGTACTAGAACGATCATCTTGTCGTGTGACATTTTTCAATTGCAGTAAGTATTGGGAAAAACGAATCAGACCGGCTCTTTCCATTCGCCTTGCCGGAATCACCGCTCTACGCCACACCATACTACGAGATAGCCTTTTTTGTGCAGGTAGTATAATGTCTTCTATATTACGAAAATTATTGTAGCAAAATCGTGAATAATTGAATCTTTTCGTACCCATCGGAACAGGCTTTAATCGTATATGAGATTGGTCTATGTCATTTTATCGTTGACAATATTCTGTGCATCATGAATCTTCATGTAGCCACACAATTTCGAATACTGCAGTACAGACTGTTAAACCTGAAGAGTGAAGATGTTGTTGAAGATTCGACCTCGCGAGTGCCAAGTACCACAGAGAATTCTTACATAATGTTCAAGAAATGTGTCCAGCAGCACAAGATGCTTATTGCGTATTGCAACAAGCTTGAAGAACTATTTAGTCCGGTAGCGTTCTCGCAAATAATTATCTTTAGCGTGCTGATATGTCTGAATGGGTTGCAAGTACTTGTGGTTAGTATAAGTTAGGTACTTCAACCTTTGCATAACTAGGAAAAATTCAGTTTTGAATAATAACAATTTGTGTAGTAGAAATTTTGAAATGATATTGAGATTAAACACTTAAAAGTAGGTCTTTTTAGTGTCAATTTCTTTGTATCTTAAACTAAAATCACCCTAAATGATCGACAAACACATTTGATGTGGCAATTCTTCTAGAAATCTTTGACAAACCTGCAAACTACATGCTGATATCTTGTTTAGGATACTAATGTTGGCAGACGTTATACCGCTCTGTTTTTGCTTGCCACCTTTTTCGTTCAGCTGTTGATGTTCACTTATAGCTGCGACTGTTTAATTCAGGAAAGTCTGAAAGTAGGACCTGCAGTATATAGTTCTCCGTGGGCTTACTTGTCTATGACTTTATATGGAAAAATGTTGCGAAAAGACGTCGTACTAGTTATCATGAGATCTAGAATTCCTTGTTGCCTAACAGCCAAGGGATTCTTCCCAATATCTTTGGAAACGTACACGAAGGTACGATGATAATTTCGTTTTAGTTATTACTTATTCGTAAGACATAAAATTTGAAACATCCATATGAGTGCCAGATGAGTTATTGCAATATTGCCTAACACGGACTACATAGTTATCTCGAGACGCAATATCGTCCGTACGATGGCCGCGAGTTAACTCGTCCGTGGCCACCGTATGAACGGTATTTTGTCGCGAGATAACTCGTCCTTGGTAGCGAAGTGATTAAAATTTAGATTAATTCTCCATCAGCTATGGAAATTTCGATATTCTCAAATATTAAAGTGAATTATCATTGTACATCATTTGTTGCAGATCGTCGAAAACGTGTACATGTAAAATGATGTGCTCTGCTTCTCGTAGGTATGGACTACAGCTGTGTCTTACTTCACGCTGTTGAGACAGTCGATGGATGATTTCAAATAGTCTTGATTCTCATATATCTATTCAAGATGTTGAGTTTTAGTATAATCAAGGGAATGTTGAATATTTTACTGTAATTGTTACGTGACTCGGTTCACTGTATCCTTATTAAAATATTTCACATTGACTGTGTATGAATCTGTGTTACAACACCGTGGCCGCGAAAGTGACCAACAAATTTATAATAACTAGACTGCGGATGTTTATGGAATTTTAAGAAAGCGAAATAAAATAGTCTGATTTTCCGTGGTACATAGTAGCTTTTTTAGATCTGAAATAAACTAAAATCGTACTAAATTCTGTCATATTTAATATCCTAACTCTTTCCGAACATTTTCAAAAGCCATAGTTTTATAAATATCCGCAGACCAATAATAATCATTATTACCTACGTACGTGCGGATGTCGTGAAAAATTGCAACTACGTTCCATTTTACGGACCTGTAACTTCACAAGTAATCCAGCTCGCGACGAAGTTGAACGATRTTATCAAGAAAACCATTTTCTTGTTGCAAAAAAAAGAGTAGTTGCTTCCCAAGGTGGTTCCTTCAAACAGATGTTCAACTTTGTATTTATCTTTCTGTCAGTCGCGTGTCTTTTAGCCACGATCATGATTCACAGAGGGCTATAATGCTGGAACAATTACGTTGCATGGCTTATGGTCTTGCGTACCACGATGAAGGGACGGCAATTATAAATGCATGTGTAGATGCATGGTAATAGGTTTTTCATTTTCCCTTGCAATCGAACGACTACGTGCAAGTAGTAATAACACTAAATACAAAGTATACAGCAGTTGAATATGGAATGCGAGCCAGTCAAAGGGACTGGAAAACGACTGAATTGATGTAAGTGTGCCAAGAAAACGAAGGTTGACCGTAGCATGTGCAAGATCAATGTCAGAGCTTGTCAGTGAATTGCTCATAACTGAAAATGTTCGGGATAGGTTCCGATGATTTTGCACTCTCTCTAGCATCGATTTTCTTGAGGTTGACCGGTATTTGGACGTCCAAGAACCGAATCGAGCTATGTTCTCGAACCTTCGCTGCATGTTATTCTATCTTCATGGTATCTCTCTGTATTTTCGTGCTGTTGTTAGATTTCATTCGTGGGGGTCTGGACGCTGGTGTAAGTGTTTACGGATCTCATGTACTTCGATTGTGAAAGGCGTCTAATCCTCGCAAATCGTAACTCAATTCGGAGTTCGGTGTGCGTGCATTTGTGTTTGCGATAAATGAGAAATGTTTACGATTGAAAGTACAGTAGGACCTCGATTAATATTGGTAAATTATAGCCGGATGGATAATCGAGACCCGAGGGACATAATTAAAATCTACATTATACTGCAAAATAAATTTTATATTTTTGAAAATTTATTTCCCTTCATACTATAATCATATTTAAACGCATATTTGTTTATAATCGGGACCCGGTTAATAGAGGGCCTACTGTATATGCAACTGTTAGTGGATTTAGATGATTTATTACAATCTCATTACGTTTCTAATTATATTGGACCATTGCATTCTTAAATTACATTTTGAAGGGACGCTTAAGGGTTCAGTGAGTACGCATTATGGTTCATAATATCCGCAGGATCTTCTATATGCACTTGTCAATATCCTATGCGCGAGCAATGACCTCTTCAAAATGTGTGTGATGTTCGTGTATAAGAAGGAATTCTTGGTTTTACTGGACCATTTACAACGACATTTTTTGGAGTCAGAGTATGACACCTACGAGAAAACGATAGTAGACGCATGCAGAAGTAGCTGTGCGATTTTCGTCAGTTCCTTCACCTTCTTTTCGCATATGACATTAGTTGGCTACGTCCTAGGCCCACTGATTGGTAAGTCGACTCAATGCACAGTTAAACGTGTGACAATTTGTACTAGTCTAGTAGTTTAATTGTAGTAAGCATTGGGAAAAACGAATCGGAAAGGATGTTTCCATTCAACTTGCCCAAGGTGCCGTTCTATACTACACCATACTTCGAAATAACGTTCTTTGTGCAGGTATTATCGTGTCTTCCTTATTACGAAAATGATTGTAGCAAATTAATTGAAAATCGTGAGTAATTGAATGATCACCTACTCATCGAAACAGGTTCTACTCGTATATCAGTCTGGTCTTTGTCATTTTTGTTTCGACAATATTCTGTGCATCATGAATCTTCATGTGGCCACACAATTTCGAATTCTGCAGCACAGACTGTCAAACCTGAAGAGTGAGGATGTTGTTGAAGATTCGGCTTCGCGAGTGCCAAGTGCCACAGAGAATTCTTACATGACGTTCAAGAGATGTGTCCAGCATCACAAGATGCTTATTGCGTATTGCAACAAGCTTGAAGAAGTATTCAATCTGATAGCGTTGGCGGAAGTGTTCATCTTTAGCATGCTGATATGTCTCAGTGGGTTTCAAATGCTCATGGTTAGTACAAGTAAAATGTTGTATTTGGTGCTTTTACTATATTACAGTAAATCCGCATTTACTGTTAGACTGCCATGTCCTGCACGGACAGTGATCGTTTAGGGACATTATTTTTTATGACCGCGTCTACCGCGCCGGGAGTTCAATATAGAGCCAAATATAGAGAAAGAAAATGAAATACGTATCGCGGTGGCCGAAGCGTGTCGCCGTCGCCGGCACAGTTTAAAGGCCCGCGTTTTCTCACAACGTAATGGCAATTAAAAATGCTTTATTTGTCATTACATATTTTTTTATGGGACTTTCACTAACTTACTTCTGGCATTTTTTTGATTAAAATGACACAAAAGACGATATAATTTCAACTGTATTTAGTGGTTTAATCGACGATGAAAGTTTCCAACGCGACGAAGAACAGCGTATGGCAGCGGCTTCCAACCTTTATGCTGCTACGCCTCTATAAAAATATCTTTTTTTCCGCACCTCCCTATTTATACAACAATTTGTACTGTTACGTTATTGTATGAACATTAATTTTTTATTAAAAATGTTGGCACCTCCCCTGGCAATAGTCTGTGCCTCCCCTGGGGGCCGCGCCTCGTAGGTTGGAAACCGCTGGCGTATGGGGAAGAAAGAGATGTGGATAATGGGCATCGTTACGAAAAAAAAGAATTTTTTCGGTGAAAAACGGTGCGCTGAAAAAGTTTGATCTTTGAATGCGTATTGTAACGAGAGTTTTTAATAATTTTAATTAATATTATCGTTTAGGAATGTAATGGACATTTAAAAAACATTGTACATTCGTTAAGAATCGATATAAGGACTTTGATTTTTTAGCTCATGAACAGCTAGCGCGTCGATATGGCCCACTGTGCGGCGCTGCGTTGGCCGGCAGTGGAGTGGGTAGGCACTTGACAGCGATCGCACAGGCAACCCCGGACAGTAAATGCGGATTTACTGTAAGTGGATCCATAGTTGGAAATTTGGTTTTTCCATTACTTGGAAAAATGCATTTTTACCGAACGAAAATCTGTATAATTGAAAATAATTCGCAAGAAAAAACCTACAATAAAAATTTCAAGTTAAATCGAGATTACCCAATCACAAGTACCTCTACTTAGTATCAATTCGTTTCTGTTTTTCAAACCTGAAATCGCCTTAATTAAATAATCAAGGGAGATCCTCTACAAACTTGCAAAGTATATGCTCATCTCATGTTCAGGCAACTACAGTTGGCAGACGTTGCACTTTTCTATTTTTCTTTGTGACCTGCTCCGTTCAGCTGCTGATGTTCACCTATAGCTGCGATGGTTTGATTCAGGAAAGTCTGAATGTAGCAACAGCAGCTTACAGTTCACCGTGGTCTTACTCGTGTATGAATAAATATGGAAAAATGTTGCGAAAGGACGTCATACTAGTTATCATGAGATCAAGAGTTCCTTGTTGCTTAACAGCCAAAGGATTCTTCCCTGTATCTTTGCAAACATACACGAAGGTACGAAAAATTATAAAAAAGCGCCATCTGCATCAAAAATAATTTTGATCGATCTATAAAGCTTACTACTTTTCTGAAGACGTAATTTCATTTATAGCTGCAGAAATAAAATTGGAATGAACTTTAAAAGAAATTTGAATGAATCGATGTGAATTATTCCAATCATTTTCACGTACAAATTTAGATTAATTCTCGATCCGCTACGGAAATTTTGATACTCAAAATATTATTGCAGGTATGGAGTACAGCTGTGTCATACTTCACGCTGTTGAGACAAACGATGGACGACCTCGAAAATTCGTAATTCTACTACATTGATCGAAGATGTACTAAAAGCAAGATTTGTACAAAATTAATAGACAATACTATATTCTAAACAATCACACGTTTAACTGCATGCGATCTATTAATAACACAGTGTTTCGAACGGAACCCTCACGAACGCCGGAGAAAAATGGTAAATAAAGCGTTTAATCTTTTCAGCATTGTAAATAAAAACACTTACCGAATAAAATATATGAAGAAAACACTTTATCTATCAGTTATTACGCAGTATGTCCCCCAGTGTCGCGTCACGGAAGCCGCTCTCTCCACAGAAGCTACAATTCCTTTTGTTCTTCCCAAGAAAGGCCATTCTTTTGTAGTCAGAAAAGAGCCTTTCTTTATCAAAAAGTAGTGTTTGATCGTTGACCACCGTTCGATGTAACGGCTATATCCCCTGAATCGTGAATAACTCATCCGTCCCTTGCACGGCTGCGTTATTCAAAAGTAGCAATTGCGGTTGCACGTGATCGGTCCGCCCTCTTGCTATAAAGACTGAATTAAGAATGAATACAGAGCGCATAATAGACGAATAAAGTATGACTCACGGATCAAAGAAAAATCGCCAGACTCGAAATCCGAAATCGAGATATTCAAATGCGGCTATTCGAAATTCGCCATGGGCTTAAAGCATGGCAAAGGTTTTTCTATCGTTCTATCAGCTATCTTGATGAAGTGTGTCGGAATTTGGTTCGCGGATAATCCTTTCGAAGAACGTTTGAGGAATGGTACGCTAATCTACACTGTGATTGCTATTATTTTTGGTGTGTGGGTGCAGGCGGAGGACCTTTTTCACACGTGGGATGACTTCGGTGTAAGTGTGTGCCAATTATTTATGTACTGGTTCCACGAGCTTATGCATTTTATGCATTTGTCGCACCCGTGATTTTATCAAACTTGATCTAGATTAAAATGTTCGTGTAAGTGCAATTTTAGAAATTTATGTATTTCTTGTTTCAAAGATATTTAAAGGAAGAAAGGATATTAACACTAAATGAATTCCATATAATGTTGAAATAACAAGCACTATGTAACGGGTCATTGTTGACGATATCGTATATATTGCATTGAATTAATTCAGTTTAAAATAATGTGATGTGAAATGTCATTTCTATTTTCAATTTTGACTTTCAGCACTTTGATGAATTATGGGCACGTATAATGATTGAAAGTTGAATTTGAATTTAAGTAGTCGTTTTTATTGCAGGCTCGAACGTATATCGCGTGCAACATTATGTGCCTGAACATCGCGTTGCTCAAGATATTGATCATATCCTTGCATAAAAAGAAATTTCTAGGTTTAGTCGAGTACATGGACAGAAACTTTTGGCACTCGTACTATGCACCATATGAGCAAATGATCTTTGTTAGTTGGAAACGCGTCTGCACTTACTTCATCTGCATCTTTACTTTCTTCACGGAGGCCTCCATTATGGGTTATGCGATCAGGCCAATTGTAGGTAAATCAACAAACCATCTAACTACGATCGAAATTTTTAATTAATTCTAATTCGAATTTACCAGCGAAAGTTTTCATTAATTCTTCGAATACTTTCTGTTTTAGCAAATGTTGGCAAAAATGACTCGGACAGGATACTTCCGTTCAATATGTGGATCAATTTGCCGTGGACTTTGACGCCATACTTCGAAATAACTTTTGTGTTGCAGGTGATTATGAATTTCCTGAAAAAATATTATTAATGGACTGCGGATCTTTACGTAGAATAAAAAGTGTTTGCATTGATTGCAAGATGTAGAAGCCAAGTAAACATGTCTTTCTTCTTTTAATTGTCTTATTAAGGTGAAACTAATACACTGGTGGCCTTAAATCTTTTCAATATGTCCACTGTTTTAAGTTGTACGTACCCGTTTTTGTCATAAATGCATAAAATCCGCAGTCTAATTATTCAATTATTAATGTATCACGTGTGATCAGCTTCTTCAGCGGGAGCCAGAACCCCCACTACTACTGCGACGGTCCTCCCACTTCCGACCAACCTGTGTGCCATAATGATGGGCATGATTCCCCACTCTTCCACCTCCGTTCAGCATCCAAGTAGATGGGGCAAGCCGGAGAGAAGAGCGGGGATGGAAGCCACCAGTTCGTCTCCCTTGATAAAATCATTTTTTCTTAAGAAGGATTAATATTTTTGATAAATCACAATACTTATTGTCCATCGGAGATTACTTAATTTTTTCCAAAAAATGCTTGTGTCTCAAAAACACATAAAATATTTCCTAACACGGTACATATAATATAATTTGTTTTAAACTTACGTATTTCGATTTTAAAATGGAAACTCTTGATACACAATTCTCTTTTGATTTAAGCAGATGATTCAGTGAAGATGACACAACTTTCATTGCTTTCCCCGCACTTCGTTATTTTATTCAGGTTCTATCTCTGTATCACGTGGGCGTATGTTACATTTGCTGCGATAATTTCCTGTGCATCATGAACCTGCACGTAGCCGGTCAGTTTCGCATATTGCAAAACAGATTGAAGAACATTCATAGATCACAAAGCGCCGATGACAAACACGAAAAATGGAACGACTGTCCGCTGCAGTCACAGGAAAAACAGTACTACACATTCAAAAGTTACGTGCAGCAACATCAAGCGCTCATTTCGTACTGCGCCGAGCTTGAACATATCTTCAGTCCGATCGTACTTGCGCAAGTGCTGACATTCAGCTTGCTGATTTGTTTCGTGGGATATCAAGCGATTTTGGTCAGTATGACTATCAAGTTTCCGCTCAGAATGTCTTGCTATGCACTACCGGCTAAGTGTTTGGAATCACGGTGTAAATTCAAAGAGACACGATGTTTCTAAGAAAAACTGGATGCCTTTAGAGCAACCAAGCAAGATTTATTTGTCAAGAAACTTACGAGCAGCATGTTTTACAGTTTGTATTTTTTTTATCTCTTTCATTAAAAAACCGCTTTTATATTTAATAACAGCCTGACATATTCAGGGCATCCCGGCTATTCGTTTTTCGTATGTTTCTAATTTGATATTTCTCCATGCTTCCAGGCTTCTTGTAAAAGTTGCGAAACATTTCTCTTTTTTGAAAAGTGCATTTCGAGCATTGTTTTACACTCCGTGTATAAAAGATACAATAGCATTATGGGCATATGAAATTGCTAATAACTACACTGCGGATCTTTATGCATTTATTAAGAAATTAGTGGGGTGAAATATAAAACAGTAATAGATTGGAAAAATTCAAGAATATTGTAATGTTGTTTTTAACGTAACAAAATCATTAAGGGATGAAATCACTTTTTATTTGATTTGTGCTTCCTAAAAAATATGCAGAATATTTTTATTTTACATAAAGATCCGCAGTCTACTAATAACGATGGATCATTTCAAAATTTATCGGTATATTCGATTTTTACAATGATCAGCAAGTGATTCCAAACTTTTGGCCAGTAATGCATTGTTGAAACTAATAAGATTGTGCTACATACATTGTAGGCAGATGTACCGATAACGAGGCGTATTATATTTGTAAACCTTTTGACGTCGAGTATGTGTCAGCTGTTAATGTTCACGTACAGTTGTGATTGCTTGATACGCGAAAGTGCAGCAATAGCCACAGCTGCGTACGCAGTCCCATGGATGAAGTTCTCCATGGATAAATTTGGAAAACAGCTTCGGAAGGATTTGCAATTTGTCGTGATGAGAACGAAGCGGCCTTGTTGTCTAACTGCGAACAAATTCTTTGCAGTTTCACTGGAAACATACACGAGCGTAATTATGAATAATTTTGTTTCCTATTAACAAATTCCAAATCCAAATTGTACATAGAATTTTATTTAATTGTATGTTAGAAATTTTGAAGAACATCAGAATTTTTTTTCATTGAGCAGACCAAGTCTAAGTGACTAGTAGAGTGCGGATTTTTATGTATTTATGCCTTCAAAAAATTTTCAAAAAATTCTAGGAAATAAAATTTCACAGAATTTGGGTCGATTTTTATTTATTTGAGATCTACAAAGACCACTGAAAATAACATTTCACGTGATTTCACTTTCTTAAAATTTGCCTACAAAAATTGAAAATCGAATAAGCATCCGCAGTTTAGTGATTAGTAAACAGTGGACTTTGGCAAAGTTTGTTTCCTGACTAAATCCGTATCAGTAGATTAGAAAATGATATTGAATTCCATAAAATTTTGTATTCCACTATTTTTCAGACTTTTATTAGAAAATTTCCATTAGAAAATATATATTCAGTTTATTGGAGTAAGTTAATAGATTTGTGAATCACAAATACTCAGGGCATGATCGTGTTTCTGTATTGCAGGTACTGAGCACTGCAATGTCATACTTCACACTGTTAAAACAGAACTCTTCTCACGAAATGGGCTCTTAATATTTTCTGCATCACTGTTCTACATCCAGTTGTGCTGTATATTCTATGTAAATATACAAATCAGGTATGAAGTTATAAGAATTAAAATATAGATATATGATATTATACAATAGTTACGATATGGAATTTGGCAGCCATTATTATGTTAATTTTTAATATACGCGTAAATAAACACATTTTAGTTACCTCCATGATTTTTACGTGCACGTTCTTTCACTGAAAGTTTGTCACACACTACCACGATGGCAAAGGGAACTTTATTCCGCGAAGTCAACAATTCTCTTTCGTCATCGAATCCATCCGTCGTGTTTTAGACTATCCCCTGTATAATTTAGCGTCTCTATACGCCATTTTGAGAAGTATCAATTAGGGTTCGACATGCATCGTGTTATTTATTCAAGCACCATATTGAAGATCAAAGATCAAATAAAACCGAAACTTTCAGCAACACTCGATGACGGCGTACTATATATTATTCTAACTTCGAATGTACTTCAGCACGTTATCAATATTTCCAACAACAACCCTACGTCTCCTGCAGTCCCTTTTTCACATTCCCAAGTATCATATCGTACAGTTTTTTTATCGTGGCATACAGTGTGTTGTTCATTTTAATGTGTAAAAACTAATGTGTGTGTGTGTATAAAGAAGAAATAAAAATAGTTATGATAAATGTATGACCAAGAAATAAAAGATGAAAATCATTGTGGATACGATAGAACAATATAACACGTCCCCAATTTACAACAAAAGCTCTTACACATCGTCTACAACTAACAAATGCCAATTCCGATTGAATATCGCGAACGATGTGACTAGATGTGAATAGATTTCGTGATTATGAATAAACTACGGTTCTCTATAGAAAGAGCAGTATAATTGCATCAAAGTGCATAGTATTTGTCCGTCATAATCGAACGTTAACAATCATCCCCACCTTCTGATGATCGTAGTTGACAGCTGGCGTGCACGATTTCACTTCTGTCAGTGATGTGGCGAAGGGCGAGGACAATTGTGAGCGAGAGAGTAACAAAAGCAGAACATTTGTACAGTGGGTGTACCAAAGTATTTGTACACCTTCTAAAAACGAATAACTTTTCCAAAATTGGACCCAACAATTTCTTCGAGACGTTAGTCACGATTTTTTAATTTTTTATCTGTGCCGGTGAAATGAAAATTTACTGGGGCGAACTTTGAAAAAGTTATTCGATTTCAAAAGGTGTACGAATACTTTTTACACCCACTGTATGTATATAGGGTGTCTCAAAATTCCTTCAATTATGGAGTTATTAACGAGAAGCATCTAGGCACAATCGGCCCGGCGCGGCGCGCCAACTGTCAACTGGCCGACTGTGCCAACACGCGTCTAGCTCGCACTCTGATTGGTCCGTGTTTCTCGTTAATAACTCCTTAACAAAGCCGCGGACGCCATTTTTGCAAAGGAAAATGTTGCTTCAAATGATCTCGGAAACCTCTTATTTCTGGATGTTGAAGGAATTTTGGGACACCCTGTATAATAGATTGGCACTGATCAACCATAATATCGCTCTATCGACACTGATTTCGAAGCAACTTGTTAACTATCTTCGGAGTAATTAAACACGATGAAGAAGTCCACCGATTTTACTATAAACTTAATGATCCCGTTTATGAAGTATTTTGGTTTCTGGATGGTAACCGGACGCGAGAAAATATTCAGTCGTATTATAATATTTATTACGTACGTCCAGCTAATTTATTTCTTAAGTATTGTGGCGTATGATGCTATGTTCTTGAGTCCAGATTTCAGCGTGAGTATACGAACTTCTTCAGCATATACAATCAGATACACCTATTCAGTTTATTGTTATCTAAATGATTAGCCTACACTGTAATCTTTCTTTGTTGATAGACACAACTGTACAACATGGTCAACGCTGTATCAATATTCAATAGCTTCTTCAAGCTGATCGCTATACATCCATCCAAACGGAAATTTTTTAACTTGATTCTCCATTTGCAACATGAATTCATAGACTCGGAATACACTGAACACGAGAGGAGAATGTTGCTGGCTTGCCAAAGGACTGCCAAGATTTTCATCTGGAGCTTTACCATCCTTGTACATGTAACGGTATTAGGCTACGCCGCGATCCCATTTTTTGGTAAATCGTTTTTCAAATACCTTCGTTAAAGTTTCAGTTGATCCTCAATCCTAAATGCTAATTGTTCTGTTATTATAGAAAATATAGGCAGAAACGAGTCGGATAGACTGCTTGTTGGGAACATATGGATGAGCGTAATTGCCTTTTCACCGTATTACGAGATCGTGTATATTACTCAGGTACGACTATTTAATTTTGTTTGTTCAACAGTTCGTGTTCGTTGGAAATAAATCATTAACCCTCTGCGCTCGGAGTTATTTTCATTCTAGAAGGTTCTGATCCTAGACTATTTCCATTTTATAGGATTTTTGTTATTCTGTTCATATGAAACTGATCTGATTTACACGTACAATACTTGAAATGTTTAGTAAGTTATTAAGTACAAATTTGATAATGTACAACATAGTTCAAATAATGGTGTAACAATTTTTAGTGGCACCTCAGAGTTGCCATTCGAGTGCAAAGGGTTAATAGTTTCGGTAGCCAGAAAAACCTTCCTGTATAAAAATTTAAAAAACATTTAAATATTGAAAATGAAAGCCTAGCTAGAATATTATTTTTTTAATGAAATATTCACGCGTTTACAAATTGAGAATAGATAAAATAATGATTGCTACCCCTTGATCGATCAAGAGTGAAGAGTTAATTACATTTCAATTCTCCAAACCTTATGCAATCCAAAGATTTGAATATGTTACTGAAACATTTCTATTTCGGGCTCTGTTTCAGTGCAGATCTTTTGCTTGATCAAAATCGGCGTGGTCTACCATAGCTACGATAATTTCCAGTGCCTGATGAACCTACACGTAGCCACGCAATTTCGTATTCTGCATCATAGACTCGAGAGTCTGGAGAGAACGTACTGTTCAAAAAGACTCGTTCAAATGTCTTCAAATTCACACTCGAGCGATTCGAATTATGGTGCTGACTGCTACGCCACGTTCAAGACATATATTCAACAGCATAAGGCTCTTCTGGCATATTGTAAAAAGCTTAACGAAGTGTTTAATATTTATGCATTAGGACAAGTTATATTATTTACCCTGATACTCTGTCTTGACGCATATCAGCTGCTAATGGTTACTATACTCATTGTTTCATCTGATTGTACTAGAATCAGACACTCCCTAAGATAATAAATGAGATATATGTACGTTTTACAGGCAGATGCACTGCCGTCGAAAAAAATGACTTTTGCATCTCACATGCTCGGCTGCTTCGCGCAATTGTTAATGTTCACGTACAGCTGCGATCTTTTAATCGAAGAGAGCTTGAAAGTGGCCGAGTCGGCATATGGAATTCCATGGACATATTTTCCAATGAACAAACATGGAAAAATGATGCGGAACGATCTGCTATTTCTTCTCGTTAGGTCCAGTGAACCTTGTTATATCAGCGCCTACAAATTTTTTCCTGTTTCCCTCCAGACCTACACTACGGTAATCGATGCAATGCATTTATCCAGTGGGTTAGATTCTCGAAGAAATCATAAAGGGAGTCTCAAAACTCCTTCAACATCCGCAAATGGGAGCTATTAATGAAAAACACGGACCAATCAGAGCGCGGCTACAACAGTCCGACTCGGCGACAGGTTCCGCATAGCGTGGCCCCGCCGTTGGCCGTGCCAGAATCAATCCGCTGTAGCCGCGCTCTGATTGGTCCGTGTTTTTCGTTAATAACTCCTAAACAAAGCCGCGGACGTAATGTTTGCAAAGGAAAATGTCGCTTCCAGTGATCTCAGAAACCTCCCATTTGTGGATGTTGAAGGAATTTTGAGACACCCTGTATTGGGTTGGTAAGAAAGTAATTTCGGTATTTTAAGGTGAAATGAAACCGAATTTTGGGAAAATTTTGAAGTTTTATCAGCGCAGAGTTATAAAGCTACCAGAAAATATTTTACTGGTTAAAGTTCATTGCTTGAATAGATAAATTGGCATATTTATTTCACCTTGGAATACCGAAATTACTTTCTTGCCAACCGAATAGTTTCGAAAGCTATCGAATCTAGAAAATCTTACGAAGTTTACAAAAAAAATTGATTTTTGAAAATTGGTATTTCTGCTTGTTGCAGGTAATGAGTACTGGAGTATCGTACTTTACACTGTTGAAGAATTCGAATGACGCTGAAACGTGAACATGTTTCATCCCTGTTGTGTAAAGTACTGTTGTATAAACTGATGACATTTTAAACAGACGAGTGGATAGTTTAATAAAATGCAAGAACATATTATAATTGCAGATATGTAGAGTTCCATTATTGTAGAAAATTAGTATGATCAATCGTGCGTTCACATATTGAGACTTTCCACTAGAGAGCGACCGAACCACCCCACCGACGAGTATGAGAAGCAGGCATTTCAGATCGCTAGTTCTACGTTAGCCCCACGTTATCTTCCACTTTGAATTTGTTCACGGATACGAAATACGATATAATATAATAAAAAATGTTGGTTCTGACCGAAAAAGACATTCGTTATAATAAGCGTTGTTCTGTTTGTTGTGGCAGTTTTTCATATGAGAGCGTATGAAGAGTAATTTTGTTCCATTCAAATTTCCTTTTTACAAAGGTTTCAAAGAGATATTGAGCATAAAACTTGAAATATACCACATCTCATTTAAACAAATAAATAATTAAGTAAATAGATGTAGCAGCGTC
Organism: Lasioglossum oenotherae; assembly: GCA_028455765.1. NCBI lineage: Eukaryota > Metazoa > Arthropoda > Insecta > Hymenoptera > Halictidae > Lasioglossum > Lasioglossum oenotherae. The sequence continues at coordinate 9,715,359 of CM052288.1, forward strand.
TACAATTTGGTCAAAACAACTCTGCATCCGTTTTTCGAAGCTCGAAATTCACATTTCAGCGTTAACTATCGAATAAAATAACATAGCATATAGTGTATCGGCTGAGAGTCATCAGCGGCAGTCATATTAAGGTGCAGTGCGGCATTTTATTTATCGCAACTCTAAATAGCTGGATTTTAAACCACTTGCATATTGGAAAGCATGCATATTAAACTGATTTAGTAAAACCCGAGAAGGAGACTACAATTCGCGGTCTCGAATATTATTACAGAGTCGGACATTGCAAAACCAATTTTGTATGGAGCGATGAACACTAAATTTCGTCGACAAAGCTACTGCACTAAACGTAAAGATACCTCGTCTTTTACCTTGCGGGCCGACGAGGCGTTCGATACGCTTCACATACACATCGTGTACTTATGTCTCCTAACGCGATCGAACCACTACGTTGTGGGGGTTTAGCCCAAAAAATATACATGCTGGTGAAACGCAGTGGTACGTTCCCTGCATTTAGCGCTCACACACCATTATATGGCTAAAGGCACACATCGCTACGTTCAAGTAAACTACAGTGATTCCCGCCATCGTAAGTCATGGCCAACACCATGGCTTGCACCGCATTAGATGCTAATACAATGGTCACCATGACATTGTCGTGCATACCGTCACAGTTGACGTAACTTAATACATCTTCTTTTTGTGTACGGTATTGTCGTACGACAGCGGAAACACTTGTTCCATTGCTGGAACGGCAAACGAGTCGTGTGTTATGGCACACCGCGGGGGGTTGAACGTGGTAACGTGCACCGTGATTTTGCGCGAACTGCTTACGGCAACTTGGTCTCAGAACGTACCAATACGTTTCTTCTCTACGTAGTGGTCCGGTGGGCATATGCTCCACAGTTTGACGGTAACAAAAACTTTAAAGTGATATAAAGTGTCTCTGAAATTTAATGCTCGGTGCTCCGTGCGCGGTTGGTTCTGCAATATCAGCCATTTAACCTAATACGAGGTCGCTACTCTACTTATTAAATCTTATTAAATGAATTCTTATCAAATGAATTCATTATTAAAGATTTTTTAGGTGTGTTTTCCAAAATGCATGTACACGAGATCGTAATCCCGCCTTAAAACAACGCGTTGATATTTTTCGCAACACTAAGACAATCGCGACAGCAATTTCTCACAACGGTAATTTTTCACACAGATATGGTGTTTCGCGATTTATTAATACATTGGCGACATGCAGTCAAAATGGCAAAGTCTACTGGTGGAGAGAGGACCGGTTCCTCCACTATCTCTCTGTGCCATTGTCACAAACGGTATCTAAACAAATTCTATCGTCGGAATGCTAATTCACAACCCGTTGAGATTTTCTCGCAACACTACTCCAAATCGCGAATGCCTACACCACACCGAGCAGCTGTTTCGATTGCAACCACGATTGCAGTGGTCCGTTGCAGCTGGAGCATGGGCGCCTGAAATGTCGAAACACTCGAAAGCAAACGCGATGCTTTTGCTGCGCAACGCTAATCCAACGAACAGAGGATCCAAAAGACTATTTTACATTTTGTGAAAAACAACTATGCAAATTTTAACTTTT